>JAQHUG010000074.1:5321536-5446233 GCA_028555095.1 Dicrostonyx torquatus
ATATGGGTCTATTTTTATTTTTCTACATGTTGATATCCAGTTATGCCAGCACCGCTTGTTAAATATGCTTTCTTTTTTCCATTTGATATATTTTGCTTCTTTATCAAATATCAGGTGTTTGAAGATGTGTGGATTGATACCCGGGTCTTCTATTCGGTTCCATTGGTCCTCCTGTCTGTTCTTATGCCAGTACCAGGCTGTTTTCAGTACTACAGCTCTGTAGTGGAGTTTGAAGTCAGGGATTGTGATGCCTCCAAAGTTCCTTGATTTCTTACTGAATTTTAAATCATGTATAATATTTTCTATGTGAGTGGATCTTCTGTCTGCATGTATCTGGGCCTTACATACATGCCATACCCACATGAGAAGAAGGTGTCTGATCCTCTGGAACTGGAATTACAGGTGATTGTGAGCTGCCATGTTGGTTCTAGGAATCAAACCCAGAGCCTCTGGAAAAGCAACCAGTGCTCTTAACCACTGAGCTATCTCTCCAGCTCCCTACATTTATATTCTAGACCAAAGTCTTTCATCTAGTATATACATTATGAACCTTTCCTCCTAATATGTGACTTGCCTTCTAATTCCATTATAAACTAGTTAAATAATTAGTGACTAAAACAGCAGGTGTTAATTTCTTAAAGTTCTGAAGGTTAGAAGGCCAAGAAGAAAATGTTGGCAGTTTTGATTTCTCTTGAGGCTTCTCTACCTGGCTTCCAGATTATCACCTCTTTCCTGAATCTTTTCATGACCTAGCCTCTCTTCATAGGCATCCTTGGGACTTCTTTCTATTCTTCATTGATGGTTAATTTCACATGCAAATTTATGAGGATGAAGAAAGGGTTCAGTTCATAACAGTTCCTAACTTGCAAACTTTTCTTCCTGTTTTGCCCTAACAGATATCTTTTCCTTCTAGCATTTAAATAAAGGAATAATGTAGGACCCGTATTAGATCTCTTTTTTTTCTTATTCTCATTCTTCTGTAATGTCTAATGATTTCAAATTCTATCTATAAGCTATTGACTTCCAAATACATAATTCAAGTCTAATTCCTTTAAGCACAGGAGACACATAACGGTTTCTCCAAGTGATACTGTCATATCAAAAGAAGAGGGTCCTAGCTTCTGAGTCAGAGGGGCACAAGAAATTCCCAGCTGAAATAGTTACCTCACAGTTCTTGTTTTGGTGGGGAACAGATGTCCCATCCACTTGGTTAGGACTGCTCAACAATATCATACATCATCCACTGTCGCTATGACCACAGCAAATCTCTTGAGTCTGGCTGGATTTTGTGTCTTGACCTGGGTCTTTCCAATCTCTCCATTAGTTTTTAAGGTGTCTCAGAGGAGATTTAAAGTTTGATTTCAGTTCTCTGTTTCTTTTATTTGTTCTGTTTGTGTAACAACACAGATTTTTGCCAGCTTCAGCAAAACGCCTGGTGATTTTTTTTTAATCTCTCATAGAAGGTTCATGTTATGAGCTTTTAGGCTTAGACAGGTGCATTTGCTACTGTGAGTCAGTTTTCATCATGTGCCATGAGATAGGAGTCACAATGCTTCTGCTTTGTTTTTCTTTAAGGCTGCATAGTTGTTCCTGCACCAGTTGCTGTGGCTGTTATCCACATTATGTCACTGTGACAGCTTTGCTGAAAAATAACCTGTGCCTGTGTAGGGGGCTTTACTTCCTAATGTGTGTTCCATTGCTTTGATCTAGATGTCTGGTCTTACTACATTGTCTTGATTACTACACCTTTATGGTGAATCTTGAAATATGGTTATTTTAGTCTCCTAGATTTATTATTTTGCAGGATTAGATTATTTGTTCTGAGTTCTTTATATTTTCATACTCATACTAGATCAGTTTGACAATTATTATAAACAAAAATAGCTTCTTGGGTTTTTAATATGTTTGAATTGACTATAAATAATTTGAAATTAGTTAACTTACACAATGTTGAGTCTATGACTGTGACTTAACCTATATATTTAATTGAGTCTTACTTTTTTTCTTTTTCTTTCTTTTTTTTTTGTTTTTTGGTTTTTTGTTTTGTTTTGTTTTTTGAGACAGTGTTTCTCTGTAGCTTTGGAGCCTGTCCTGGAACTCACTCTGTAGACCAGGCTGGCCTTGAACTCAGAGTGTTGCCTCCCAAGTGCTGAGATCAAAGGCGTGCACCACCACTACCCAACTGAGTCTTACTTAATTTTTCAATCAATGTGTTATAGTTTTCAGATGTTTATTGTAGATATTATACATGCTTTTAAAGTTAATTCCTAAGTATTTTTATGTTTTAAAACTCCTGTAAAGTTTTTTATTTTAACTTCTAGCTACTTGTTGCTATTCTACAGAAAATGTAATATATATATATATATACATATATATACAATTTGTGCATCTAAAGTGGATTTTGTTTGTTTTAAAGATATGTGTGTGTGTGTATAAAATGACATTTATCCATAGAATTTTACAAATGGCCAACAAACATCTGAAAATCTTGTCATCTGTAAGTATTAAAAAAACAGAAGTAAAAAATATATCATTGTGCATACATTAGGCTAACCAGTGTATGTGGTGATATTGACAAGGATGTGGAGAGTCTGGGTCTGTTGTATTCTGCCAGTGGGATTGTGAAATGGTGCAGCTGCTATGGAAAAGTTAAGAGTAACTACTATGTGTGGTTAGGATGCCTTTAAAAGTGTAGCGTGTCTTCTGCAACAATGCTGGACCATCAGGCTTGTGTTTTCTCCCTGAAATCCTCCTCTGTCTCTGGCTAGAATACTCCAGGTTTCTTACCCATTGAGGATTCTCCTGTTGTCTGCTACGTGCATTATGAATTTTCTTTTTGTATTGATATATTCATTTTAAATGATGTACAGATAGAGGGGAGACCTGCATTTGTGCTCAGTCCAGTTTCTTAAGACACGTCTCTATAAACTTTTATTGAGCACTAAACGACATGCACAGTGCATTATCACCATTAGGTGGAATGATGCCATGCGAAAACTGAGCAAAACATTAACTGCTTACAAGAATGGATGGGTTTTCAGAGTCTGCCTTTCAGCTTTGTCCTAGGCGCTGTCTCTCCTGCTGTTGTTGTTCCCTCCATGCTGTTGTTGCAGGAAAATGGATACGGTGTTGATAAAGGCATTCCAACCTTGCTAGTGGCTGCTAGCAGTATGGACGACATTGCGGCCATCACTGGATTCAACACATTCTTGAGCATAGTCTTTTCCTCAGGTAAATAAAAAAAATGTTTCACTTACATCCTTTTTCATAGTTCTATAAGCTGGATTTCTGGCATTCCCCTATATTTATTAACTAAGACTTTAATATCTCTTTATTCTACATAGGAAGCATCTGACCAGGTAAGATGCTTCAATGGATTTAAAATTTAATTATAAAATTTAAAAATAATATGAATTCTCCAATGCCCCTAAATAGTACTTAACAAAGTGACTTCATTTTAATACTGAACTTTTTAAATTAATTTGATTATCTGCATTTTTGCCATTTATCTGGTTTTGGGATTTTGTCAGTATATAGTGTTACTAATCCGTTGACTAAGTGTTTTTGAAATACACGTTCCTTGCCATCCTAACAACAGGTTGCTTGGTATTAAAACAGTTCGAACATACAAAGTTGGGACAACAATGTGCCTTTTTTGGTAGTGTTAAGACAAAATCTTATTACACCAGTTCAGATTTGCAAGGTGACGTTTGGTCTTGGCAGCACTACAGACACTCTGAAAGTAGGAGCTGGCCTCCCAAAGAGCCCTGGCCTCAGTGACATGGGAACAGACTCCTGTCACTGGAGTCCATGCTGTCCTTGGTACTAGGAGAGCCCATGTTTTACCACTGCTGAGAAGAACCAGAGCTACCAGGGGAACCTGGATATAGTAAGTGTTGGAGCCACACAGCCAAGGAGAGTGTGGCCAATTGTGTCAAGTTCAGAAAGAATACGCTGGAATTGACGCTTGATTATAGGCCCTGGAGAGGCTGTATGCTCAAAGCATTCCTGAGGAGACGGATGGGAACCCAAATGGCACCTAGCATTCAGCTTTGCAGTACAAGGGGCTGCAGCGATATGCAGAGGAGGTTGGCATCTTCCCCACTGCCTCTGAATGGATGAGATGGCGGATGAGTCTTTGCATGAACCGAATGTTCCATTTTCTGGGGTTGGGTCAGCAGACATTAACAATTTTCTTTTTTGGAAAAGACAGCCAGAGAAACTCATGATGGTTGCCCGCAAATGCAGTTGATAGATACCATGAAGGCAATCTATCCCAGCGAAGCCCCTTCACCCCAGCTTCTGCTTCCTACAGTGTACCACTGTCTGAGGTCACCACGTGCTGCTCATCTCAGACTATCAGAAGCTCCTTCCTGACATTCCTAGAGAGCACTCTACAACTTGGAGAGGCATAGTAGTGTCTGTGCCTGTGTTCATGATGTTGGAACATCACGTTACTCTAGACAAGACCTGGCAAAAGAGTGACCACTCAGCCTTCTTGGATCTTGGGGAACTGGCAAAACATGGGGTCAGGTGGAGAAAGCTCTGGGTCTCCAGCTACACAGCTGCTGCCTGGTGAGTGAAATGACCTGCAGTGAGAGGCTGGGAAGGTCCATAGTGGCCAAAGTAAAAAAGCCAGAAGGCACCATTCTAACACTGGACGTGCTCACTGTGAAGGTACGTGAACACAGCAGCTGCCCTCCGGAAGAAAATGATGAAGATGCCACAGCCACAGGAGAATTGGGTAGAAAACACAGAGCAAGAAAATCAGGTCTCAAAAGTGCCACTTGGAATTTGTAGCTTTTTTAAAAAAAAAGTTTTCGAAAGCATTTCCACAGTTAGTGATGATCCGGTTATCTGCAGTATTTAAACTTCAGTTGTCTCCATCCGGGAAGCACTGAGGTGGTTTTAAAGGTGGTGTGGATAAGAGCTGCGTGTGGTAGTGGTGTGGATAAGAGCTGCGTGTGGTAGTACATCTGTGTCAGCATTTTAGGAGACCGAGAGGGATCACATGAACCCAGGAGTTCAAGGCCAGCCAGACTCTGTCTCCTCTTTAAAACTCAGAAAATATATTGAAAATATAAAAGATAAAAATAAAATCTGTAATAGTTATTCCCACTAGGTAAGAATATTTTCTCAGCCTTGTTATATAAATCTCTTTCCCCTCTCTTCTCTTTCTGTCTCTCAGTATTCTGCGTATTTCTGTGTTTCATGTTCGTGTGTGTGTGTGTGTGTGTGTGTGTGTGTGGTTGTGCGGCTGTGTGTGCACACGTGCATGTGGAGGTCAGAGATTGACATTGAATGTTTCCTTCAGTCGTTCTCCAGCTTATTTGTTGAGATAGGATTTTTCCCTGTGCCTAGAACACAATAGTGTGGCCATGCTGGCTGGCCTTTGACAGGATCTCTCAGTGTGTCTGGAACTCAACAGTGTGGCTAGGCTGGCAGGCCATCCACAAGATCTCTCCCTGTGATTGGAGCCCAACAGTTTGACTAGGCTGACTAGCCGGTGAGCTCCTGTGATTACAGATGCCCAGTTCCTTACGTGGGTACAGAGGATCCAAACTAGTTTTTCAGGCTTGCCATCTAGCATTTTGCTAACAGAGCCATCTTCCTAGTCTACTCCCAAAGTTCTTATAAAAGTCACTGAACCTTGACCATACTGTGAGCAGGAGTACCATGAGCCCAATGCATATGTATAAAATTATTTACCAGAAGTATGACCAGAAGGACATCAAGCTAATTCTCAATAAGGAAGTATTGTACCCTTGAGAGGGAATGTTTCATTTCATATAGCAATTAAGAGAGGTTATCTGGCCTTGTCTCTGGGCCATTTGTGTGGAGTTAATATTTTAGTAAGAGTTCAGGAGGGCAACTATGTTAAGGTAGTCAATTGAATAAGGCCACTTGTCTTTGAAACTGGCCAGTAGGAGTGAGGTGCCATTAACAGTTAGTCTCTAATTATTTATGGCATTACAGTTGCTTATGTGTGCCACATGTGTGCAGTACCCTCAGAGCCCAGACACTGGGTCTGGGACTGAAGTCACAGGCAGTTGTGAGCTGCCCCCTGTGAATGCTAAGGACAACTTTCCGCCTCTGGAAGAGCAGTGTGTCCCAGCCATTGAGCTATCACCTTTCCACTTGGAGTCCTGGGATTGAACTCAGATTGTCACGCTTGCATGTGTGTATTTATGTTTTGTGTACATGTATGCTTGTGCACCATGTGTGTTCAGTGCTCACAGAGGCCAGAATACGGTGCTGGATCATCTGAACTAGAGTTACAGATGGTTGTGAGCCTCTGTGTGGGTGCTGACAACTGAGCCTAGATCCTCTGCAAGAGCAGCAAGTACTCTTACGTACTGAACCATCTCTCCATCACCGTTGACAGCCACAATTTTTGCCTTTATCTCTACACATAATGTAAATTAGTTTGCTGTTAACTTTTATTATCACAAACACTGCATAGCCCAGGCTAGCTTTGTACTTGCTGCAGTTCTCCTGTCTCAGATTCCTCAGTGCTAGAATAAAAGTGTGAACCGCCACTCCTAGATTCTTAATGGAGAAAGGAAAGTTTCTTCTACAAACAGTGATGGAGAAACTAGGTGTCCATATTCAAAAGAATAAAATTCAGGAAAAGCTTTATGACCCTGAACTTGGTAAGACTTTCTTTGATGTAATGCTAATAATCACAAGCTATAAAAGCAAATATTGGTAAAATAATGGATATCAAACTTAAAGACATACGTGTCACACCAACTGAGTGGAAACACGGCACTTAGAAATTGGAGAATGCCATCACAAGAAGGTTGATAATGTGAAGATTATGTGGAAGAACTATAACCCAAGAAGAAGGAAATGCCTCAAGCTAAAGTGAATGAAGCCTTTTGCTGCAGTCTGAAAGTTATGTGTCTCCAGAATTCAGATTCTGAAACCTAACGCCCAGTGAGATGTCTGAGCTTTGGCCTAGAGGACATGATGAGGGTTAGGGCAGTCCTCATGGATGCTGTTCAGACTTTCCTATGAAAGGCGTGACTGGAGCTCTCCCACCACACGAGACCACAAGGAAGGTGGCTGTGAGGACAAGACCTTTGCCAGACACCAGAGTTGTTGGTGCCTTGATGCTGACTTGTTGCTTTCCAGAATTGAGAGAGGTAAATTTAGGGTGTTTACAGAGGACTAATGCTAAAAGAGCAGAAATCAGACCTGAAAGAAGATGCACAAATGACTAACAAGCATCTGAAAATTGTTCAACATATGTAATATGCAGAATACAAATCAAAACTAGAATATCGGCAGCTCTTTTTAGAAGTGTCCATACCCACACACATTTGGGTTCTACTTTAGAAGACCACACCCATGCTCTTAGGTGTGGCTTACTTTCCTTTGGGTGCCCTCTTTCTCTTAACCCTTGTGTTTAAGCCTTAAGCTGAGCTCCAACCATGCTCCTAAAAAGAACAAAATGTCAAATTACACATGCATTAAGATCACTAGTATGTGGTTCTTCACTGTCCCTCAACCTCTATATAAATTTTAGGGTTCTCTTTTCAATTTCTAGCAAACTATCCATTAGAATTTTTGATAGGAATCATATAGAATAAACAGGTCTCTTCAGCTAGTATGGTCGTATAAACATCATAACTATATTGAAGCTTCTAATCATGCACAAATATATTTTCCACTTAATATGTCTATAACTTGTCTCAGCAATGTTTTCAATTTTCAGTACAAGCCTTTCACCTCCTTAATCACAATGATTCTTTGTTTCTTTTTATGCTATTTAAAATGAGTCCCACAATTTTCTTTCCTAAGTTTTCATTGTTACCGTGTGAAGCAGCTGCTGCCTTAGCATTGATTTCGCAGCACTCAACTTTAGTAGTCTTACTGATTGGTTCTGACAGGTTATGTATTTGGGGGTAAATGTTAGGTTCTCTCTGTGTGTCATTGTGTTGAGGGGGAGGCGTGTGGAAAAGCATGCCAGGGTGTGCACCGCTTTGCACTCCAGGATTAAATCTAGCTTGATCATGATGTATAATCCAATCAATGTGCTGTTGAATTTAGTTTATTCGTATTGTATTGAAGATTTTTGCATAGTTATCAGGAATATTGGTTTGTAGTTTTCTTTTTTAAAAAGTTAACTTTTTATTGATTCTTGGGGAGTTTCACATCATACAGTCCAATTCTGCTCATCACCCAGGTACCCCCTTCATCCTCCCCTCACCCTTGCAGCACCCCCTCAAAAGAAAACACAGCAGAGCAAACAAGCAAACAGGCAAAAGCAAGAACAGAACAAAGCATAAAGAAAAAAGACTCTGGCGCACGCCTTTAATCCCAGCACTCGGGAGGCAGAGGCAGGTGGATCTCTGTGAGTTCGAGACCAGCCTGGTCTACAAGAGCTAGTTCCAGGACAGTATCCAAAGCCACAGAGAAACCCTGTCTCGAAAAAAAAAAGAAAGAAAGAAAGAAAGAAAGAAAGAAAGAAAGAAAGAAAGAAAGAAAAAAGACTCTTTGCCTTCTTTCCCGTCTTTTCAACACCTCTTCATTCGTCCTGGTGGCATTGGTGTGTCAACATAGCACACCCTTTTTTCCTTTCGGCTTTACTAGCAAATACTCATTGCCATGAGTCACTGGTCTGGTTCAAGGCCTCTTGTTTCTGGTACACCCTCATCACTGGATAGTCTTCTCACAGTAATGGCCTTATAGAATGAATTTGGAGGGTCTTCTCTTCAGTGTATATTTTCTAAAAATTTGCAAGGTACCGATGTTTTCCTTTGTATGCTTGGCACAATTTCAAAAGCTCTTTGGTCCAGGAGTCTGTCTCTGACCTCTCCTTTGTTCTTGACAGTACTTGGGTATCAGGTTAGAAGCAGGTGAGACAAAGGCTAATGTTTTATGTGCTCCAAACCATCCCTGTCTTCTCTTTTCCTTTAAATGGAGAAGTTGTGAATGGGATTACCCCCCCCCCACCAGCCCCATGCCAGCTTGGGGATGGCCTGCTGGTAGCACAGTACACTCTAGCTGTTTCTACTTGTTTCCATGTCATTATTCTTGACTTTCCCTTTGTATGGATTGCCACATTTTCTTAATTGGCATATGGAGTTCCATGAAGGCTCTTAGGCTATCGTTATTGTTCAGTTGTCTGCGGGGGTTCAGGCATCTTTTTTTTTTTTTTTTTTTTGGTTTTTCGAGACAAGGTTTCTCTGTAGCTTTGGAGCCTGTCCTGGAACTAGCTCTTGTAGACCAGGCTGGTCTCGAACTCACAGAGATCCGCCTGCCTCTGCGTCCCGAGGGCTGGGATTAAAGGCGTGCACCACCACCGCCCGGCGGGTTCAGGCATCTTAACTAATATCACTCCATTCTTTTGAGTGGAAAATATATCTAACACGTATATATGTTTAACTAAGTCAATGTTTAGAGTAAAGCTAAACAATTTTTTAAATTAAGGATTAAGATTTTTGTCTACTTTTTAAAATACACAATGACTCAATATAAAATATTTATTCATATTAAAACATATTGAAAACCTAATTGACTTATATATATCTAGGATTAACTATGGCATACAAATGTTTTATGTGGTTGTTATTGGTAAGTTGTCCTTTCAACATTTAAGTGACTTGTTTAGTTTGCACACGATATATCAGATTGTCAGCATGGCCTAGCCAGCCCATACCAATGCTCCTGTCACTTGCTCTCCAGTTTTCTCCCTTACTTGGTCTGATAGATTAAGTGTAAGAGAGCACATGATTTCTTGGTTTTCTGACCATTTCTACAATGGATATTTCTAGTTGTGTGTTTATATTAAATTAGTAGAAATAGATGTTTAACTTCTGATAACTCTGCATACTCTTTTGCACATGCCAGTATTAAAGGTCCAGTTTTGTAATTTGTTGAAATGAAATGTACTCGTAAACCACGTAGGTCTTATCCTCTAACGGATAGCATCTTTGAAAGTATTTCTCGGTGAAAAGTTTTTATTTTGTGCCCTTACAGGTAGTGTAATGAGCAATGTCCTATCGTCCTTGGGGAATGTATTTATTGGTGTGCTGGTAGGAATTGTTATGGGATTTTTTATTCAGTATTTTCCAAGCGAAGATCAGGTAAATTATAAATATAAATCTGGTTTGTAGAGCTTTAGTATGTTAATCAGCCTCCTCCCACTGTAATGAACCACCTGGGATACTCTTACTCGTTGTAACAAAGGTTTAGTTAGCCCACAGTTGTGGAGGCGGTCTGCTATCGACCTGCCTCACCACTCTGGCAGTGTACCTCTGCCAGAGGGAGTAGCAGAGCAAAGCCAGCTATGTCATGAACCCTGGGACAAAGGAAAAGGAGGAAGGAACTAGAACTTAATGACTTGCTTAGAAACATGCTTCTCTGATTTCCAGAGATCCCGCCATGTCCCTTACCACCACCCAATATCAAACTTCTAATATGAGGGCTTTGGGAGATGGTCCACATCCAACCTACAGCATGGGTGTAGCATAAAACTTTCTGAGACAACTTTAGACAGAACTGCAAAACATAAAATTCCCCAAAAGTTGCCTCTGATGCCTACAGCATGCTTAAAACTGAGCCTAATAGTGGTTGATTCCAAGTAGTCTTAGTTAATGTCACTGTGGTGTCTTGATCTGGCAAGTTAAAATACTGAGAACAATGTACATGACCCACCTCTTCCTTCCACTCCACCCCCATTTCCACTAAATCAGCTGTGGATGCTTGACAATATTCTTAGTCCTTTTCCCCAAAACTTTCTCCTGAACATTTTTGAAACAGAGATAAGTTCCACTTTGCCCATATTTTCTACTTTAAATTTGCCTCCATTCCCTTCGACAAGGGTTTTAGACCTGTTGTTGATGATGGTGTGTGTGTGTGTGTGTGTGTGTGTGTGTGTGTGTGTGTGTGTGTGTGTGTGTGTGTGGCAATTTTGAGGCAAAGTCTCACTATGTAGCTGAGGCTGGTTTTGAACTCAACTGTTGACTTTGTCCTGCCTCAATTTGTAATTTGGTTTCTTGCATCAAAGTTATCAAATCTTTTAAATAAAGAAATCTTCAAAACATTTATTTTTAACAACTGATGATAGAGGAACTGTCTCTCTTTTCAGGCAGAGTCTGGTAAGCATTTTACTGTTAGCATCACTATATGAAGAGTGAAAATCTCTCTCATATTTGATGAATTATTACTTGGTTCTGAATCTACCAAAAGTTTTGATGCAAAATTAAATGAACATTTTGGAGACTATTTAACACAAATTTTACAAATATTGTAGCAAAGGGTTAAAAAACGATAGATAATGCCATATCTTGTATGTTTAATGTAAAACAACTTCTAAATGTGTATTTCTAGGTGAAACTTACACAGAGGCGAGCCTTCCTTGTTCTGAGTATATGTATTTCTGCTGTCTTAGGCTGTCACTACTTTGGCTTACATGGATCTGGAGGACTGGTCACACTAGTGTTGTCGTTCATGGCAGCAAAAAAATGGTCTAAAGAGAAGGTGAGTATCACTATTTTTTTAAAAAGATAAAATAGCTGAATTTTGAAATATATAATGGGCATTTAGAAAACCGCCTCCATGTAGTTGGAAGATGTTCCACCTCCCCCAGGAAGTACATGGAGTGAGTAATTAGTATTAAAGAAAACCACATTGACCCATAGTAAAATGCAGTTAGAAGCTGTGTTCTTATGTCGGGATTTTCTCTGAGAGTTGTATGATTTGATTATATGCCTCTTATTAACTATTTTTTAAATGTTAGTTCTATAATTTATCCATGAAATCATGTTCTAAAATTTAGAATATCTTTGTCCCAATAAAACTTTTGTTTTATTTTATTATTATTATTTTACATTTATTTATGGGGAGGGGCATGGAGGTCAAAGGAAAGCTTACTGAAGTAAGTTGCTTATTTCCACTGTGTGGGTCCTGGTACTCGAACTCAAATTGTCAAGTTTTGTGTCAGGCACCTTTATCTACTGAGACATTTTACCTGCACAACTTATACTTTTTTTAACTGATGGCAAAAAAATGTACAAAAAAAAGAACATGTTTATAAAAATCAAAACATACTAAATGCAGAAGATTCCTGTATACCTTACTCTTCCCTAAGTAGTCTGCTTATTCTCCAAAATTAATCATTTTGAAAAATACTTTATAGATATGCATATATATTCTCTTTTTAAAATAAAAATGTTATTAACATGAACAGATTTCTTCATGTAGCCTTTTCATATATACAAGTATCCTGTAGGAATGGATTCATAGAGGTAGGGTTTCTGGGTTTAAAAATAGTCTTTATTTTGACAATACTGCTAAATTATCACTTGTAAAGATTTTCAGTGCTTATACTCCTCCAACACAATAGGAGACTTACTGAAAACAACTTTGAAGTCATCAGTACTAGTCTTAGGAAGCAGACCTCACAAACCACCAGAATATTTTCTTCCTGTTTGTTTGCGATCCATCTGAATTCATTTCATGGACTGGGTCCCGAAACTGTCATTAGGCAGGCTTCTCCACTCCCTTCTGACGGACTGGCGTGAGCTGTGTATGTTCTCATCTCACATGTTGCGTTTCTAGCCTGACTTCTTTTTTTTTTGGTTTTTCGAGACAGGGTTTCTCTGTAGCTTTGGAGCCTGTCCTGGAACTAGCTCTTGTAGACCAGGCTGGTCTCAAACTCACAGAGATCCGCCTGCCTCTACCTCCCGAGTGCTGGGATTAAAGGCACGCGCCACCACCGCCCGGCCCGACTTCTGAATATTATGAGGACTCCCAAACCTTTTTTCTTTTTTGGAACACAATGGTGAGATGATATTGTTTATTGTATAGCTTTGTGTGCATCCTTAACCAAATTCTGTTTGGATAAATGACATTACTCAATTGTCATAAGTTAAGTTTTAACTTTTTCCCTAAAAATAAAGTATCATCAGTTAATTAAATTTTAAAAAGGCTTTAAATTTCTGAAATGCAGTCAAATGTATGTGCACATTAACCAAAAAGTATAAAATTCTGAAGTGCAGTTACGTTTGCATGCCGTAACAACTGAAATGTGTTTCTCCATCCTGTAGGTTGGAGTCCAAAAAATTGTCGCAAACACATGGAATGTTTTTCAGCCACTTCTCTTCGGCTTGGTTGGAACAGAAGTATCTGTTGAGTCTCTTGAATCGAGAACTATTGGTAAGAGCACAAAGAGCACAGAAGATGTACAACACAGGTTTTTATTTTGTGTATACCGTATCTCTGAGTGTCCTTAAAGAGCTCTGAAGCCGGGCCGTGGTGGTGCAAGGCTTTAAATCCACCACTCAGGAGGCAGAGGCAGGCGGATCTCTATGAGTTCGAGACCAGCCTGGGCTACAAGAGCTAATTCCTGGACAGGCTCCAAAGCTACAGAGAAACCCTGTCTCGAAAAACCAAAGGGAAAAAAAAAAAGCTTCGAAATCACATTGACCACATCTATTCTTTTCCTCTACCTGTATACAGTTCTTTGTTTTCAGTCAAAGACAACCCAAGTGATCCAAAGAAATAAATTACAGGAAATATTAGATATCATTAGATGCTTCTGTCTGCATCTCTGTAAACATGTCCCCAAAAAGGCAATTCACAGTTAAATGCACTCCATTCAAACTGTAGTACATCAAATGAACTGAATGCCATGTCATCAGCCTTTCTTTCCATGGTGCTCCCACTGTCACATAATACAGTACTCTAGTACTGTACAAGAACTTCCATAAAGGCAGGGGAGATGGCTTGGGTGGTAGATTACTAGTCATGCAATCCTTAGGATCTATATTTGATCTCAGGCACCCATGTAAAACCAGTCTCAGCAGCAGCACTGGGAGGCAGAGACACGAGGATCTCTGAAGCTTGTCAGTATAGTCAGTAAGCTCCAGGGTCAGTCACAGACCTTGTCTCACAAAGAAGCCATTGAGGGCTGGAGAGATGGCTCAGCCACTGAAAGCCCTGACTGCTCTTCCAGAGAATGCAGGTTCAATTTCCAGCACCCGCATGGGCATCTAACAACTGTCTCTAATTCCAAGATCTGACAGTCTCACATAGACATACATGCAGGCAAAATACCAGTGCAAATGAAATAAAAGTAAATAAATTATTTTGTTTCATTAAAAGAAGCCATTGATAAAACATAAACCTCTAACCTGTTTAAGTGTGCATGCACACCCAACACATCCCTATATGCATACTCACACACACTTCATTTTTACTTTGTACTTTTTATAATTGCTATTTTTACTTAAATAGATATAATGAAGCAATGGCCACAAAATATTTTCAGAAATTTTAGAATTCATCTCTCTAGGCAAAAATATCTTCCTCCCAAATGCTTTGTTTTTTACATTTGTTTATATGTGTTGTAGGTATGTGCATTGCTACCTTGGGTTTGGCATTATGTGCTCGAATTTTAGCCACTTTTATACTCATGTCTTTTGCTGAATTTCGTTTTAAGGAGAAAGTATTTATTGCTTTATCGTGGATCCCCAAAGCTACAGTCCAAGTAAGAACATACTAAGCCATTGATAATCATTTTAGTTTTGACAAGTTTTAAAAGCTCTAAATGAGGGGCTAAAGAGATGGCTCAGTGGTTAAAAGCATTGGCTGCTTTTCCAGAGGACCTGGGTTCAATTCTCAGCACCCACATAGCAGCTCATGGTTGTCTGTAACTCCAGTACCAAGGGATCTGGTACCTTCACACAGAGTATATACAGGCAAAACACCAGTGTACATCAAAGAAAGAAAGAAAGAAATTTGCCGGGCGGTGGTGGTGCACGCCTTTAATCCCAGCACTCGGGAGGCAGAGGCAGGCAGATCTCTGTGAGTTCGAGGCCAGCCTGGTCTACAAGAGCTAGTTCCAGGACAGGCTCCAAAGGCCACAGAGAAACCCTGTCTCAAAAAACCAAAATAATAATAATAATAATAATAATATTATTATTAAAATAAAAAAGAAACTCAAAAAAATAAAAATAAAAATGTGTTCCCCCCCCCAAAAGAAGTTCTAAATGAAAACTACAAATTGTACTTTCCTTTTGTCATGTATGTTTGATTAATTACTTCTCAAACCCTAGAGTTGGGGAAGAGTGTTTGCTGTCTAAGCGTGGAACAGGAGTCTGGATCTCTACCGCCACATAGAACAGGCTTGGCTTCAGTGCCTGTAAACCATTGAGCACTTGGAAGACAACAATGCTGAAAGAAATTTAGACAGTGGAGGCCCAGACTGTAAAGTTTTAGAGGGAATTGTGAGACTCCTTCAATGACTCTTGACAGAACTGTTCATATGCTGTATTGGAATTAAGAATTTGTGGAAGTGAAACCTTTTGTGCTTTATTGGGACAAAGGATGCTGGTCAGCTGGGACTGGACAATCAGCTTGATTAATAAGAGACTGTTATTATGAAGGGGAATTCTTAGAAGGAGCTCTTCAGAGTCAGCGTGTATACAGTGGTGCAGAGCTGCATCTCAGGTTTGCAGCCAGCCTTGGTAAAGTGTATGAGTCTTCCAGTGATACTGGGTTTTTGTTTGTTTGGTTGGTTGGTTTTTGATTTTTCTAGACAGCGTTTTTCTGTAGCTTTTTGGAGCCTGTCCTGGAACTAGCTCTGTAGACCAGGCTGGCCCCGAACTCACAGAGATCTGCCTGCCTGTGTCTTCTGAGTGCTGGGATTAAAGGCATGTACCACTGGTTTTTGCACCATGAAAGATGCAGGATTGGAGAAGTCATGGAGAGAAAGTGAGGTATGACATCATGTGACAGGTTCTGTGTCCCCAAAGAGACCAGGAGAGGCCATTCCTGAAGGTGTAGCCTTAGTTGCAGAAGAGACCCCAGGATGTTCGAGATGCTGGGACTGGGGGGCATCAGCCAAAGACAGTGGCGGTTGTGGGGTGGAGAGCTCTGGAGTGCAGCCAGCCTGAGCCTACTGGGAAAGCTGTGTGTACTGCAGAGGTGAGGCCCCCAAGCCGTTTAGATCCAAAAGATCAAGAGTGAGTGTATGGTGTTGGAACAGAATGTGGATTTATACCGATGGACTTTGGTTCTGCTTTGATCTCATTGTAACTGTAGCTTGGTTCTTACCTTTTGGAATAAACAAGTATATAACATTTTTAGATTTATTTATTTTAATTTTATGTATGTGTTTTTGCATTTATGTATGTGCATCACATGCATGGCTGGTATCTGGAGAGACCGAAAGAGTGTGTTGAATCCCCTGGAATTGAAGTTAATGAGACACTGGACCATGGAAGTGTTGAAATTTTTTAAAGGCTGTGGGACTTTTAAAATTATATTATACTGTGGTCTCTGGGTTTCTGTCCTGCCTGGTTTCTGTCCTCCCACCAGGTCCCCAAAAAATCACACAGATTAATGATAAGCTTATTGGCCCATTAGCTCAGGCTTCTTATTAACTCTTATAACTTATATTAACCCATTATTCTTATCTATGTTAGCCACATCGCTCAGTACCTTTTTCAGTGGGGCAATCATATCTTCCTTCTTCTGTGGTTGGGACAGGACTGGGGAGGAATGGGCTTCCTCCTTCCCAGAATTCTCATGTTCTCCTTGACCCACCTCTACTTCCTGTCTGGTTGTCCCTCCTATACTTCCTGCCTGGCTACTGGCCAATCAGTGTTTATTTAAAATATAATTGAAGAATACAGACAATGATGTTAATATAAGATGTTGGGGACAAACAAGAAGGGAACATTGTGGATTAAAGTGATATGTTTGTGTGTAAAAACTGACAAAGTATGAAATGTCAACCTCAGCTGACAGCTGACAGGAACCAAGAATCACCTGGGAAGAAGGCACTCCAGAATTGCCTTATCTGGATTGACTTGTGGCCATGTTTGTGGGGCATTTTCTTGATTGCTAACTGGTGTGGAAGGCTTAACTGACCATGAGCAGTACCCTCTCTAGGCAGATTGGCTAGTTATGTAAGAAAGGTGGCTGACTGTGAGCCAAAAGGACATCAGCAAGCGAAGTTCTCCCTGGGGGCATGGGCACCTTTCTAACTCAATAGAAATTTAAAGAATGTATCTCTTCAGGGGAAAGAAGAGCAGCATTTATGTTTATTATATGTTAACTCTGAGTAACATTGTTCTTTTGCCCACTGTCCTCCCTAATTGCAGGCGGTCTTAGGTCCTCTGGCTCTAGAAACAGCAAGAAGAGTCGATGCACCCCACCTCGAAGATTACTCAAAAAATGTGATGACGGTAGCCTTCCTAGCCATCCTGATCACAGCTCCAAATGGAGCTCTCCTCATTGGCATACTGGGACCCAAAATACTTGATCGTAGTGATGTAACAGTCCCTTTAAAACTAGAGCTGTCAAATTTTGAACATTAAAAAGCTTCGCCCACTTGCTTTGCCTAATGAATAATCTCACTGACAGAAAAGAACATTACCGTGCAGAATTTTGAAGATCGTTCATAGAACCCTGGAGTCAGTAAATGCACAATTTCTATACAGGGTTTTCCTCTGATTTTTGTGTCCAAAGTAAATTTAATAAAAATAATATTAAATGTGATGCTTTTTTAGTTTAATGTTTGCATATTTCAATAATAAAATTAAAATTAGTCAGCAAATTCTATAGGAAAATGCAAAGTAATCCTTAAGGCTAAATTTTATGTTGTAATGCAAAATAAGCATAATAAAAACTAAATGAACCTAAAGAGAGAGAAAAAATGGTTTGAGTGCTAAGCTTGGCAAGATGAGAGACTAAATTTCAAATGAGAGGAGTGGAACTCCCATCACTTCAGTTAAAAAAAAAAAATCAGTCAGAGGCCAGGCATGGTGGCATACACTTTTATTCCCAGCACTGGAGGGAAAGAAGCAGACAAGTGTCTATGAGTTCAAGACAAACTTGGTGTGCACATCGAGTTCCAGGCCAGTCAGGGCTGTGTAAAAAATCCTACTAACTATTCAGAAAAAAAGAAAGCTTGACAGGAACGTAACACTCAAACTGCCTACGGGTCATCTGAAGTAGATTTAAGTCTTGGTTTAGTGCTATCTGAGTAAACAGTTGATAGACATAAGCAACACTGTTCTTGTATCACTTCTATGATAACCTTGCCAGCTTTCGATGAGACACTACCTGTAATCTTTACTTGCAGAAATAAAATGAAATCACAAATGGCAATGTAGTGAGTATTTTCAACTCAGGCATTAAAAGCAGTCTACAGAAAGGAAGGTTAGTGGTTGCAGCCTCCATTCGAGCTGCTTGTCCATTGCATCAGTATCTTTTTATTATTAGGAATCAGCCTTGCCAATCAAACATTGTTGCAAGCGCAGTGCAGCTCCAGTTGATTTCAGGATTCTTTAGGAAGACTCCTGTAACAGCTTCTCAAAAGAGGTAGCTAGACAGCTTGGTGTTTGGCAAGGGTGTTTGAATGCAACCCTGAGGATGGAGTTTGGTCCCCAGATCCATATGAAAGAGAAGGCAGACACCAAGTTTCTCATGGCTTACTGCATGGCCTCTTAAAAATTGTGCAGACAATAAAATCCCAGTGCGGAGATTAACATGAATGCAGTTCCTCTTCTCCTTGACACAGCAACAACGTGTTGAAGCGGCACAGAATGGAGAAAGACAAAGTGCGAGGGTTGCAGCAAAAATGGAAAGCAATCAATAGCATTACTCCTGCTAACACCAAGGCATTTTAAGAAATGTATAGCCAGACTTAACAAAAATTTAAATTCAGATTGCTCTGGGCAAGGTTGTAGCTACAGTTGTCTCATATTTTTTAATGCAGTTAAAAATTCCCTAACACATAGGCTTCTTGATTTTCAGCAACTGGCAAGCTCCATGCCAGCCAGGATGCTTTCCAGGCCAGGAAGAGCCTGTCCCACACCAAAATCCCAGTACTCAAATCAAACCCAGCCTGCCCTAGGAGTGTCAGGACTACCCAATAAGATGCTCTCCCCAAACCAATCAACTTTCTATTTTAAATTACATTAACTATTATTATTAATGTGGCCTGCAATTTATTATATAGACTAGGCTGATCTCAAACTAAGACATAATGCAGGCAAAAGATCCATACACATAAAAATAATAAGTAAAATGTTCAAAAAATTATGAAGCAGGAGTGGTGGTGAATTTCTATAATCTCAGCAGTCAGGAGAATCACACATAAAGGGCCAGCCTGGGCTACATAGTTCAAGGTAAGTGTCAGCTACCAGGCCTTTAAATTTACCGTTTTCTCCTTTGGTGTGGGGCAGGGAGGCACGGAGCTCTGGAAACGTAACTCAGTTAGTAAAATGCTTGTCTAGTGGAGTCCAGGAGTCAATCCCAGTACCACATAAACCAGGAACAATCAAAGATGCTTCTAACCCTAACACTCAGGAGGTGGAGGCAGGAGCATTCAAAGTTCAAAGTCATTCTCAGCCATATGGAGAATTCAAGGCCAGCCTCAGCTAGGATTTTATCACTAAATATATATATATATTTTTTTTTTGGGTTTTTCGAGACAGGGTTTCTCTGTAGCTTTGGAACCTGTCCTGGAACTAGCTCTTGTAGACCAGGCTGGCCTCGAACTCACAAAGATCCGTCTGTCTCTGCCTCCTGAGTGCTGGGATTAAAGGTGTGCACCACCAACGCCCGGCTAATATATTTTTAAAAGTACTTTTACTGGGACTGGAGAGATGGCTCAACAATTACGAACCCCTATTGCGGCAGGCCCAGGCAGGCAGGCGTCACTGTGACAAACAGGTATGTGGTGGAGAAATAGGAGGGAAGGAGGAGCTGAGGAGTTTGTGCTCTGTGGAGAGGCCTTGTCCTGCATGGGCTCCATCTTGTGGTGTGGGCCTCAGGTTAGACCAGTTGTTATTGGTTGGTCACTCCATTATTAGGAGTCCTTGGGGGCTGCTCCCCTCCCTGCCTCTCCCCTCTCATTCAACCTTCTCCCAAGGTTCCCATCCCAATTTACTCACTATATCTTGTCTTTTTCTACTTCCCATGAAGAATATATGTGTGTGTGTGTGTGTGTGTGTGCGTGTGTGTGTATAAAATTGATTTTTATTGATCTCTACATTTTCTCTCCCCTCCCCTTCAACACTCTCCCAAGGTCCCCTTGCTCCCAATTTACTCAGGAGATCTTGTCTTTTTCAACTTCCCTTGTAGATTATATCATGGATGTCTCTCTTAGGGTACTCACTGTTGTCTAGGTTCTCTGGGATTGTGATTTGTAGGCTGGTTTTCTTTGCTTTATGTTTAAAAACCACTTATGTGTGAGTACATATGATAACTGCCTTTCTGGGTCTGGATTACCTCACTCAAAATGTTTTTTCTAGCTCCATCCATTTGCCTACAAATTTCAAGGTGTCATTTTTTTCTGCTGTGTAGTACTCCATTGAGTAAATGTACCACGTTTTCCTTATCCATTCTTCGGTCGAGGGGCATTTAGGTTGTTTCCAGGTTCTGGCTATGACAAACAAAGCTGCTATGAACATAGTTGAGCACATGTCCTTATGGCACGGTTGAGCATCCTTCGAATATATACCCAAAAGTGGTATTGCTGGGTCTTGAGGAAGGTTGTTTCCTAATTTTCTAAGAAATCTCCACACTGACATCCAAAGGGGTTGTACCAGCTTGCATTCCCACCAGCAATGCAGAAGTGTTCCCTTTTCCCCAGCAAAAGTTGTCATCAGTGTTTTTGATCTTGGCCATTCTTACAGGTGTAAGATGGAATCTCAGAGTTGTTTTGATTTGCATTTGTCTGATGACTAAGGATGTTGAGCATTTCCGTAAGTGTCTTTCAGCCATTTTAGATTCCTGTGTTGAGAGTTCTCTGTTTAGGTCTTTACTCCATTTTTTTATTGGATTATTTGTTCTTTTGATGATCAATTCCTTAGGTTCTTTGTACATTTTAGAGATCAGCCCTCTGTCTGATGTGGGCTTGGTGAAGATCTTTTCCCATTCTATAGGCTGTCATTTTATCTTGTTGACCGTGTTCTTTGCTTTACAGAAGCTTTTCAGTTTTAGGAGGTCCCATTTATTAATTGTTTCTCTCAGTGTCTGTGCTACTGGGGTTATAAATAGGAAGTGGTTTCCTGTGCTAATGTGTTCAAGTGTACTTCCCACTTTCTATGAGATTCAGTGTGGCTGGCTTTATGTTAAGGTCTTTGATCCATTTGGACTTGAATTTTGTGCATGGTGATAGATATAGATCTATTTTCATTCTTCTACTGTTGATAGCCAGTTATGCCAGCACAATTTGCTAAATATGCTTTCATTTTTCCATTTGATATTTTTGCTTCTTTGTCAAAAATCAGGTGTTCGAAAGTGTGTGGATTAATATGTGGGTCTTTGATTCGGTTCCATTGGTCCTCCTATCTGTTCTTATGTCAATACCAGGCTGTTTTCAGTACTGTAGCTCTGTAGTAGAGTTTGAAGTCAGGGATTGTGATGCCTCCAGAAGTTCTTTTTATTGTACAGGATCGTTTTGGCTATCCTGGGCTTTTTGGTTTTCCATATGAAGCTGAGTACTGTTCTTGTGAGAGATAGACCTTTTCTTAAGAATGAAAACACACTAGGATGGCAAGAGGGCTCATGGGTGAAGATGCTTGCTGCTGATACCATGAACCTTGTGGAAAGTGGGAACTGATTCCCACAGATTGTTCTCTGAGCGCCACACATGCACCATGGCACAACCTTCTACTGCAAACCAAAGAAATAGATGAGTGAGGAAAGTGTCTTTAAGCAATTAAAGCACACAGTCAGTGTGTCAGACTGTGGTTCATCCAGCTACTTCTCTTCGTGTCCATAGATTTCTGAACGTGAGAGGACTGAAAAGTACAGTCCCGGCGCGTGCATCACCAACACAGATCCTTTATTTGCGCAGCAGGAGATAACTGAGTGACAATCACTTTCATGTCAACAGGAGTACAATGTACTGTTTGAGAAACAATGTTTGAGTCCAGCAGGACAGTGAACAGCTGAGAAGAGCTTGGGGGAGGGTGGGCTGTTGTTCAGTGGGTCTCGACGTTAGTTTTGTAGAATTGGGACTGTTCTGGAAGGTGGCTACATAAAGTTAGCATACACTGCTATAGGGTACACGTAAAATTAGTAACAATGAATTTTATACACATTTTGCCACAATCTAAAAACCAATAATAATTCTGTTGTTACCTCTGGCAGGCCTCATATCCAGTGGAAGCTAACCAGAGTGGCTTCAAACTTGCAGAAATCCACCTGCCTCTCCTTCCTGGGGTATTGAGACGCCACAGCCACTACAACTAATATCTTTTAAAGAGTGCTTATTCGGGGTCCACAAGATGAGCTCGGCAGGTGAAGGTGGCTGTAGTCGTGTCTGGCAACATGAGTTTGATCCCTGGTACCCATGGTAGAAGAAAACTAATCCTTGCCAGTTATTGGACCTTCACATAAATGCCCTGGCATGGGCATATACCCAAAAGGGTGCATACACATTCGAGTGCTCACACTTATACACATTGAGTGTGCAGACACACACAAATGCACTCACACACAATAAATTGATGTAAAAAAACTTAAAGAAGACTTAGATGATTAGATCAAGCCCAAATAGATAATTTCCTGAAGACTCACAATATCACATCAAATACTCACAAGGAGTGATATATTCACTCCTGAAAATGAAGATGAGGAAATCTTGGGGACAGCACTTTATTCTACTGAACTCAGTGTCATTTTTTTCACTGCTTTTTAAGATTCATTTGGAAGATATTGGGGGAGGAACAATATCCTCAGTGGATATTGTTCATGACAAAAATGATGCACAAAGGAAAATTGTTTCTGCTTCATGAGCAGGTACATATGCCATTACTCCAACACTCAGGAGAGAGGCAGAGGCAGGTGGATCGCTATGAATTCAAGAGCAGCCTAATCTACAAATCAAGTTCCAGGACAGCCATGGCTACAGAGAGAAACTGTCTCAAAAACTAAAAAATAAATATATAAAATAAAAACTTAGGCACTTATATCATGCATCTCTAAATCAATACAGAACTACTGTTGTTGATATTATTGTTATTTACTATTTCAATATGTTTCACCTAATATTAAAAAGTAAGGCTGATAAGGTTGCTCAGCGGGTAGACATTGCTTGCAAACAGGCCTGCTTGGCTGCGTTCAAAACTGACGATCTGAGCTGACAAGGTGGCAGGAGAGAAGCAGCCCATGAGAATTGTCACTCAGTGGCCTGAGCACGCTCATACGTGTGTATGCATGAATGTACACAATGTTTAACTTAAAAATTCAAATATAGGTTGACAGCAATCATTAGAATCAGAAAAGTTCTGGTAACAATATGTCCAGTTCCAGGAGCCACAGGACTGTGAGGATGCACTGTGAGCAAAACCGTTACACCTCACATCGTGATCCTTTCTGCGCTACCATGCGTCTTTGTTATGGTACTACATACTGTACAGCGAGTTTCGAATGAGCCCTTCCCCCGTTAGTGAGTGTCTACTGCTGCACCGTAACAGTGGCACCACAGATTTCACCATTCAATTCACATGTGCATGTTAGCATTTGGGGCTTCAAACATATTTACAAACAAACAACAGATCTTAGGTTCAGCGTGGTGGTGCACATCTTTAATCCCAGTATTTCAGAGGCGGAGGCAGGCAGATTTCTGGACCAACCTGATCTGAGCTGCCTCAAAAAAAGAAAGGAAGAAAGAAAAACAAAGGAAGGAAGGAAAGAAAAGAAAGGAAGAAAAGGAAAAGTGAGCACTAGACACTAGGTGCTAAAGACATTCTTGTGTCTTCTGTGTTCCCTCTGTATATGAGCATTTAACTGGAAAGCAAACATTTCCAAATGAATCATTGAGAGTAGGTACTGTCACTACACACCCAGGTCCTCTCTTTACTGGTGACACAGGACCATGTGGTGAGCCAAGGTGCAACTGTTGCTCCGTCCTTTCAGCGTCAAAGTGCCGCTAGATGTGGTCCCATCAGTTTACCAGTTTGACAGCTCCTGGCTGTTGTGGCTTTGCGATGTGCTGTTGAATCACATGCTCGTGTGACCGTCATTGTAACTACAGTGCTAGGAAGGGCACTCTTTGATACACACTACAATGGTGTGCAGGGTTGCACACTGCTGGATCAAGCATGAGAACAGCAAAGACAGATCAATACTTAGACTAAACATCACTTCTAGTCAAGATGAATTGCTCTCCTTCCTGCAGGAGAAGGATCCCATATATTCAACTTGTTGTCATGTGGCTAGTTACTATCCTTACGGGCTCTGCCACATCGAAGCCTGTGTTGCTCTTTATTGCTGGCAGTTCTAACATCCAGCAACAGTAATAGCTTGATGAGATGTAGCCAGGGGAAGTGTATGCTATTCATGCTTCTGAGCAGTAAATTTTTACAGTGCCAGGCACGTGAAGAAGGTATGACCACAAGGAGGCAGTAGCACACACACAATTTCTTTTCCTTTTCCTTCCTTCCTTCTTCCTTTCATGTATATTGGTGTTTTGCCATGGGTATGGGGTCCCCTGGAACTGGAGTTACAGACAATTGTGAGTTGTCATGCGGGTGCTGGGAATCAAACCAGGTCCCCTGGAAGAGCAGTCAGTGCTCTTAACCACTGAGCCATCTCGCCAGCCACCCCTCCGCCAGGTTCCCATCCTGGTGAAAGCAAGAGGCCAACCGGGGGCTTGAGGTTCAGAGGCCCCCAGGGTGAAGTGGGGATAAATCTTCAGGGTTGGGGTGGGGAAAGACAGGGGAAAGGGTACAGATGTCCTAATGATGTCACTCAGCATCGTGACATTAAGTCTTTGAGTCAGAGAACACAAAAATACATATCTTCGTCGGGTAGGGGTGGCACACACCTTTAATCACTTGGGAGTCAGAGGCAGGAGGATCTCTGAGAGTTCGAGGCCAGTCTGGTCTACAGAGGAAGTTCCAGGACAGCCGGAGCTACACAGAGAAACCCTGTTTCAAAAAACAAAAACAAAACAGCAAAAAAGTGTGTTCACTTACTGTACTGTTTGCCACTTCCCCATATTATAGATTACTGATATTTGGCTTTATTATGTGTTATCACTTGCCACAAAGGTTTTACATTTCCAAGCTCATTTTCCCTCTGCCTTACTCTTTATATCTGCATCATTAACATAATTTAGAACTGGCAAGATGCCTCAGTAGGTAGAGGTGCTTGCTGCCCACAAGAAGAACCCGAGTTCAATTCCTAGGTCACTCACAGTGGAAAGAAAAAACACACTCTGAATGTTGCCCCCCTCCTCTCCATGTGTGACCCACGGCATGTGCCCCACCCCAAATAAATAAAAGTTTTAGAAACTGATGATTTTATGTCACAGTTTCATTGTTCCTGGTCTCCGATTTGAACAGTACTTTTGTCCCAGTTTTTCATTTATCTCTAGAGGATCAGTTATTTCCTGAAATCCTTGTATGCTCTCCTCTCCTCTCCTTTTGCTGTTGCTCAAGTTGGTGTCAAACTCCAGGACTCAAGCAATTCACCTGCCATAGCCTCCTAGAGAGTAGATTTGCTTTTTGGGTCTTTTCCCCCCTTAGACTGAGTCTCATGTCGCCCAGGCTGGGCTTGAAGTATCAATCCTCCTGCCTCTACCTCCCAGTGCTGGGATTATAGGTGTAAACTACTGTGCGTGGCTTGCTTATTCTTTTTTAAAGGAGAATATGTACTTTAAATTTATTTTATGATAATTTCATACATTCATGTGATACATGTTTGGTCATACTACCCCACTACCACCACCAGGAACCCCCTTTCCCCCCCGCAAGGTTTACTTAATATTCTTAATGCAATTATTTTTGTAGTTAATTGACTTGATCTCAATAACTTCCTACCATGTATTAACATCTGGTGAGCAAATTTCTCTTTTCCTATGACTTTGTCTTCTAGATGAATTCTAACACTACTTAATGAACTTTAGATGAGCTTATGAGTCTAATGTGAACATTATTGAATTTATACATAAGAGTTGGTTTTGGTATTTTGAAACAGGTCTTTATAGTTTTTGTAAGTCAATTGTTTCACCATTACAGTCTTGTGCTTAGTAATACATTTGGTATAACCATGGTTTCCAGTCACTAGCCAAATTCCTCTCACATCTTAATCACTGATGTTTCAGACGTAATCATATTGAAGTTTCTATTTCCCCATATTTGCAATGACTAGTTGATTTCAACATCTTGTTACATATTAAAGAAAGTCTTCAGAATTAAAAACGACAGTAGACATTCATGGCTGTTCCTGATGTTACCTAAG
The DNA here is from genome assembly GCA_028555095.1 of Dicrostonyx torquatus. Lineage (NCBI taxonomy): Eukaryota > Metazoa > Chordata > Mammalia > Rodentia > Cricetidae > Dicrostonyx > Dicrostonyx torquatus. The sequence goes on from JAQHUG010000074.1 coordinate 5,347,760, forward strand.
TGTTTTGGGACAGAAATGGATACTACAGAATTTTAATAAACGTTTCAAGTTCCCACTGAGAATCTTCACTAGGACTGGCAGCTGGCTCTTCTCAGGACCCGTCTCAGCATCTACTGCTGTGGCTACATCTTCTGTTCTTCAATTAATTTACATGGTTGTTAATACATTAGCTGTATAGTGATAGTGAAACATTTTAAAATACAAGCTCTTTACCTAAACATTATTCCTTCCAATACTGTTTTACTTTCCCACTCATGTTCATAAATAATACTGCTTTACTTCTGTTGGGTGTTTGCTTCCATTCCTTTTGCAGGTTTTCATGTTAATTCTATATGAGCTTTATGAAGTAAACAGTGGAGTGTTCCTTTAAAATTTGGTGATTAGCCAGATGTGGTGGCTATAACATTATAACACTGTAATGCTGAAGAACGGTTATCACGGCTGACCCATTTGACCAATGTTCCAAGAAAACAGTCACAGATATGCTTTCATGACTGTGTAAAGCATGTTTTCGGGATTTTGTTTTAGTGAGCAATGAATCTGAGCATTTAAACCCCTGTAAAGGTAGAGTGATGCCATCCTTAACTGAAAACCCTATTATTGCCTTTTTGCACATATTTTCAATGTCCTTACCAAACAGTAGAGGGATGTGTGCTTGCTCATCAGATGCACTTCCCAGTGTATGAATCGTATTGAATGGCTGCCTCATGGCCCCACTAAACTAGACTTCTGCAAGAGATAAACTAGTTGACTTGGTTCCAGCCAAGGACCCTTATGACGAACTAAAGCATGGGGTCAGATGGAGCAGTTAAACCAACAAAGCAGCTGCGGGTGTTACCCCAGTCTGCATGAGACACTCACAGGACGGCTGTGCATGCGGCTTTGAAGCAGGACTTTTGATTGTCCCTGGAGTGGGCAAATTCTCTAGCACCATTTATGTGATGTAAATCCCACCTGCCAGATTTAGCTCTTGCCATGTTTTAGGAAGCTAAATTATGTAAATTAGTAATTACGTTTGAAAATGTTTCAACTCAATGGGCTTCCTGAAACAAAGCCCCCGCATATCAAGGACATCCTGGATACACTTTACACTTGATACAGCATGTTAGGCACTAAAGTTTTAATTCAAAGTGGGCACTAGTACCAGTGAATATAACATCCTGCCTCTCGACTGCCACACACGACCTCATGCAAATTTATCATGAAACACTACTTGTGTAACTTGATCACAGAGATGTCCACAGGGGCAGAGAGATACATGGTTCTCAGTTAAAGTTCACATTACTGGCCTTACGTTTTCAATTTCATTTTTTGTCATCTTTCCTATCGGCAGTCCTAGGCATATTTTATTGTTTACCTTTTTCTGGATAGAAAGTTCTTGATACTGGCAATTTGTTTAGGAATAGGAAACAGATAACCAAACTTACTGGGATTTGCTGTGAAAAAAAAAAACAAGGAGACTGAAGATGGAAGAGGGCTCAGCACTGACTGGCTTTGGAACACTGTGCGCAGTTACACACCCTTGGGCTTTTTCCTATTGGTGAGGCAACCCCTGATGACTCTAAATGACTGAAATGCAATTAGTTAACATGTTGGGTAGGTATCAAATAAATTGTGCCGTTTTTTGTTTGTTTGTTTTTAAAGTGGAGCTTTAAAAATGTTCAGGAATACAGACTAAATACACTTCTAGTCAAAGACTGTGAGAAAAATTACACAGCTCAGCAGCTAGCTTAATTGGCTTCCTATAAACTCATTAATAAATGAGGTTACAAAATACAAAAGCACTCCGGTGAATCATGAGGTAGCAAACAGAGCTGAGCTGTAACACGCTTCCCACAACACGTGCTTACCTATGCACACAGTGAGTCAGTTCCCTACAGCCTGATAACGCTCTTGGCTACCTGGCATTCTGGAAGGGTGGTGCTTATCTGCTGAGCAAGGCTGAGTAGTTCTCTAGGTCAGCAGGCTAGGGAGCCCTCACAGCAGTCCTGAGTAACAACAACTGTCTCTCGAAGGTTCTAGAATGCTCAGAACATACTTTAAGAACTAAGAGGTTCATCATGTGTTTGCTTATTCAGTGCCTATGTAAGGTGCACGATAGAATTCCGTGAACATACAGATGATGGCAACTCTGTTGCTCAGGTCAAGGCTTATTAAAACACCGGCCTGCTGCCAGATATGGACTCTGGGCACAGCAACAACTTACTATGTTCAAAAGTGGAAAATGTAGGAGGGGAAAACCGTTTCACTCTCAGGGCACTAAAATTATCTTCGGGAAAAGATTTCACTTTTCTCACTACTCTGACAAAATTAAAAGTTGATCATTTCATTTTAGACTACCAACTTCCAATAAATTTGCCTCCTGTGAAACAGAAAGTATGGCAACCGGAACACTTTTATAAGAATGTCGCTGGGAGCCGCATGCTTTCCAGACAGAGAAGCAGAATGACCACAGACAAGGGATCCAAAGTTTTGGTGAGAACTTTATTCCAGAGTCTTGTGACCAACAGTGGAAAAATAACTGGTTAATCTGACAGGGAAGGCACTAGGGGCAAGTGGTCTCAGAAAACAAAAACAAACGAGAAGGCGCAGCCACCTAAGGTCAATGCTCTACTAGTCCCAGCGGCAGGTAGGAAGAGGAGTTAAAGGGTTTGGGCACAGATCTTGTAAAGCTCCCCCAGCACATTTATTTTCCAAATCTAGCTTTAGGATCTCACTGTTGGTCCTGAGGAAGGTAATGGCACACCGTGAAACTCACTGCCAACACATGAGATACATTTATGATCCCAGTACATGCTTAATGGAATGTTTAGTATACTCAATAATTCTTAGCATCATTACCACAAAGATGGAATGTCTGTCTCTATACCTCTGTGGAAAAAGACAGGGGCTCAGGCAATGGCTCAGTTAGTAAGATGCTTGCCACATAAGCATGAGAACCTGAGTTCTGGTCCCCAGTGCTTACTGCAGGGCACGACTGTAACCTGAGTGCTGGGGAGATGGGGACGGGGCAGCTCTGAGGCTCACTAGGCTGGCCAGCCCAGTTCAATCTGTGAGCTCCAGATTCAGAGAGAGAACCACTGAGGAAGATAACCCCCATTCACCTCTGGCCTCCACGCTCACAGGTAAACACATCTGCAAATACAGGTACACACAGACAACAGACAAATAAAAATGAAACATCAGGAGCTGAGCGGATTGTATCTTTAATAGTTTATGGGTAGCCATTACACGAGAACTGTAATGTAAAATAAAACTAAAGAGATGCCTGACAGTTGGCTAAAATGACAAATATTTCAAAATTTCCAGTAAATCTACATTGAAAACTTCCTTATATTTTGTTTCAATGGTTTCTACTCCTAAAAAGACACAAGAGGGAGCTCAGTGCAAAGAGCTCTTGCCAGCGTGGGTGAAGCCCTGGGTCATCCCTACTACCATAAAAGTGACTGCGTGAACATAAACAAATTTGTACCGTTCTTGACTTTCATAATACTATGACCCCTTTTCCAGTTCTTGATTTCTGGTTTCAAACTATCACTACATCTTCATTTAAGTGTGTTTATTCATTTTATTAAAAATTTTGCAGGGCTAGAGCGATGGCTCAGTTGTTAATAGCACTGGGTGCTATTGGCAGAGGACCCGGGTTCAGTTCCCAGCACTCACATGGTGGCTCGCAATCATCTATTAGTTCCAGTTCCAGGGGACTCAACATTCTCTTCTGCTTTCCTTGAGCACCAGGCATGTGCATGGTGAACAGACATACATACATGCAAACAAGCACTCATACACATAAAAGAATAAAAATTCTTTCTAAAACATGTCTAAATAGACAAATGTTATAATGTTAAATGTTTTCACATTCATACTTCACAAACATTAAGACTATAAAATGTGTCAATGTAATTTAATTGTGTGATAAGTTGATTTATAACCATTTTCCTTTCAGCATGGAGACTTGGCTTGCCATCACTAGTCTTTCTCAAACAGCTAGATATAATCGTTAATGAAAGAGAACAGAATGTATTGTATATGTGGCACCAGGCTCACTATATGCTCATTAAATAAATAAGAAACCCTAAAGATGACCCATCTAACCCAACAGACCTGACAAATGAGTGTCCCCAAATATAACTGTTTTGCTTTTCCCCTGCTCCTGGAGGTAACATGTTTTATGGCAGAACTCAAGTACTAAACTAAATTTCACCCTGTGTTAGATATCCTTATTTTACCCTTAACGGTGTATCATTTCACTTATGAAATGAGCAGTTCTGCTATGGTGCTGCTGTCTGCAGTATTCGCCAGTAGCACTTGCCCTGCACAGTTAGTGTCCAGTCCGTCTGCATCAGGCATCCTGCAATGCTGGTTCCATCCTACCTCTCTTTAGACAATTCATTGTGTTTGGACAATTTTATTCAAAGTCTTGATTTAAAAAACAATTTAAAGTATATAAATGTTTGTGTGGGGGAACAGGAGAGGAAAGGAAAGTAAAAGTAGTAAGCCTTGTTTTCGGAGTCATCGTCCTTGGCAGCACGCAGATCACGCTGTACCATATGTCCTCGCAGGCGCTCTTCTGCCATTACGCACACAAACATTTTATCTATACTCTGTGAAGTTAATGCAATAAAGGAGCTATCACTTCTTAAAAAAGATCAACCCTTTTTCTCTCAGTAAATTACAAGTGACTTAATATCCTGTTGCCCTGTTCCTGTATAACTGACTACACAAATGAGAAAACATAATTGAGCAATCAACTAGGTGTTATTTTAAGGCAAATTCAGATACTTTACATCTAATTGACTTTCAGACTATAGCTCATAAGTATACCTTCGTGGTAAATGCTCTTGCCGCCCAGCTGTCACCAAGTTAAACAGCACACACACAGGCACATGAGCAAGCCTTTTGTATGGTGAATCAATTTTTTATGATGCAAGTAACTGTTTCTCACTGGAACATTTGTATATCTGATTTACTTTACAAATTGACATAATCATAGTAACGAGACAAGAATATCTATAAAACAAGGGGTTTTATTGCCCCAAAGAAATTCTTGATGGCAACATTTTTCACACTTTGCCTAAAAACAGCAGAGTTCCACAAAGGCCAAAGGATAACAAACTACTTCAAATGAGCAAAACAAAATAGTACAAAAATACATTTAACAGAACAGAGGAGAACTTTTTTAAAAAATATATACATTCTATTGAAATACTGATATGCAACAAAATAACTTTAGGCCCTTGGCCAAACTTTAAATTCCCAATTAATTAAATTTAAACTACTGTCTTTATTAACTCTTGATTTCAGGACTGATTATATAAAGTATCAAATTTAAGCAGTAGTGTAGCAAGAAAATAATTGGCAGAAAGAATTATTCAACCAGTACTGACAGAAAAACCTCCAAAGACTTCTATGCACACGCAGGAGGAAAGAGTACCAGAGTGTCAATCCTAAATGGCTACTGTTATACTTCTTTCTTCTTCAGTATCAGCGGACCCACATTATCGCCTGTCAATTCATTATGCTTATTATGGGACCCATCGCAGGCTGGAAACTAAAAGGGAAAAGAATTGCAAATGTTATTTTACAATGGGATTCATGAAGTAGATACATTCATGAGATGCTCCTGCAGCCCGTGTGCCACGACAGAAGCAGAGCTCGTCAGCGAGCGTCCCGACAGCACACGCCCACATCCCACCCACCACACTCCATGCAGGCAATGTAGAGCAAAAAGAAGAATCTTTCCCAGCACTCGGGAGGCAGAAGCAGGTGGATCTCTGAGTCTGAGGCCAGCCTGGTCTACAGAGTAAGTTCTAGGACAGTCAGGGCTACACAGAGAAATCCTGTCTTGAAAAACAAAACAACCAAACCAAAATAAAACAAAATCTTTGCTGATCCATCTCAGTGAGTATAAAAGTTCAAAAAGGGATTGAAATAAGTTCTTGTTCTCTATGGAGCTCTACATTTGAGCTAATTTCTGATTTGAATTAAAAAAAGTATAAAAAAAATGTTACAATGTTTTCTTATAAAACCCATTCTGCGAAGTTTGTGAAAAATATTAAAGGTGTTATTAAATGTTCAATCCATCCAAATATAGTTACAATTAGTATTTTATTACAGGCTTTCCTCTAAATTTAAAATTTAAAAGCAAAATTATGATCCTACTGTATTATGTTTTTCTTCTATTAAGGCAGGGCCTCATGACATATGTTTGGGGGCCTGAGCATCGGATGTACGTGCTTGCCCATGGGGACACATGTAGAGGCCAGAGACTGACATAATGATGTCCTCTTCAGCTGCTTATTCACCTTAATTTTTAAGACAGGGCCTCTCGTTGAACCTGTGACTTCCCTCCTGGTTGGCCAGGGAGCCTCTTGTCTCTGTCCGTCCTCCCCCACCCTCTACCCCAGTGCTGGGGTAACAGAAGTTCAGGAGTTGAACTAAGTAAGGTCCTTATGCCTGTGCAGCAAAAATTTAATCCACAGAACCATCTTCCCATTAACTATTTCTTTAAAACACGGTTTGTATTGACTTCCCAATATCCCATCAGTTACAACTTCCTACACTTTGACTGTTGCCTATTACATTGTTTCTAAAACTTTGTTGTTAAAAAGAATAAAACAGAAACATTTAAAGTTTCAAATAACCTTCACCAAATACAAAACAGATTTTATTAGAATACTTATCACCTGAAATTCATCTTCCTCATTAAAAGCTACATTATTATGGCTAGCATAGCTACACTATGTGAGGTATTTTACATGTATCATCTCACTAAATCTTCAAAAATATCTGCAAGACCTATAGAGAAGGTTGAAAAAACAAAACAACTCTACAAACCAGAGATTAAAAGTTAATTAAGTCCGGGTAGGCATATTAGCCTTTAATCCTAGAAATCAGGAAGCAAAAGCAGCCAGTGTCTGTGTGAGTTCTAGATGAATACTACCAATTCTAGGCCATCTAGTGCTACATAGTGAAACCCTGTTGAGAGAGACAGATAGACGGACAGACAGAGGCACAGAGAAACTGAGCCAAATCAAACCAAGCTGGCAAATTTGCTTAACCTGCCCAAGTAACAGACTGGCATCTAATATTAGTAATTACTTATTCTGACATCAAAGTTTAAGCTCCTTCCCCATCAAATCTTAAATACTCTCTCTTGCAAAAAAAAAAAAAAAAGAACAACAACAAACAAACAAGAGGAAGTAGAAAAAGACAAGATCTCCTGAGTAAATTGGGGAGGGTTGAAGAGGGAGGGGAAAGGCAGGGAGGGGAGCAGAGAAAAATGTAGAGCTCAATAAAAATAAAAAAAGAAAATAAATAAAAACAATACAATATACTGCTCTAGACAAACGCTGAGCCGCGTGAGGAGCATCAGAGTTCACTGCTCTCTTCTGATTCTATCAAGCAAAAAAGGTCAAACTTCAACTTGGGAATATCAGTTTCGAATACTGAACGATATGGAAAAATCCCTAATCTCACAGAATTTCAACTGGAGATTGAGACAATCCTAATGAACCCCAAGCAACGTTATCATACGTGTAAATGGACATCTTACCGTCTTGGACCGCCAACACCTACAGTACGCTGCTTTAGTAAGACTCAGATCTTCAATGTTTATTTCATTCACTACTTTAGGATTTTCTTTTTGTATTTTAAGATTAATCAAGCTATCCTTCTGCTGTTTCTTCTTCGGGAAGAATGGACGCACGGCAAGGTAGCCGAGAAGTGCAAGCACACCCAGGAAGGGCAGCAGGCGGAGCCATTCTGAAACTGAACACAGGACGCTGTTAGTGTGTGTAGAGCTCCGTCAGGAACACAGGCTGTCAAGTTCACGACTGCACAAACAAAACAGACCCAGCCCTACTAGGATTATCTTCCTTTATTTGTAGGATAACTCCACTTGTAAAACTGAAATTTTTGGAAGAGGTACTATTTTAAATATCCTATCTCATTATACCTGCTAAGTATATTTGTGCTTATATTTACTATTATCTGGACTTATAATGAACATAATTAGGAAAAAAGGTGTCTTATTAAGTTTAGGAAACATGTTCACTCTTTCCTCCTTAAAACCATGTCTAAAACCATACAATGGAAATTCCACAAAAATTTTACTACTGACTTATAATTTCAGGCAGAACATAGCCTCCAATGTTTCAACTTACTTTTTAAGTAAAAAAAAAACTTTTAAAAAGCAAGGGTAATGAATTGAAACCTTTACATATTGGACAGTCTCATTAAAATACTTATTTTTTACCTTTTAAGTATCTAGAAGGTCTTTAGAATACGTGAGATACAGACGAGGCAGATGAAATGGCTCTCAAAGGCCTGAGAGTGCTCCCAGTGGCCTCTGGGCATCCTTGCTGACCCACCCCACACCCTGTTAGGCACTATAGCCTAGCTAAGGAAAGATTATGTGCCAAAGCATGCTAACAAATATCAATGATAAGGGATGGGCCGTGCTCCAGAGGCAACTGAACCAACTCATTTAACATGCTGTTGGCTTTGAAAACGACATCATTTTAATATTACTCTCTTGTCACTTGTAGATAAAATGTAGTGCAGACAGGATTAGTTCATCAGCCTAAATCCAAGCTTATTCTAAGTCACCATGAATCAAATTCCACAGATCTAAAATTAAATGTTTTTCTTCTCTTGGAAGGACTACTCTGAAGACACTACAATTTAATCACTAACAAACATTAGCTTAGTAATTACTCTTGCAACACGAAGCGCTGGGGATGGAGCTCAGTGGTAGAGTGCTGGCCTACCAAAAAGACAAGAAAGTAGTTTTGATTCAACACAAAGCTAGATAGAGATGGAAATTAAATAACTTATTTATATAAGCAAATAATTGCTGAATGTAGAAAAATATTAAGTATTTATTCAATGTAGTATTTTCAAATCACTAAACATGATGCACCCGTCTATCCCAGCACTCGCTGTTTCTGTGGTATCCACAAATACAGGAGAGATGGGTATTTTCTTCTGTATCTATGACTCACCACCTTGAAAGATGGTTTCCTGTTGAGTCAGAAACTTGCCTTTTTCTAGGCTGACTGCCTGGCAAACCCTCAGGATCTTCTTGCCTCTGGCCCCTAAAACTAAGGCTTCCCGGGTGCTGGGACTCACCCTCGGGTTCTCATGCTACCTTCCTGGTCCCTAGGTTCTTAAATATGTATTATTTAATTTTATTATTATTATTTCGCATAGGAACCTTATGAGGGAATCAGTGGATCTACCTCCTGCTGACAGGTTTACAGGCCTACAAAAGCTCGCCCGACTCATGCAGCACTGGACACTCTGTGCTCAGCAAGCACTCTACCAACTGAGCGACATCGCCAGTCTTTCAGAAACTGCCCTTATGAACAATTAATTCCTTGGTAATCCATTATGCTAAAATAATATAATAAAATTTGATATGAGAGGTATTGTTACCTCCTATAACAAAGCAATAACATAAAAACACCAAACACCATCTATTTTTGAAGTTGTATTAAGTCAAAAGTTTTATAAAGTAAAAACAACAAGCATATAAAGCATAATTTAATAGATAAAATATGACTACTTTTTCTTTTTTTAATATATCTGTAATTTTTGATTTATTTATTATGTATACAACATTCTGCCTCCATGTATGCCCGCACACTAGAAGAGGGCACCAGACCTCATTACAGATGGTTGTGAGCCACCATGTGGGTTGCTGGGAATTGAACTCAGGACCTCTGGAAGAACAGGCAATGCTCTTAACCTCTGAGCCATCTCTCCAGCCCTCTTTTTTTAATTTTCAAAAAATTTTTGAGACAGGATTTCTCTGTGCTTCTCTCTTGGCTATCCAAATCTCACTCTGTAGATCAGGCTGGCCTCTAACTCAGAGATCCACTTACCTCTGCCTTCCAAGTGCTGGGATTAAGGAGTGCACCACCATGCCTGGCTAAGATGATTTTTCTTAAAGAATATAAAGTACAGAAGACTCAAACAAATAAAAATCCTGTAAGATAAGCTATTTGCTTTGACAATTTTTATGTATACTAGTTACTCTGGGGAGAGAGGAATCACTAATTATAAACAGTACATAATTCTTCAATATGGTGAGCAAAAAAAAAAGAAAAAATAAATAGTACACAAAATAATTTGAAGGAATGTGCTCCTTATAATGCATTTTTAAAATAACTTATATATTTTTACCTTATGTGCACTGGTGTTTGCCTGTATGTATGTCTGTATGAGGATTCTGGGTCCCCCCAGAACTGGTGTGACAGACAGATGTGAGCCACCATGTGGGTGCTGGGAATTGAACCAGGGTCCTCTGCAAGAGCAGCCAGTGCTCTTAACCACTAAGCCATCTCTCCAGCCCTATAATGCTTATTTTAAATTTTATTGTCTTAGATTATAAAACATGCATAGTACAAAAATTTTAATTTAGAAAAGGATAAAAACTAAATTTATTCAAAATCACGCTAGCAAGAACTGGTAACACTTTCGTATATTTCTACTTTTATTATCTATAGAGCCCATAACCTACATTTTAATATATAGGATTATTTTATCATTTTTCCAACTCCATCATGACATTTGGAAAAGTTTTTTGTTAAGAACTTAAAAAAATCTGTGCATGGCTGTTCTTTGTACACGTACATTTGTATACCATCTGCATGTCTAGTGCCTATGGAAGGCGGAAGGTTCCAGATCTCCAAAGACTGCAGCTACAGATGGGTGTGAGCCCCACTGTGGATGCTGGCAATCAAACCTGGGTCCTCTGTAAGAGGACATGAGTTTTAATGGTGTGCCACCCACAACAGAGGTCTATAATAAGAGCACGGGCCTTATTTGTCTGGGTCACCACAGTATCCTCAGTACCCAGATAGTGCCTGGCTCATATACTCATTGTTTTTTTTTTTAAGACATACATAATTCATAGTTCAGTTTCTTTAGCTTTAAGGTTCAGAACAATGAGTTTTGAAATTAAACGGATCTGAAGAGATCACCTAAAGTATGCTTTTCCTATCTATAGGTAACTTCTACTAATCTACAGCATTTTCTTTTATACCTTACAAACCTCCCTGATTTATTATTACTAGTAGTGTGTATGAGGTTTGGGAGTTTGCTACGGGACATGTATAGGGTAAGGGAACAAACTTTCGGACTTAGTCCTCCTTCCACTGTGGAATAAGCAGATCTAATACATGGCTTGTACCCCCACAAGCCATGGCTCAGTCTGTTAAAGTGCTTGTCTTATAAGCACAAAGCCCTGAGTCCAACCCCCAGAACCCAGGAGTGGTGATAAGTGCTTGTAATCCCAGTGTTAGGCAGATACAAGAAGACCCCTAAGGCTCAATGGCCAGCCAGTCTAGCCTAATTGGTGAGTTCTAGACCAGTGAGACATTGTGTCTCAGAGTAGGCAGACAGCATTCTGAGGATGACACTCAAGGTTATCGTCTGAATTCCACATGGAAGTGCATACGTGTGCATCAACACATATATATGAGTATGCACACATGCACATAAAAAAGTAAGTGCATAATAAATACTTTCTGAATATAATCTCATTAATTTCCTCGTGTAAATCAACTTATTTTCAAGTTTTACTGTGTAAGTACTAAGCAGCCACTTTGTGGAGACACTGGCAGTGCAAAACCAGCAGCGGCTCGCTGTTTCCCCCATGCAGTGCCTGGGAAAGAACAGGAATGCAGCAAACAACTCAATTACTGTTTATCTGTAGTCTAAGTCCAGGCTTCATTGTCTGTAAAACAGGAATAACAATCGTCTATTTGCTTAAAGGACAATGTTTACTAAGTTCATTCCGGTCACTGCATTAAGAATGGGGCTGCTTGCTAACAGATGAGAGGAGGGACAGACGGTAAGGAAGCAAAACACAAGTAATATAGTCACAGGCTAGACTAAGAGCCATGAAAAAAATAAACAAGGTGATATAAAATTAACAAAACAAGCTGACCAACCAACCAAACAACCTGGTGGCACAGCAGTGAGGTGACTGCAGCCTCTGGTCAGGGAGTCAGGAAAGGTTTCCTAATAAAAAAAGAAAAAAAAAGAAACCAGGCAGAGACCTGAAAAGTGGGAAGCTCACAGACTCAAGGATCTTCAAGACAGAAAACTGTGAAACCTTCCAGACAATCTTCACTCAGCGAAAACTGCACAGCACTATTTGAAAGGAAGCTAGTGACACATTCCCCCACAAAGCTGCAGTCCACAGACGTCCCCTCGCCAAGATCCCGCTCTCTACCAGACTTGCATACACCACACTATAATGATTTTAGCTGAGTTTATTCTTCATCAAACTGGCATACAGATCATTCCCATCACGTTTGTTTACCTTTTTCTATGGCTTAAAAAATTAAGGTAGAGAAAGGCTTTAAGGTGTTTAAGCAAAAAGCTTCTCATGCCTCTGAAACTAGCAGAACCCTCGTTCACATGTTAGGTAAAGGGCTGGGTTTCGAAGACACCAACATAATCAACAAACGAACTGCTAAAAAGCGCTTTCCATCCGTACAGAATACAGAGGTACAAAAAAGGATTACAATACTGCAAAATAGGAGCAATTACGTATCAGTCACGCAGAAGAAAGGTGATAATTCATTGCTGAGATGAACAAAATACTTGGGCTTTTGATCCCGTATGGGCCTTCCTGAATGCTGAGTAAGAGAACAGTTCATAGGCAAACGAAGGGAGGAGCTGCACACCTAGCTGAAGAAGCTGCAGGCAAGGTGCAGACAGGACACTTACCAAAGCCCAGGGACACTCAGGAATACAGTGGGAGAAGAGAAGTATTAAAGGCCTGAGCAAGTGTCACATGATGAGAAGTTCCGATATGCAATCGGTAGGGAGGCGTCTACTGATGTATGCGAATGTACTTAAAATTACCTACTTATGAAGTCAAGCTAGACCCCGATGGAAGACCGGCAGGAGGAGGGCCGTGAGCAAGGGCAGAGGATGAGAATCCTCTTGGAGGACTGAGGCGGTAGGATCATACCAACCTAGGCTATGGACCATGTCTCAAAAAACAAAACACCCACAAAGACAGGATCCAGAAGAAACTAATCCCACCTGGACCTAAAACAGAGAAAGGGTAAGTTGTGAAAAATAATCTGTACTGAGGTTCTGTAAAACTTGATAAACAGTGTGGGTATATTTCCTGAGGACTGTCCAGACTCAGAGTAGGTCTGCAAAAAACTCCCAGTGTCTTTTAGAAAGAAACAACTGTGACCTGACTGGGGGACCTCACTGTGAAAGCCAGGCCAGGCTGAAACTTGCTATATAGTCCAGGCTGGCATTGAAGGTCACCCCGAGTGGCCTTGGTAGAGCACACGCCACACCTGGCACACTAAATAGTGAAATCAACACTCAATACTGTTACTAAGCAGGGTCCTAAGTTATGTGACTTCCATTACCAGCAATTATGATAACTAATAAAATTAAGAAGGCAGAAGCACAGACATCACCAGGGAAACAAAGTAGAAAATAAAACATGAAGAGTAAGCACTACTCAAAAAAAAAAAAAGTCAAAGTAGCTCCCTCCAGTGCTGGTTTGAACCCTGTAGCTCACATGGAGGGAGCAAACAGTGTACCAGAGTTACACACCCAACCCTAACCGACCGTTGTAAAAACACCCCGAGTGTACATAGAAATGCACGGATCTCAGTAAGGAATATATATATGACTGTGTGTGTGAGTGCATGCATGTGTGTATGGGGGAACAGGACGCTCTATATTCCAGGCTGGCCTTGCTTCTGAATGCTGAGATCACGGCATGTGCCAGCTTAATGTGGTGGTGATGACAAGCAGGGCTTTGGGATACTAGGAATCTACCAACTGAGGTTCATCCCCATCCCAAGAAAGACTATTGTAAGAAACTAGGACGGGCCTCTCTCAGAAGAAGAGGCCCCATCTGAAGGACCCTTCACACTCTTCTCATCCTCCCCACTGACATAATGTTCCACTCCAGTTCCCACCTGCCCACTGACATCATGCTCCAGTACCTGGATTTACTTTGGGCAACATGGTTGGAATGCATCTGGCTCAAAACTATGACCTGCTAAACCTGGCTTAAAAAAAAAACAAAAAAAAAAACCTAAGAGATTAAAAGAGACTTGCCAGTGAAAAAGAAACCTCCCAGTTTCTGACACACACCACAGCACTCATTCCCTCTTGAGAGGCCCGCTTCCCTTACAGCCACATCCCAAAGCTTCTGTGCTGCCCTTTAGTCTCTGACTCTGTGTGTTGCTCAGAAACCATGTGGGCCAGAGACGTCACATCATACACTCCCAGCAGCCTCTCCTCTCCCCATAGCTTCTGGTCAGCTACCTGGGAGGTTCTGACTGAAATTACGGTGCTAGACTGGCAAACACAGCCTGCCGTCAGTACTTGCTCATCTGTCCTTTGGGAGTTCTACTACCTGTTGTCCAAAGACAAATTAATGAGCTCTGGATAGCCGGTCAGACACGAGCAGCAGCGATTTCATTGTCTCGCAGTTATAATGAGAGCTTGGCAGAGTTTGTTATTAAATTTTGTTGTCAGAGTAATCAAAATTAGTACTTCCAACCCAGTTTCTGGTGAATTATCCAGTCATTTTATATTGCTATCAAGAAGCTCCATCACTGATATTTTTACTAGTAAATCATGTTATTATTAAAAAGAAAAAAGGAGGTCACTTTTTTCCTTTTCAAATTTAAAAGGGTTAAATATAATGTCATAAAAACTTCATTGCTGTTTTCTTTATAAATTTTTAAATGCATCATTATAGCTAAGGGAAAAATTACTTCTATTTCTCACACACAGAAAACACTTTGCTGCTGGGCATGGCGGGCCATGACTAGGGGCAAGAGGACTGCTAAGAGCGTGGAGGCAGCCTGGGTCATTGGTTCTGAGCCAGTCTAAGCTGCAGTGACCACAGCAAGAAAGAAAAGAGGGAGGGCTTGAGAGCCAGCTCAGAGGTTGAGTACTTACTGCTCCTCCAGAGGATCCGAATTCAATTCCCAGCACCCACATGATTGTTTGTAATTCCAGTTTCAGGGGATCCAATGCCCTCTTCTGTCCTCCAGGCACATTTGTACCTGGTTTACAAATATGTGGTTTACAGATAGATGTGTAGGCAAACCAACTACACACATAAATAATAATTTCTGAAGGGGAGGAGAAGAAAGGAGGGAGAGGGAAGGAAAAGACTGAAGTATGGGGTATAACATAGGTCTCTATTACTTAGACTGGGAACTCAGGGAAGCAATGCAGTCTAGATTCAAATTGCCAATCATGTTTCAGCAGTCAGGATCTCAATTTCTCTAGTGCTGGGGGAAAGTTATGGATATCACTGAATAGCTTTTATTATTATTATCACCTAAAGCCTAAAGGGCCAATAAACGTAATCAATTGTCATTCCCCCATTCTACTATGAGCACAGCAGTGTGCTAGTACCTGGAAGCTGCACGGCCTATCACAGTACTCAATCATCTGTGAGAAGCTGAGGAAAACAGCTATATGGCAGCTAATGTTTGAGCCCCACACTGTTCTCCACAGAGGCTAAGTTCAGTCTTCATTACACTGCTTTTAAGAATAGTTGAACTAGGAGAAAAGAAAACTTACAATCTAAAAATATCTATATAAGTATTTCCCCCATAAAATTCCAAAGATTTAGATTTCTCAAAAGATTTCTAAAAATCAAACTGTCTTTCAGACGTATGTTAATAAAAACAACTCCTTTTGTTGTTACTTATGTTCTCCTATTGAGAAAACTCACCGTGGTCCCACATTTTAAAAACTGAGGTATAATTTAGAGTAAAAGAAACATACTAAGCAGTTAGTTCTGTCTGTGACAAGTAACTGTACCCCTGCATCCATCAGTAAATCTTTCTGTAAATATCTGTTTACCTGAGAAAGTCATTTCCTGAATCTGTCTAGAATATTCCTCTCTACTACTGATTTCTGTAATTAAATGTTCTTTAATCCAATATAAAGTTGTCAGTGGGTGATGGTGATGCACTCCTCTAACCCCAGCAATCAGGAGGCGGAGGCGGAGGCAGAGGCAGCTGGGTCTCTGAGTTTGAGGCAAGGCTGGTTTACACAGTGAGTTCTAAGACTGCACAGTAAAAACCTTTCTTGGAAAAAAAAAGTTGTTGATATTCAATTAGTGGATTAGAAACTCGTTCCTTTTTACTGCTGACCACTGCGCTACACTACTTTATGAATATGACCTATTTTCCTATTGGTAGGTATCTGAGTTGCTTCCAGTTTAGAAGACCGTTATAAAAAAGGGTGATACAAGTATACAAAAAGAAGACCTTAGGTGGATGTATATTTTCAATCTTATCCTGTTTCTAAATTACAGGTTCAAAACTTGTCCCTTGGACAAATAGGAACGAACTTATTACAGGCTGGTATGCTTGTGTTACTTTGAAAAACACATTTCGTTTTGTTTTTTTCAAGACTGTTTCTCTGTGTAGCCCTGGCTATACTAGCCTCTCTCTCTCTCTCTGCGGACCAGGCTGGCTTCGAACTCAATAGGAAAACATGAGTAACAACAAAAAGTACTTAAGTTTTGGTTTTTTTTTTTTTTAATTAAAGCTGTCTTCTAAGTTTTTACTTCAATGAAAATCTGTATTATAGATCCTACGAGTCGCTCAAGAGAATGAAATGTCACTATTACAGTCTCCTTTGCAGGGGAGACAGCTTGAGGATTTTACCAATCCTCCAGGACAGGGCCTGGCACTGCTGCCGCCATACTCGAAACAGAAAGAATGCTTTATTACAAGTAGGCCGAGGCTTCTCTGACAAGTTACTAACACGTTACGATAACTAGACTTGTAGGCGCTGACCTGGGTCTTACACAGCTATTACTAAAGTGCCAACCTAACCAGGCCTGTCAGAGGCAGAAGGCTGAGCAGTTCAAGACTATCCTCAGCTATAGACTGAAGCCAGTCTGCATTACAGGAGACCCGGACTGAAAACAAAACCAAACAGAGATGGGAGTTGTCGTTACTGTTGAGAAACGTCCTACATTAAATATTTTAAAGTGAGAGTCATAGCACACTATTGATTTAGGAGGGGAAAGTTAGGGCTGAAGTTCCTAATGACTTTAATTATTTATCAACAGGAGGGACCTGTAAGAAATCATGCTTAAAAAGTATTCCTTCCACTAAACTCTTGTGTCTACTGTTCTGAGCACATTTCATCTATAAAAAATTGAAACTAGTATGGTATAACATATATAAAGCAAGTTGCCCTATGCTGGTGTGAGAGAAAACTGTTCCCTTGACTGTTAAAAACCTAATTAATGTGTATTATTAGAATGAACTGTTTTCTTTTTTAATAAATAAATAGAAGATGCATTGGCAAAGCAGATCCATGCCACAAAATGGCCACATCCCTTCGGCTTCGCACTGCCAATTTAGTGAATACATTTAACGGTATAATTCAAACGGGAAAACCAGCCATCTGTGCACAGTTAACATTAAACTACTACAGCTAATTTTTTAAAAAAATTCCAAATTGGGGCTGGAGAGATGGCTCAGAGGTTAAGAGCACTGGCTGCTCCTCCAGAGGTCCTGAGTTCAATTCCCAGCAACCACATGGTGGCTTACAACCATCTGTAATGAGACCTGGTGCCTTCCTTGCCAGTAGTACATTGTATGCTTAATAAATAAATAAAATCTTTAAAAAAGAAAAAAATTCCAAATTTCAGGCCATAAGGAAGTGTGATCACAAAGCACGAGATTAGTAAATGTTACAATTGCAGAAGGGTCACACTTAAAACAGTACATAAGCAGAGAGATGACAAAGGCGGGAAAGCCCATTCTTTACATGCTGCATTTTTTAAAAATAAAGTCTCTTAAAGCAAGAGATTTTGATGTTTATAGAGAACTGAAGATGTGGACTGTTTTTTCTTTTGTTATTTTTAGGTCACTTCAGGCGTGGACATGTTTCTTTAGTGTTTATTAGTCAGCTGCCATGCTTTCTCATCGACTGTATGCACTCCCCTGGATCTCTTAAGTGTTAAAGTCTGTGTGATAGAGTTTACCCATCTAAATCTATGACAAGTCTTTTCTGTTGTCACCCGTCATCCCTGAGAGGGACTAACAACATCAAACGCACACTCGTTTTGAGGGAAGTACTCAAGTAAAAACAGTGAGCAAAATAATTTCCTCCAAATATTCCTTACCAATTTGGCATTAATTCCATCTTCTGGTTCACGGATTCAATTTTATTTTTCTTTCATCAGGCTTCCAATGACTATATTTTAAGTCAGCTATTTCTAAAAGGCTGCAGGATAATCAGGCCTACTTACCTTAATTCATATTTGCAACCCCAGGTACTCGGGGCTTGTCACCATCCTATACAGTCTGGAGATACAGGGTAGAAAGATCTACTTCACACTGTAATGCTCCAAACCCAACACAATCTTTCAAGTACCGACAGCGTCTACGGACTTTGAGTCAAGACGTGAAGGACTGCATTATGGGAACCTTTTCACACAGGTAGGACCTCGACCCACTAAATTTCATGTTCTGAAATCATACCAGTCTTGGGACTACTTTCTGGCTACTTTTTCTCCACCTCCGCTTGCTCCAGGAGCTGTAGTTATGGAGGTGACCTCAAGCCTCCACGTACCACGGAGAACAGAGGTCACTTCGGACCTCGTTTATGAAAGCATCACGCACGCTTTGCGTGGAGACCGCACTTCTTCCCCCCCTCCCCCCCCCCGCTCAGGACGCCTCCTAACGAGGACACAGAGTGCTTTACAAAATGAACGCGGCAGTGGGCACGGGAAGGAGACCCGAGGCTCGGAACTCAGCACCCCCTCTTCTGCAGCCGCCTGCTGGGGCGCCTCGGAAAGGTACCCTTCCCCACAACCCGGCTGCCCGGCGCCGCACAGGCGCACACGGGTCGCGCGGGTCACGTGCAAGGCCTGGCGCCCCGCCCCACTCCGGACTGTCCCCCGAAAACCCCCACCCCGGCCCACGGGGCGACGCGCACGGGTGGAACGGGAGCGGGAGGGGTACCTGTGAGGCGGGCGAAGCCGGTAATGCTGTCGGGGACCGGCAGCTGCTTGAGGTAGGCGGGCAGCTGCACCTTCACGATACGGGCCACGCTGTCCAGGACCATCCTGCCGCCGGCCTCCGTTGCCCGGCTGCTGCGCTTGCGTGAGAGCGGAAGCCGCCGGCGGGCTCGCGGGCTCGGGCGGGAGGTGGCCAGGCGGGCAGCGATTGGCGCCCGGCGAGTGACGTGAGCGCTGCGGAGCGCGTGCGGAGCCCGGCCTGCCACGCACCCGCGCGCCGGGCAGACGCGAAGGACTGTGCTCTCTCCCCGGAAGCCGCCCTTCCAGAGTGAGTGTCTCCCGGCCCCTCTGCTTTGCGCTGTCCTGGCCTCACGGGCCCCCGGCCTCGGCCTTGCAAGCTCTAAGAGCACACCAACCCCGCGCAGTGCCCAAGCCCGGCTTCGCAGGCTCGGGGAGAGCACCCCAACCTGCGCAGTGTCCCGGCCCGGCCTTACAAGTGCTAAAAGCACCCCAATTTGTGCGGTCTCCCGGCCTCGGTCTTACAGGCTCTAATAGCACCCCAACTTGCGCAGCGCGCTGGTTCGGCCTTACAAGCTTTAAGAGCACCCTAACTTGCGCAGTGCCTCAGCCCGGCCTTGCGAAGCTGTGAGAGCACCCCAACCCTGTGCAGTGCCCAGATCCCTGCTTCACCTGCCTTGTAAGCGGGGGTTTAAAAGACACACAAAGAACTACCTAGTGACTTTTCCTCAGTAACTTTAGTCAGTCCTGCTCAAGTAGCCTAACGCTTTTATTTTTTCCTTCCGGCCACTCTGACAAATTCTAATAGTCCGTGGTTGGATTTCGGTTTTTCAGTTCCCTCTGAGGGTGAGTTGACTAAAACGCTTCGGGGAAGTGTTTTGTTTTGTTTGTTTAAAGGGAAAAAAAAATGAGAGTTTATCTTTTGTTTTTGGGACTGTCCTGCCACCCTGGTTGTCTTCAAGGTCAGGAAGCTGGTTTAACTAGAGCTTCCGACCCTCCTATCTTCACCTTCCAGAGACTGGGTCTACCACGCCTGTCTTGTTTCTCTGCTACAAGGGCTTGCTTCTTCTAAAACTTAAGTGAAGTTTTACTATTTGGGCTGAAGTCAGACTAGCCAGAGTCATGCACTCGTTGTGGGGGGTGAGAGCCCCTTTGGATCTGTTGTTGGGTAAGCTAGTTAGATCAGCAGGCTCGAAGGCCCCTGAAGATGGACCCCTTTCAGTCGGTCCCTTACAATACTAGGAACTGGAACTGCAGCTGTGATTGCTGGTCACAAAGAATGGGATCTAAATCCCATCTCTGGCCCTGGTGGGAAGCTGGCATTCTAACTGACTTGAAGATCTTAAGTTTGCCATCTGATACTGAGGAGGGGGGCTTTCTCCTAAGAACAAAGACATAACCATTGTTCCCTTCCCTTAAGACTTCATCCAAATGGGCCTGTTAGGAAAATAACCGTTAGGAGAATTGTCTGTTCAAGAAACTTAGAAACTTAAATAGTACAATGCCTACTTCTAAAACATGTCACAGCACCATAACTTCTTAGCTATTGTTCACTGGCGCCTCTTGAAATGTTCACCTCTGCAGCGCCCACTTTGACCCTTTGTGAGTGCCCTACAATACCATTCAATAAAATCTGCCTTTCCACTATCCTGTGTCTTGTCTAATTTTTTTTTAACAGATCAGAAGGACTAGGAAGCTGAGGGGAGACTAGAGTAAGTACCTGGTAAACGTATCAGAACTTAAAGAGTTCTATAGCACACAGTATTTTGTATGCTAACGTGATGTCAAAGTAGCTTTATTTTTTTAATTGGTATTTTAAAGTGGAAATAGTAAACTGTCTTTTGAAATGTTTAAATCTAATCTCTGATCATCTTTCACTAAAACACCAAAAAGAAAAGTAGCAGGTAATGAGAACCTTGAAAATGACTTATCATTTTTCGCCAGACCAGGTTGTCCAGGTGTAATGGAAATTGCAGGTATTTGGGTATAGTGTTCATGAGCTACAGTACAGCAATATAAACAATACACCAAAAAGTGATGATTTAGAAGGTCAGCGTTTATATTAGAATTTCCATGCCTTTTGGCAGCTGTTTTCCTTTTTTCTTTGTTAAAGCATTCTTGCCCTCTGGACTGTCTGTTATAACCTCTGCTGATCAGGTATACATGCCATCCTTAAGGAAATGATTGAGCTAGTGGGGTAAGTGGAAGGTAGAGTAAGTTGAAGAAGAACATTTTAGAAAGGACATTGGCTATTTATTTCTTTTAAGTCATTTTAAGAAGAGCAAAGTATGCTTTGTTGAATGACATTCTTAAGACGTCTACAGTTTTTCATTCAGGATAAAAAGGACATCCCTGTCTTCGAAGTACAGTGAGATGTTCAAGTGCTAGATTACAGTTGAGTGTACTCAGTACCCTGTCAACATACCGATATGCCTAACACCCAGAGGGACTTTGTATTCTTTATAACCACATGCAATACTACCAACTGCAGTTGAGCTGTTTTGTATGTTTTTGAACTTCATATAAAACCGAATTACACTGTTTTTTGTTTGGGGTGTGTGGGAGATTAGCTTCCCCTTAGCAGTATTTGTAGATACTGGTTTGATAGTTTTTGATGGAAGCTTATATGGCTAAAACTTTTTTTGCCTTGAAATTTAGAAAAATATGGATCATACACTAGCTACTTCTGTTGCATAGCAAGAGCTACACTAAAAGATAGCAGTGGGCCTGGAAAGATGGCTCAACAGTTAAGAGCACTTGCTGCTTTTGAAGAGGACCCAGGTTTAGTTGCTAACTGCCACATGATAGCTTACAGCCATCCTTAACTTCAGTCACAGGTGATCTGAGATCCTTTTCTTACTTCTGCAAGTGCCAGAGATGCACAGTACACAGACATAAATGCAGGCAAAACACTCATACACTTGAATATTCTTTTTATAAAATTTATAAAGATGTTCTTGATCCTACTAACTATAAGTTTCTTATTGGGGACGTTTTCTTAGATTTTCTTCAAAATTTTTATCTTGTTTTACTTTCTTTTTAAATATATTTTTAGTGTGTGGGTGTTTTGCCTGAATGTATGTCTGTGCACCACATGCATGTCTGATAACTATGAAGACCAGAAGATGCCTTGGGATTGGAACCACAGACTGTTGTGAACTACCATGTAGGTTATGGGAATTAAATCCAGGTCCTTATGTAAAGCAACTAGTGCTCTTAACCACTGAGCATCTGTCAAGCCCCTTTTATTTCTTTTTTCTAAATAGTCTCATGTAGTCCAATATAACCTTGCATATACTACTACAACTGGAACATTCCAATTTTTTGTTTTTCATTTCAACAATCCTGCTGTCTTGGATGTGGTGGCTATTTCTTGGTTGTCAACTGAACTAAATCTGAAATTAACCAAAACTCTGCTGGGTACACCTATGATGGATTTTTTTTTTCTTGAATTATTTGAAATGGAAAGACTCAATTTTAATCCAGATCTTTTGAGGTGGGAAGATCTTCCTTCAATCTGGGCCACACCTCCTGGCAGCCTATATAAATAGAAAAAGGAAGCTTACCTCTTTTTGCTTGCTTGCTCTTGCTCTCTTTGGCAAGTCCATTCCTTCTTTGGCATTAGAGCCTAATTTGGAATTCAGCTGAGATATCCAGTTTTGTGGACTGAACAGCTACTGGATTCTTGGACCTTCTAATAATAGACAGCCAGTGTTGGATTAGCCAGACCACAGCCTGTCATCCACTCTGAGAAGTCCCCTATAGATTACAGATGATTGATTAGAGAGAGAAAGATATTTAGATAGAAAGATGAGAGATAGGTAAGGAGATAGATAGATAATAGATTCATTCTTAAGTCTGCTCCTCTAGAGAACTCTAATACATTGGGTATTCATAAGGCAACTACTGAACTCCATTCAAAAGAGAAGTAACAAGCTTCTCTGACTACCTTATGGCATAGTTCTCAACCAATTCTGGGTTTTTTGATACTAAGATGTCATCTTCAAAAACACCAAGAAACTACCCGAGACAGAGTCTTATGTAGCTCAAGCCAACTTCAAAATCACACTCCTTCTTTTGCTTCTCAAGTGCTAGGATTATATGCACATACCAGCTTTCCTTTTGATTTTTACATTATATATAGACTACCTGAGTGTTGTAATCCTTAATATATCAATACTTGATAATGTCTATTAAACACTTACTTAAAATTTTTTTAAATATAAAATGCTTACAGGATTCCTATGCACTTAAGAAATATTTGTATCTACAATCTCCCCATTCCCTATGAATTTATTTTAAATAAACTTTTAATGTAAGCATGGCATACATACAGGAAAATAGCCAAATTGCTTTGCACCAATGGCATAATTAAAAAGGTAATTATATAACACTACGTACACAACTATATTACTGTCTTAATTATTACATGTCTGTCCCCCAGTGTTAACATACTTTGAGTTTTAAAACAAAATACTGTATTTACTAATACTTAACCTTTATGTAAATTAAATTATACATGGTATATTTTGTGCCTGGCTTTATTTAACATTGTGAGATTTATCCACTGTTATGTATTATCCTATCAGTATACCACAGTTTATCCATTTTACTGTTAATGCGTATTGAATATGTTTCCACTGTTTGGTTGAAGGCATGCTTTCAGGAATATTGTACATAATTTTTTAGTGTGCTTTTTTATGCATTTTGGTGGTGATTCTCTTTGACCTAACTCTCTGGTAGAATTTTTAGGTTCCTGTGACTTTGGAGGTCACTATGAAAGTAGGTCAAATATGAAAGGGAGGAACACTGGTTTCAATGAATGAGATAGATACTATTCATTGGCAACGTTGCGTTCCGTGTGTGTGCTATGTAAACACGTTCCTGTGTCTCTGCATGTATGTGTGAGTGTGTGTATTACATGTAGAACATCTCCCCTGAGTGTGTGTGTGTGTGTGTGTGTGTGTATTACATGTAGAACATCTCCCTTGTGTGTGTGTGCGTGTGTGTGTATTACATGTAGAACTTTGGCTCTTTCCCCTGATCCTCTTCATTTCATTTTTGAGAGTTTCTCACTGAACCTGGGGCTTGTGGATTTGGGTAGGGTGACTGGGCAATGAGCTTTAAAAAACTGTCTCACGCTCTCAGCACTGGGGTTACAGACACATACCACACCAGGCTTTTTACATGGGTCTTTGTACTTGGGTGGCAGACATTTTATCTGTTGAACCATCTCTCCAGCCTCAAGTTAGGGCTTTTTACAACATGAAGCCAAAAGGTAGAGAAAGGGGCACTCTTCTGGTAGGAGTAAGGGATCCAATTAAGAAAAAGAATTTGGATTGCCGCTGCTCGAGGGAATACATTGTATTTGGAACACAGATTTTTCACTCTCCTCTGGCCATGGCCTACTGGTCCACTAATATATGGAGTGGGAAGTGGAGTTATCGCCTAAGGGCCTCGACTAGGACTCAGATCTTCCAGCAGCCTGTGTTTCAGTCACCCTGCCTTAGGAAAGAATTTCATCCAACTTAGTTGTTGGCAGAGTGAGAGAATACTAGCATGTACAGTAAACAAAAGCAGAGAATCCAGACAATAGGATCAGCTGAAAAGTGGGATCTAGAAAACAGATTACTTTTCTTCTCTGCCATGTGTGAAGCTAAACTAAGACCATTAGTATACTCTAAGCCCACCAGAATTTAGCTGGGTCCTAAAATGATTCAGGCATTACAAATTCTGATCTATATATCATGTGGGTTCTTAGACTATGTATATTAACTGAAAGCTTGAGGTTGATGAATGCTGAATTTCATACACACCACTTCCTATTCAGTCCTGTGAAGTTATGGCAAGCTCGACTTTGCTTTCCAGTTGCTTGTGGAAGAGCCAGATGGTTTTCTGGAAAAAGCCCCAATTTCCATAGTTCTGATTCTTTGTATTACTTCAATGAACTCTTGCAGTCTTCACTAATTTGGCAGCTTCCCAGTGCCTTTAAAAACAGGTATGCTTGCTTTATTTTGGTTTAGCTTTTCTTGTTGTTTGCAACAAAAGTATGAGCAAAACTTAGTTCTTCACTATCAGAAGTACAACCTAAAAAATCCTGTCTTTCCTGTCTCTGTTATACACACACTCACTCACTCTGGGTAACTCAGGTTGATCTCAAAGTGCAGTACTCCTGCCCCTGCCTCTGGAGTGCTGGAAGTACTGACATTACACACCATGCTAGCCTCTGATTATCTTCTATACAATAACAATATTGACAACTTCATTATGCAACATTGTAATGAAAGCCATACTTTATATGGTGGCAATATGCAAAAATAGACTTGAGAAAGAAGAGTAGAAACAAATCTAAGAGGCATCCACAGTAATGGATCAAATGTGAGTTGATGAGAGTCACCACAGAGAATGCAAAGAATGCTGAAGTCACAAGACTAGTGATTACACAGATTCTGTCACCTCTCGTCGGTCATTTAATCTGTCTGATGCTGCTTCCTTATTTACAACCAGTCACCTCATAGGCCCTAAAATATTTGGATGAAATATTAACCACTTGTATTTAACCTATGGAATTGTCATTAGTGATGAAAATATGTTATATGATTTAAAATGTAGTGTGCACTGGAGATTGATGAAGGAAAAATTATGAAAGACAGATTAATATATTGAGTCTTAGTGACTAGAGAAAGATATTCACCCTAAACAGGTCAGTCAGGATAGAAAATGATTTTTTATAACCAAGGCTAGGATTAAAGAATATAAAATGGTTTAATTTTAATTATAGAAATGTCCAGCAGGCAGTTAGCTAATAGCATATTAATATATTCTTAAATATTTTCAATGTGAGATTATTTAATTTTCAAGTTCTTAAAAAGATGTTACCTCCAATATTCTCTTGCTTAAAAACAACAAGAATTCACACACTTTACTTACTCAGGTCTGTTTTATAAGATTCACTGAACATCTGCTAGGAAAAGATCTCGAAGGTGAGAAGGAGAAGTGTTGGGAGTGGTGGGGGGAGGTATAACTATCAATGTGTATACATGTATGAGTTATTAAGAAAAAATGTTCTAGGTTCTTCCCTAGCTGCTATTCTTCGTGTGTATCATGTTAGTTGTCACCACTAGTACCTTAGGTGCTTGTATTGGGTCTGGAATTTAGGTAGGGCTCACATGGGTGTCATTGCTTGAGGCTCTCCAGTGGTATTCAGTGATAGCCTAGGCTTGAGACCCCAAGATGGCTTCATTCACTTGTCTGGTATGTCAGAAGAGTAGTCTCTCCAGCATGGTGACATGGTGACACTCCCCTGGCATTCCTGGCTAAGGGGAAGGAAGTAGAAGCTCATAGCTCTTTAATGTCTGGTCATAGACATGGAAGAACATGTGGTATTCTGTGGTCATTGTTATTACAGAGTCTGACTCATCTCAAGGGGAAAAGACAGGTCCGATGAGAAATGGGGGGAAAGAAGCTTGTTTTCTTTCATTTTGAGGGGTAGGGCTTCAGAGTATCACTGTTTCAACTTGTATTATTTAGTGAGGGTCTCCTGCCTTCCTGTCTTCTATGCTTGGATCTCCTGAAAGCCAGACACTGCTGACATGCATGTAACCTGCCTCACTTCCTATGCCTACATGTTAGAATATGTCCTCCAAAGTTTTTATGTTGAAAACAATTCCCAGCTCAGCAGTCATTGAAAGATAGAGTCTAAATTAAGGTGATTAGGCCATGAGGTATTTGCCTTCAGTGATGGATTAATAGCATCAAGTGAGTTGGTTGGTTCTTTAGAGAATTTGTAGTCTGTTTGAACTCCTCAGGCCTTGTCTCCTGCTCTTACATGTGCTTGCTGGTCTTTCCACCATGTTATGAAAAGAAGGAAGGTCTTTACCCAGATGTCTCCAACTGATCTTGGATTTCCTAGCTTTGGGAAATATGAAGTGAGTAGTTTATAATTTAAAAAGTCACATACATGATGTGTTTCTTGTCTGTGCCTTTCATTTAGACACAAAATGTACGATAGTTTCTGTTCCTCTTTAAAAAGTTAGTTTCTCTTGGTGTTTCCAAAAATTATAATGGACGAGCAACCTTAGCGCTAGTTCTATCTTTACACTAAGCCTATGTGCTTATGTCTCGGCTTAAGTGGGTAGCAGCATTTTATCCATTACAAAGCAGGCTTGGAGGTTGAACAAACTCTTCTTGTATGTCTTTTGCCTTTTGCTATGTTAGTTTGAAGCAGGATCCCTTGGAGTCCAGGCTAGCTTCAAACTATGTGCCAAAACTGGCTTTGAATTCCTGATCCTCTCTCCTCTACCTCTCAAGTGCTGGGATACAGTTGTGCATTAGCAAGCCTGGCTTTGTCCTTGCCATTTTATTCTAACTTCCCTTAAATGAAGAGAATTTTGGTTGTACAGAATGTTGGCTATACAGTGATATTTTATTTACCTAGTTTGTTTTCACCCAGCACAAGTTTATGAATTACATTTTTCCTAGTTCTACATTAAATAAAAGTCTTATGTTTTTATTTGAGTTCCTAGAAATGAGTTAGCATTTCCTCTTACTTAGTAGTAAGACCTGAGTTTCTCAGCATTAGGGAACCTTGAATTGAGAAGCAGAAGTCAATATGGGAAACTATTCTGTAGCAAAAAGCTTTATGAAGTTGAAATCTCCAGTAATTGCAGCTTTAGTTGTTCATTAGAGACACCAAGTCAGTGAAGTTTGGAGGACTCTGTCATAGGTAAATCTCAAAACTATACTATGTGAAAAAAGTCAGAAAAAGTATACTGTACCTCAAAATTCTAA
Source organism: Dicrostonyx torquatus (assembly GCA_028555095.1). Classification (NCBI taxonomy): domain Eukaryota; kingdom Metazoa; phylum Chordata; class Mammalia; order Rodentia; family Cricetidae; genus Dicrostonyx; species Dicrostonyx torquatus. The sequence continues at coordinate 5,375,574 of JAQHUG010000074.1, forward strand.
AACAATGGAAAGTAGAGTTGACAAGATGACTCAGCAGTTAGAAGTGGTTGCCACCAAGTCTGACAACCTAAACTCAATCTCCAGGACCTGCAACGGTAAAAACAGAACTAACTCCCAAAAATTGTCCTCTGACAATGATACACATGCTCATACAGACACAAAATAAATATTAAAATACAAACTAATTCACAAAAAAAAACCAGGCCAGTGGTTTCCTTTGAAAAGGGAGATGAGAAATAATTTATATATACATGTATAAGCACGAAGTAACATGTCAATGCACACTTTATCTGGTGGTACTTTCTCTGAAATGTAAGTTAGCGGGGCTGGAGAGATGGCTCAGTGGTTAAGAGCACTGACTGCTCTTCCAGAGGACACGGGTTCAATTCCCAGCACCCACATGGCAGCTCACAACTGTCTGAAGATCCAGTTGCAGGGGATCTGACACCTTCACACCAATGCACATAAAATAAAGGTAAATAAACCATAAAGAATATTTTTAAAAAAGTAAGTTACTAAGTTCTGTATGTGTCTAAGATTTATACGTGTCAGTTATGTTTCTATAACAGTTATGTTTCTACAACAGCTATACAGCTGTTAATATATAATAATCTAGCTGTGGCATATATGGGGCAATAAGGGAAAGGCAATTCCTTTTTTATTTATTTATTTATTATGTATACAATTCTGTCTGTGTGTATGTCTGCAGGCCAGAAGAGGGCACCAGACCTCATTACAGATGGTTGTGAGCCACCATTTGGTTGCCGGGAATTGAACTCAGGACCTTTGGAAGAGCAGGCAATGCTCTTAACCTCTGAGCCATCTCTCCAGCCCCAAGGCAATTCCTTTAATCTGAACTAAGTACTTTTTTTTTTTCAAAAATTTCCCCTTACTAGAACCTTTCAAAGTTTCATTTCTGTTGCTTTAATGAATACCTTGATAAAAAGCAAGACAGTGTTTAGTTAAAGCGTTAAAGAAGAAAGTATTTATTTGGCTTACAAATACAAGCTGTATTTAACCCTTTAAACATAAGGGTCAAAAGAAAGTACTCCTGCTGGGCGTGTACTTTTAATCCCAGCACTCCGGAGGCACAGGCAGGCAGATGGACCTCTGAATTCGCGGCCAGATTGGTCTATAAAGTAAGATCCAGGACAGCCAGGACTGTTACACAGAGCCCTTGTCTCGAAAAAACAAAACAACCCCCCCAAACAAAATAAAAAACAACATGAAAGCATGAGTGTAGGCTTCTCAAAGACTTCCATCACACTTTGATATATCCTCCACATGGCTAGCATAAATATTTTTTCTTTTTGAATGAAATCCAATCAAGCTTTTTATGTAAAAAAAAATATTCCATTCCATCGACTTCAGAATAAAAAGATTTCAAGACTTAGTCACATATTTCAGTCTTGTCTCAGTGGTGCATGTACATTCGTGCACTCACAGCCAAAGTACTTGTTGCTTCCCAAATTTACTAGGTTATCTTGAGACTTTCAATGTTGTTTCTACTGCCCATGAGCTTTCCTTTTTCCAGCTCTGCCTCACTTTCTCATTTACACTGCTCTGGTTAGAAAACAAAGTATTCTATCAACAATCTGTATTATGTTAAAACTTGGTCTAAACTAGTTATGATGATGTACCCTGCAATCTCAGCACTGCAGAATCTAACACAGAAGAATCAGACTTAGGCCAGCCTAGTACATGAGTTTGAGGTCGGTCTTGAATTATAAGTGTATTTGTGTTTTGTTTTGAATGTGTATGGGTATTTTCCCTACACGTGTATCTGTAGTACTACATGTACTCTGGTGCCTGTGGTGGCCAGAAGAGGACATATGACCTCCTGGGTTACATCTGGAATTACAGATGGTTGTGAGCCACAGTGTGGGTGGGTGCTGGGAATAGAAACCAGATCCTCTGGAAGAGTCCAGTGCTCTTTCACTGCTGAGCCATCTCTCAAGCTCCTGAGATTGTTTTTAAAAACTGTACTTGTAAGTTATGTTCGTTGAAACATAAGAACATTACAGTGACTTTATTTCAAGCTAACACACAAAAGAGCTAATTAGGTTTTGTGAAACTAAGTGTCAATAATAGTATTAAACTGAGTTCTGTATTCTAAAGCAAGAGCAAAGAGGAACGCATTAATTACAGTTTTCCAAAGAAACACTGGAATTGGCTCTGACACTATCATGAAGGCACTAAGTCTCAAAAAGTTACTTTTATATAATGATGAACAAGTAAAGGTAGTGGGATAATTCAGTCTAAGTCTGAGGGTCTGGAGGGAAGAGTGGAGGATGCTATAAAAGCTTCATTGTGAATCCAAAGGTCAGAAAACCACAAGTACTGATGTCCATCTAGGGCTGGAGAAGATGCATGTAAGAAAAAAGCAAGATTCCCTTCCTCTGCAATTGAATTTTACTCAAAATCTCAATGAATTGAAAAACTCTTGTTTGCATTGAGGGCAGTCTTCTTAGGTCTCAGTCCACTGATTCAAATGGTAATCTCTCCCAAGAACATCCTAAGGATTCACCAGGAATAATGTTTTACTGACCACCTGGACATCTGTCTACCCAGTCAAGTTGACACATAACATGTCAAAGTCCACACACATGAATTCATAAAAAAAAAATTCATGCCAAGCAAGAGAAAAAGCTTTCCTGCTTACTTTTCGTTGGCAGGGATTATTTCAAGGATAGTTTAAGTTAGCTTGTAACATTTTCCTTCCTACTTGTTTCTGCATATCTCATTTTAGCCTGGCCTAGAACTCAGCAGTAGCCCAGGCTGACATTAATTCATCCTCCTGCTTTGCTTCTTAGGTGCTAGGATTACAGATGTGTGCCACCAGATGACAGTATTCTGTTGTTTGGTGAAATTCTTTTCCATAGATACATTACCCAAATCAACTGCTAAGTATCTGGGTTGCTTGTTTTTGAATATCATGACTAATAGCTACTATGAACATTTGTGTATGTTTTCTGTAGGAAAAAAATACACTAATTCTTTTTTCTAATCTCAGAGATTTGTGCATGGCTCATTACAGCCCGAACCCTACCAATTTAAGGTTGAAATGATGTTTTCAACATGAAAGCACAGCTTTTGTTTGGAAGCCCTGTTATTATGTAACCCAGGTTGGCCTCCAACCAGAGTGCTTCTTCCTCTAGCTCCAGTGCTGGGATTACAGGAGTGTGACACCATGCCCAGCCAAAATATAATTTCCTCAAGCAGTATTAATTTAACTTTGTAATAATGATATTGTAAACCAGAGTATAAATGTAATTGGATTTTTATGCAAGCAATATATATGTTTCACTTGGGCTCCAAATCATGTATTTGCAGAATATGCAAATGAGCTTTAAATATAAAGCCTTATATTTTATTGTATAAATATGTATTGACTGGGGGTGCTTTTTAGACAGGGTTTCATGTCATACATGCTGGCCTCAAACTTGAAAAAGATTTATGCATGTGAGTGTTTTGCCTCCATGTATTTATTTATTACATGCATGCTTGGTGCCCATGGAGGCCAGAAGGCATCAGATCCACTGGAACTGGAGTTAAGGATGATTGTGGGCCACTGTGAAGATGCTTTGTATTGAACCTGGTCCTCTGGAAGAGCAACAAGAGCTCTTAACTTCTGACCCATCTCTCCAGGCTCTGGCATCGAACTCTTCACATAAATGAGGATGACCTTGAATTCCTGATCCTTCTGCCTCTATCTCCTAAGATTAGGATTATAGGCCTTCAATGCCATACCCAGATAAAACATTGTATCTTCACTAAAGAAAATGTTGCATTTCTTCAGTTAATGATGTAGGAGATAAACACCATGTCAGCCAAAGCTGCTTTTCAATGTATGTTAATGTATCACCACATTACAATTCTCATAAATACTGGCAATACCATTCTCTTTATCATTCTTTCAAAATGTGGGCCTTTATTAACCTATTAGATCCTACTGTGTTTATTTGTATTTCTTTTGAGTACAGAGTTTTACATATCGTAAGCAGACCTTGAACTTGATACAAGAGGATAAACTCCACCACATCTACTGCTGCTCTAACCCCAAATGCTGGGGTTACAGGAATGCTGCTGCCACCCAGTTATTAGGTGCTACTGCACCCACTGAGCTGTACTGTGTCTATAAAACTTACTCATGCCATGCTTGCTTTCTCTCTCTCTTCTCAGTTTTTCATGACAAAGTTTCGCTGTGTAGCTTAGAGCCTGTCCTGAAACTCACTCTGTAGACCAGGCTGGCCTTGAACTCAGAGATCCTCCTACCTTTGCCTCCCGAGTGCTGGGATTAAAGGCATACGCCACCACCGTCCAGCTCTTGCTTTCTCTTAAAAATGATAACTGTACTTCAAAGTCTTTATAGTATGAATTTTAATATATGTATCTATAAATATGTGTGTGTATTTATATATGAAACATTATTTTGAGACAGATCAACAGCTTTAATGAACTGCCCACATATTTTTAAACACAAGAACTGTGACCTCAAATTTGTCCCTCTATGCTGTGCTTTGTTGCATAGCAGTGAAGTTTCAGTGTACTTTTACGTTGAAACTTGTTAGATTAGGGCAACGGGAACTGGTTTCTTTGAAACTTATTCATTGTCCCCCCTATATGTTGAGTTCCTGATTGGTAGGTTCCAGTGTTTCCCACTAATCACTGCACCCTGGCTTCTGAAAGTACAAAACAAATGGAAAAAGAAGTCAAATTAGATTCAGCTGTCAATTTAAAACAAAAATATAAAACTCCATTTAGTAAATCTGGTTAAATACCTGCATTCAACTTAATAGGTCTGTCCTCTTTGTATGACAACAACCTGTGCCCTAGTTTCTTCATTTGTAAGAGAGCTTATTTGTAGAAACAAGAACAGTGCCTGGTACATAATTTTCATAAATATAATCTCTACATATTATTACTTCAATATATTGCGCATTCACCGTCATGTATTCGTCCAGTTAAATGTCTGAGCTGTGGTTGATAACTTAGCAAGGAGCCGCAGTGTGTGGAGGGGGTAATGAGGACAAAGTATAGATGTATAGATGACATTGTCACAGGGAAACCCATTATTTGTATATCATAAAAAGGTAAGCACTGATGTAACCTGTCCAGCCTACAGTGTCAGTGTCCGTTCACATTATGACATTTAAAACACAGCAGCTGAGAAAGGGCAGGCATCATTTACCTAGTAGTGAAGAAGGAAACCTGTAAGATGTGCAGCCAGACCAGTGTCAGAAAAAAAAAGAGCAGTAAGAACTCCCATCTGGGTTTCTCCCAACACCCCAATGCCTAATTCTTTGCTTCTACTTAAACTGGTTAGCCTGAAGACAGAACAATGGGTTGTTTTCAGGGAGAAGGAAGTGTCAGAGGTGGCCAGGAGAGCATGAAGTAAGTCCTCAGGGTTTTATAGCTCAGAAATGGTTCACATAATCTTTACCACTTGGGAGCTTGCTGTAATGTAGAAGCCTGGGCTCCTCCTCAGGTCTACAACATCAAAATCAGCATTTTAAACTACACTACAGGTGATTCCTATGGACACTATTTGAAGCAGCTGTATTCATTTGCTATAATACATATTATATAGTGTGTATACATATGTATAGTACATATTATATATCATTCTTAGACTATACATTAGATCCTTCACTTTTTATCATTTTAATTAGGGACTATTGTCTGCTACAGGTTTTCAAAATTCAACTTATTTCCATGTTTTTGAAAGATTTCCACTTTAAGTGGGGCTATTCTTGGGTGCTAGAAAACCCTAAAGTAGGTTAACCCTTTCTTTTAAATGCCTTTCAAAAATTTAAGGCTTAGTTTTTAACCTAAAGGATACACTAGATGACAAACGGCCCTCTACACCTTAAACACCGCAGATTAAAAACTGGGCAGTGGTACACTTTGAGATCTCACCCACTGAATTTAATCCAGTCTGATTCCCTAATGTTTTGCCACTTTGGGGCTCAAAAACTGAAACGGCAACGGGAGAAAGAAGATTCTATTCCTCTCGCTGTTCCACACTTCTTAGCCTGACATCGGGACCAAGGCTCAATGCAATCCGATCACAATTAAGCTGCATTGTTAAGGCTGTGCTAACGCAGACCCCTGCAGGCCGCTGCTCGGATTGGGCCCTCGGGGTTTACCACGCACATCGTCCCGCACGTGGCGGCGTGATCAGCACTCAGCCTGGATCTGTTTCAAATTACCGTCCCTAATTTCAGGGGAGCCTCCTCCCGCGGCTTAAACCCTCCGAGGACCACGGGAAGACATCTCCATCACCTGGGCCACCGGAAACCAAGACCCCGTGGCCCCTCCCACAGCGCACCCCCGATTGGACGCCGAGACGGGGCCGCGTCTGCGCGCGCGCGCCGGCCGGCCTGGGGAATTCCATTTCCTCTCCCGCCCACCAGCATCAGCCCTCAGGGGCGGTGCTCTCCGCCCAGGACCCGCCCAGTGAGAATTTAGGGGGACCGGCGCATCTCGCGATAACTTGCGGATTTGGGGGCGGGCCCCAGGCAGGAAGAGAGCACAAAACTGCCCTTAAGTCATTGCAGCCCTGGAGCTCCGGTGAGCCTGCCACGAGGTTCTCGCGAGATCCGCCGCCTCCAAACCAAGTGAGGAAACCGGGGGCCACTGTAGGGAGGGGCGTGGGGCCTCAACCGCGCAGCTGCCGCTTCCATTACCTTCCTCCTAAGGTCTCCTTCCGGTTCTCGATGCTTCTCTGGGTCTAAGGGTTTCCGCCACTCGCCTACCCTCCCCCTCAGCCCATGACCCGCCTCCGTCCCCCGCCCTCCCGGCCCGACCTCCGATCAGTCTAGTAAGAAGGTGCTGTCCCGACCGGGAGACGGCAAGAGGGTGGCGCGTCCACTCGGGCCTGGACGAGGGAGGCAAACCGCTCCCTTCCAACCCTCGGCTCGCCCTGCGCTCGCGACGGCGGCGTTGGCGGACGGATACGCGGCGGTGAATAGGCGGGCGGGTGGCGGGGGGGAGGGGCGGAGCGTGGCAGCTGGCAGTAGTTCCGTCAGAGCGGACATCTTGTGGCTCTGCCGTGCGCGTGAGCCCCGTAGGGCCGGGGAGGCACCAGCTGCCGCGCGGGGAGGAGGCCGAGGCCGCAGCTCGAGGGAGGCCCCGGCCCTCTGTATGCGTGGGGTGTGGACGGCTCCGCCGAGGGGCGTGGAGGGAGGGCGAGGGGCCGGCGCGACGCCCCGGGCTGTGGGCGGCCCGAGTGGGCAGCCCTCGGGGCTGGGTGGGGTAGGGTAGGAAGGCCGACGAGGCCGGGACCCAAGCGGGGGGGGGGGCGGACATGGGCGCGTCCTCACGCCGGAGCTGGAGCTTGGCGGCCGCCGGGCGCGTGGTAAAGGAGGAGGTGGTGGTGGCTGGGCGCGCGCACGTAGGAGCGCGCTGTAAGGCGGAGAGTGAGGTGGTGTCAGGGGCGACACGGAACAGCCCCAGCTTTGGGGACGGCAGCATCCAGGAGCCCCGTTGCCCTGTGCCGGCCCGCCGACCTTTGGAGCAGAAACCGAAAGGAGCCCGGCGCCGGGCCGGAGCCTCCCTCTCCCCTCCCCCTTGCCTTTCTTTGCCCTAGTGACGCCGGCCTAGCGCCGACTAGGCCCGGGCTCCTCCTCTGCCCGGCTCTGGACCCTGCCCCGCACCCACCCCTTTCTCCTCCGCCTCTTCCTCTCCCACCCGGGGCTCTTCCCTTTCGAGAGGCCGGGAAGTTAAACTTGTAACCTCTTCTCGGCTCTTCCCGTCACCCTCGCCCTCGCTGGGCGAGCCGCGGATCGAAGTAGTTGGTGGCTTTGCTACCCCCACCCTCCCCGGATCGCGACGGTTTTTAGGGATCTGGCGTCAGCAGGGTTTCTCCGAGGCCTTGGCGAGTGGCTGATCTGCTCCGTTTTTGCAAAAGGCGCCTGTGTCTGGCAGAGCCGGTGTGAGAGGAGGAGACAGTCCTTCCTTACCGCCAGGATAATCAGGAGTTTTGGCCGGACCTTTGAGTACACATTGGGAGAGTGAGGAGCTCGGCGAAAAGCACAGACTATGGCGCTGAAACGGATTAATAAGGTAAGTTGTTGGAACTAAATGTCCCGGATCGGGACCAGGGAAGGAAGGTTCGAGCCCAGAGAAACGTGTGCGGGTGGGATACAGTTCTGGAAATGCCCTTTCTTGCGCTGCCTCTTGGGTTAGCAGAACGCGGGTGCACTTTCTGAAATGAGCTTTTAGTTGGGGGAGCAGAGCGCTTTGGGCAAGCGAATTGTTAAAGGATGAGTTTGTTTTGCTAGAATCTGCAAAATCTGGGTGAGAGCGTGGCGTTTAGGCATGCCGGTTTTCTGCCTCAGGAAGTTAGTCCGGTTTGGGAAGTGGAGTTGTGTAGAGCCCTGGGGCAAATGTCATAGTACTGCTTCCTAATCTTGGTTCTTAAAAACTTATTTTAGCTGTGCTCTGGCTATGGGCCTTCTAGGAAGAAAGGAACAAAACAGATGAAAAGAAAACGTTTTGTTGCGAACTTTGCTGAGCATTAGGATATTATAAACATACCTCGGTTTGCTAAAAGGTAGTGACGAAGTCTGTCCAGAAGCTTAACCCAATCTGGGCAGTTACACAAGACCAAGTGGGGTTGGGAGGAGGTGGACTGGCACTGTTGCCACTTCCTGTGTTGTGTGGTCACCCGAAGCTATTTTTCTGAGGCACCGGGAACTGATGTAAATGCCTTCAAGAGATCCCTGTGGTGTGGGGGGTGGGGATTGACAGTGGGCGAACTGTTTTTGTTTAGAACCCTTCTTAAGGAGGCTTGTTTCAGCAGTTCAGTTAATTTGATAATTTGTCGATTTAAGTTGAAAAGAAACTACGATTTTTCAGAACTAGTTGTCTGAGCAGAACCACCTCGGATGGTTTCGTCGTATTTTCTTCCTCTTAACTTCTATCCTGCACTTTAAGATGGCGGCTGCTTTTACTGGTTCGGGTTCTTTCCGGCATCTCCTTTTCTAATAATACGAAGTAATATTCTCTGTTAAGTGTTAACCGTTTTTTATCTGGTTGCAGAGAGTTCAGAGATCCTCTGCCTCCAAGACTTAACCTAAATTCACACTCTCAGACTGAATTTCTCTTATGTGTGTGTGGTGTATGAAGTTCTTGCACAATCGAGAGGGTGGAGTATTTTACAGCTAACTTGAAAAAAATGTCATGGACTAAAGGCAATCTTAGTAGAAAAGTAAAATAGGAAGGTTCGGTGTTAGAACCTGGCTCTTGGAGGATAGCTTTTTAAGAGTCTGAAAGAAAGGCTAGGATCTGGATTGGCTATGGTGGAGCTGTCTGATGGTACTTATTTACAGTTATTTACTGTGTGTAGCTTGCTAGGTTTAATTGACAAGGCTGGAGTTCCATGAAAGTTAGAATCGTACCTGAGTATACTGATGCTGAAATCTGAATACCTACGATGTCAGTGTGTAATCATTGTAGTTTTATGCAAAACTAAATGGACTGTTTATTTTCTTGATGATATGCAAAGGAGAAAAGCAAAACCTTATGATTCAAGACATTGAGTAAATAATTTTAGAATAATCACTTAACTGTGACACTTTTGAGGGTGAATCTCCCATTACAGATGCATTGTTCTTTCCTGCATACATATACAGAGACTGTAACTTTCAGTACTAATGAAAATAATTCAGACCTATAGCTGTTTATAAATGTAAAAATTACTTGAAGGTTTTACCGGTTTTTTTTCTTTTACAGGTGATACCCAGCTGCTCTGCCACCATTTTAATGACTTAAAAAGCTCTAGAGAGGCAGTAATGGTTAAGTGTGAACATTTGTAGTAAAAAATGCTTGGCGTTAGAATCAAGCTAAGCAAGTTTATCCATGAGCCTAATCGATATAAGGAGTTTGTCTAGTTACTGAGATGACAGAAAACAGATGGTTTTAATAATTATGTGTTGATACTTGATATGTAAGCTTTCTACGTTAGAGGAATATTCATATGCCACACGACTGATTGAACCTGTAGGGCATTTCCAGTTTATATATATAGTCAGAATCATGAGACTTCTTTTAAAATGGCACCCAGATACAGGCATAGTTTTTGAAAGTTCAGAAAGAGGATTTTTTTTTTTCTTTTTTGGGGGGGGCGGAGGGCATCATTTCTGTCAAAATAAGGGCCCAGTTAGCCATTGTCTTTTTTCTTTTTGTATTGTTCCCTGTTTTGAATTTATTTTTCTGATTACCCCCAGCAAGTATTAGTATGACTATAGTTCTTGGTATTTTATTAAAATTCTTACACAACTGGAAGCTTTGGAGATAAACTGGAATAAGGTATTGGGTTTTTTTTGGTTTTTTTTTTGTTTTTTTTTTATTTTAACGGTAATTTTTCTTAGTATTTTTGTTTGACTGTTTTTTCTTAGACCAAATAACCTTTTGCTGTAGTCGTTATTTAGACCCAAATTCTAGTATGGTCCTGTTACTAAACAGGCATTTTAAAAGCTGAATTCAAATCTGTTTTGGGAGTTTTGACAAATTTTACTGCTCCAAAGAAAAGTGACTGTTACATAAATGGGGAACTTTGTATTAAAGATCTTACAGAAACCAAGCCAAAAATGTTTTTGTTAAAGTATTTGCAATGCTTCACAACTTTTAAACAGTATTTTCTAAGTAATTTTCTTATAGGAAATGTGGAAAAGTAGGTACAGTTGACTTTCTTCACTTTGAAGAATTAAGTCACTGTTAAATTTAAAAAACAAAACCTCATCCAGGTGTTGATGATGTAGCAGTTGGGACTAGAACCCAAGCAATCTAGATTGTTCTGGTAACCCCTGCATTTTTATACCATTCTTGTGCTAGCTAAGACCTAGCGTAGGCTCTTGTGTAGGCCTCAGAACAGCCATGTGAGATACTCCATTTTATGGATGAGGTAACAGCACGGAAGTTGACTTTTGACTTGTTCACTCACACAACTAGTGAGTAATGGGTTTCTAATAAAATAGGTCGTCTTTTGGACCATTTCAGTTCCTACTAATGAATACGACTTCTTGTTTTCTACCTCATATATGAGGATTTAGTCTGATTTTTTTATTTTTTAACTAACTTGTAAGTTAAGACTGAAATGTATTTAATTCTTAGGTAATTTTGTCCTGGACTAGAAACTGCTGCGTATTAAGTCCTGGGATTCTCTTAAAGTATAAATTCAAGCTTTGTAGGCCAATAGGTTTGTCCTGTGTGGTGGTGTGTGTTGGGGTGGGGAGCTTAATTGGCTTATTTTCATCTGATGCTTATCTGCTATGTTAAATTCTTTTTGTTAGCACATAAAGGTTAAGTTGAATATTCTTCACAACACTAGAGAAAGCTACTTGTATAACTGAATTGTCAAATTTTACATGTTGCTTCCTAGGTTCCAGTGCCTCTTAATAGTCAAGTCAGATTTTGATTCTCAGTGTTTTGTTTTTTAATTGGGTTTTTGTGGGTGCTGTTGGTGAAGGGGAACACTTTGTATGGTGTAGAAGTCAGCGCCTCTGGACTCGGGTCTCCTAACTTTACCTATGGGTTCTGTCTAGAGATTGAGCTTGGAGTGTTTGCATCTAAGCAAGCACCTTTATGCACTATGAGCCATCTTGCCAGCCCCAGCTTCTCAATGTTGAGATTAAAATGTTTCAGCTTAAATTTTGAGGCAAGGTTGCCACACAAAAGCTGGCACTTCCGTCTCAGCCCTCTGAGTGCTAGATTATGATGATTATAGGACTGGCCCGGTATGCATAGCTTCCTGATTGTGCTTTAGTCAGTCATCTATTTGTTTAATTTATTTTTGTACTTCGATTTTTGAGATTGGGTTTGACTTTATAGCATTGGTCTTGAATTTAGAGCAATCTTCCCACCAGACCCAGCTGCGTTGTGGTTCTTAATAGAAGTATCTTATTTCTGTATACAAGAGCTAATGTTTGGGTAAGTTTTTACGTTAAATTTTTATTTCAGAAGTTCCTGACTTTTTAAGAATACACCAATGTGAGTTCCTTAGTGAGTCATCTCTAGAAAGACATAATTTTGAAACATTCATTAAGGGATTCTAATCTTTCTCTTAGTTAGAAACCTGGTGTTAATTTCATCAGTACTTCACTGGGGTTGTAATTGTATGAAGTGCTTCCAGCCGTTAAGAAAGAAATTGTCATTCATGAGAATCTGCTTTGGTTGGAAAAATAACAAGCATTAAACACATTCATGTGTTTCATCACTTTGAATAACTTTCTCAAGGGTTTATCAAAATGCTTTGGTATTCTGTATCATAATGGGGGTTTTGGAGGTTTGCTACCATGACAGTGAGCTTAATTCAAAATTCAGTAATGTTAATGAGTGTTTTTACTATCTTAATGTATAGTCAGTTTACCTTATAACATGTATTCTTAAAATTCCTCAGGTAGCTAGGGTGGTACATGCTTATAATCTGCATTCTAGGGACTAAGGTCTGGCAATATAAATAGGAAGTGACTTTGGCAACGTAGCTTACAAATCCTGTCTTAATACAAAACAGGTGAGGAAGGGGGAAAGTTTATATTTTTATACCTTGTTTAGACTTTTTTTTAATCCTCTAGGGACCTTTCAGATAACTTTATGGCTGATTTTGTCCTATTTAAGCTTTGGTTTGTGGTTTAGTATTTTTTGGTTGGATGTTTGAGAATGGAAATGCTTGTTCACATGGATCCTAACCCATGAGTATTTACTACCCCTGAATTGCTGCTGAGTTTTTATTTTTCATATCTGAAGTGTCTGATTGGCTTTCATGGATTAAGGCTTTCTTTTGGTCTTCCAGTACTGCTTACAGAATTTTCTCTTCCCGAGATAGAACCTTAGTAGGACTGCATTTGCATGTCACTGGGCCTAGCTTTGAAGAATCTTAAGTGATTACCTTTAAGAGTGACCTGAAGAAAGAAAATTGTAGTATTATTCACTCAAGCCATTCTTAGGACCTTGTCTAATAAACAAGCATAGTTGTGTCACCTATAATTAGAACTAAACAGGAAGCTAATGCCTTGACAGTGATGTAAGGCAGCATAGTATACAGAACCTAACTTGTAGTCCTTAGGATAAAGGAGGAAACTAGGTTTGCACAGGAAAGGTTAAAAACGGAGTTGTAAAGGGGTAAGTTTAGTTGGTGTTGCTTTGGGTTTTGACCTTTGAAATGGAGTTTGGTGTTTTCTGGGCTTGCTCAAACTTCATCCTCCCGCCTGGTAGCTAATGATGATTCTTTTTTGATTCCTTATGTCTGCAGTTCTGAAAGTTTGTTCAGATCATAATCTTTAGTCAAGTATCTTCTGGAAATAATTCTAGTAACCATAAATTTCTGAGAACCTTGTTTCTTTCACATTTTTGTTAGATAAGAAATTCAGGTTGTAGTAGTTGTAATGGGCAGCTCTGGTAAGATTTTTGATTTTTCGAGACAGGGTTTCTCCTGCCTGGCCTGGAATTTTCTTTGTAGGTCAGGCTGGCCTTGAACTCACTGAGATCCGCCTGCCTCTGCTGGGATTAAAGGTGTGCACCACTGCTGCCGCCTGGCTTTTGGGGTAAGATTTTTAATCTCTTCGGAGGTTTTTCTGTTCCTGCATCCTGCCTTACATCATCTCAAAAGTAAGTTTATTCAGAATACGTGTGCAGCAAGGGCTATTTTGATTTCTCAAGTCAAGTCTAATTTAATTCTGGAAAAGTGAACTCCCAAGTAAAATATAGGAAATTAACTTTTAAAAATAGTAAAGATTCTGATAGGAAATCTGTTTTACCTTTTATGTACTGAAATACAAGATAGTGTCAGATAGGAGCAGCTGATACTGGAACATGGTGGTATAGTAGTAATGTGATGTATTTAGGGACGTATCGTAGGTCTGAGGTGAACAGATAGAGGCATGAAAGCTTAACTAGAGGCTTAGCTGATGGAGTTTTACAGCTTTATTCACAATCCTTATATTCCCTTAGCTCTCGCTGCAAAGATCCTCTCATGGTTTATTCTAGCATTATTTCTTTGTTTTTAATACATTGGCCAGCTGTAATTGTAGTCTTTGGTTACTTTACTACTGGCACTGCCCATTACCAGCCAAAATACCAAGACAATAGAGTAACAAACATGCAAAAAACCAAACAACCCATGATATTGTGTTTAGATATAGGTCTTCCTTTGGGCCATTTCATATTTTCAATAGTTAACTGTAAAGAGATCCTCTGTCCCATAATTGAAGTAAGGATCCTCTTAAATTGTATGGGCTTTCTTCTATCAATATCTCAGAAATGTTAATCAGAATAAAAACTTGGGGCCTGGAGAAATAACTCAACAGTTGGGAGCACTGACTGCTCTGCAGAAGTTGAGGCTTCAGTTTCCAGCACCTACATGGCACCTCGTAACTGTCTTTGGTTCCAGTTCCAGGGCATCCAGGCTCCCTTTTGGCCTCCTTGGACAAATACATGCATGTGTGTTCAGGCAAAAATAGTCTTTTAAAAATGTAATGGTAATACCGGTTGCTATTTTCAGTAATGTAGCCACTGGTTGTTAGAGTTTTGCTTAGTATATTTTTCCATGCTGCTTACAAAGTCTTCAGGAAATATTCGGGTATATAATTTTTATTGCAGTCCTTTAGTGAGATTTTAACCTAATGAGGTGAGTTAGACCATGTAAGAGCTTTCAGGATCTTTTCTTGATTGGAAAAGGGTAGAGTGGCCTCTTTGGCTTCTTAGGTCTTTCATCAGGTTTTTAAAGAAAAATAGCTTACAAGTAGGAAATGGGTTTAGTTGGCTCTTCTTGTTAACCCATATGTGTGCCTATTTTCAAGAGAAGCAGATCAGGAAAAAATTTTTCTAAATAGCTTTCTTCTTACTGATATTTGTGTTCTTATTTGGTCTTCAAGAGGTGTAGAACCTTTGGCAACTCCTAATATCTGCCAGACTCTACAACAGTTGTCTTCTGATTTCATTAGTCTACATAATTAATAATTGGCCAAGAACAACCTAAATATTCCCCTTACCATGAAACAAATCATTATTTCAATTAGTTTTCATTTAAGACCATATAGGTTAGGATCAGAAAGGTGGCATGTCTATTTCCAGAGAATACTTTGGTTCAGCTCCTAGTGTCTGTATAGTGACTCTCGACCTTTTATTCCAGTTCTAGGGGATCCCGTGCCCTCTTTAGACCTACAGGTACCAGACACAGCACTCAGTAAACTGTCTGGTGTGATACAGACTAACAGCAAATAGCTTGAGGGGAACTGATTTTATGAGTGTTGTTGTCTGTATTTTGTTTGATCTACAGAAAAAAAATACCAGTTCGTGGATCAAATTAATACATCTGATTTAGAGTATCACTTGTAATACCATACTTCAGTGTATTTCAACAGAGCTAAACTTAGTTTATTGTGCTTTAAGACTCCAATATCTCAGTACTTTTAGAAATATGCTTTGACAAAACTTTTGAAGTTCTTAAAGATCAAGCCTGATCAACTCTTTTCTTAACTGATCCTTTGTTATATCAAACTATATTATTACTTAGTTTTCTAGGAAACTTCGTAGGCTTTGTCTTTACCTGGGTTTTCCTATCTTGATACCTGGTTTTTAGTTTGAAGGCCTGTTTAATCATCCATCATTGCCTACTGCAAAATTCAAATGCCGGCAAACATAACGATTGCCTTTTCAAGATGTGTAAGACATTTGAATACCTTTCAGTTTAATTTTTTTTGTCATGTGCCTACTTTTGTTGGTTTCTTAGAAATGGTCATATTTTATTTTTCTTAGTATTTTGAGATCTAACATGCTTGGTACTACCTTGCACTCAGCTCTGGTTTGCCGCCTGTTGTGGTTCGTTCTGATCTGCTCATCCTGTGAACCTGTCATGAAGACTTTTATATAAAAGCATTATTTGATTATTACTGGTACACGTTGCATAAAACTCAAATGGCAAGATTAGAATAGCATTTTTTCCTGTTTATTTTTAGGACATGTATCCCAGAATGAATGTCATCCTCCAGTCTTCTCCTCCCAATGTTAGAATTAGTCATGCGACTGCTTTCCTTTGTTAAAACTGTCAACCTCAATTTGTGTTGACTGTAAAGTTGTTGTGTGAAGTTACTGATTTTACATCTTTGATTCTGCAGAGATGTCTTGGTTGTGGAAATTTAGCAAATAGACACATAGAAATTATTTAAAGGGGATAAAAGAAAATGATTTGAGTAGCAAGAAAGGAAATAAAAAGCTGAAACTTCTGAAATGGTCTTTGTTCTAAAGAATTGATAATGCTAGTTTTTTTTTTTCTTGTTGGTTTTTCAAGACAGGGTTTCTCTGTGTAGCCCCGGCTGTCCCTGTAATTCATTCTGTAGACCAAACTGGCCTCAAACTCAGATTTACTTGGCTCTGCCTTCCAAGTCCTGAAATTAAAGGTGTGCGCCACCACTGTCTGGCTGGTAATGCTAGCTTTTAAAAGCTTACTGACTCACAAATAGTGTGTAGAAAACTAGTTTTCTTTTATCACTCAGGTAGTGCCTTGATGTATTCTAAAATTTTACAGTTTTCTAATCATTATTTATAATGAAATTTTAAGGCTATTGGATGTTTTGTTTAGGCCAGCCATCATTGAAATTTTTTTGTGAGTTTACATGTGGGAAGAGTGCCTATTAGAGACCAGAGGTCAACATCAGGTATTCTCTCCTTTTAAGACAGACTTCAGTAGTACTTTGATCTCATTGGTTAGGTGGGCTGATCAGCAAGGTCTGGAAATAATTTGTCCTATCTTAAAGCTAGGGTTACTACCAAGCCTGGATTCAGGTCCTGTTAATTCAGGTCCTCATGCTTATGACTCAGGCAGTTGATGAATTGATTTTCCAACACTCTGAAGGCAGAGGCAGGTGGATCTCTTGAGTTTGAGGCCAGCCTGATCTACACCCCGTCTCAAAAAAAGCAAAACAAAGCAAAAACCCACCACGGGGGAATGGGGAGAGAGAGGAATTGGGTATTTGAAAAGAGACTCATCTAAAACTTTAAAACTTTTAGGAGCACCTTGAAGCTTTAAGTGGAAGGTTGTACACCCAACATTTTGTAACAGGTTTCACTAAAAGTAAAATGCTCTTGGCATAGCTGGTATATATAAAATGCAACTGAATTCTATATGCTTAAAACTTAGGCCCCACAATATCTTCTGTATATGCAGTTGTTTCAGAATTTTACATGTATGTATGTATGAAATCTGAGACACTTGTTTCAAACATCTCTATAAAATAATTGACTTGCCTGAGATAATTAACATGTTATTTTAGTGTGATTATCCTGTGAGGTTTCCGGTTGTGTGCATGTGTGTGCCTTTCAAGGTTAGAAAGGGACACTAGGTTCTCTGTATCTGGAGTTAGTGAAGTAGTTGTGAGCTGCCTGGTAGTGGGGTGCTGGGAACTACTGGGCCACCTCTCCAGCCCGTAGCTTTTTTTCTTTCTTTCTTTCTTTTTTTTTTTTCTGATACAGAATTTCAGTAAAAGTGATCAGAGGTTTAAGTGTTTAGGGTGAATTTTATCCCATTGAATGATGTTGAAAATAGAATGGTATGTACTCATGGCAAGCATATAAAGGATTAAGAACCGGTTGGTTCATCTTTTGGGCTTTGGTAATTCTATAAGCAGCTGGCCCTGTGTTTGAGAAGCAGAATGGCAAGAGATTATCAGAACTATTTTGTCTGTTAAATTGACTTTTTAGTATAGTTAAATCTTAGGCTGGTTATTCCTGAGCAAGTGGATATTTCACTGCTTGTAGTATTTAACGTGGTCAGGTTTTACTTAATAGGTAAGAAAGATTCCAGTGTTTACTTGAAGTTCTTAGTCACTTTCAGTGTACCCGATCTCTTCTTAATGTTCAATTATTTCAGAGTACATTCTTAGGAATTTATCAGAGTATACAAAACCAATTCTAATGTCTAGATATTTGATAATTTGTTTCTAGGCTGTCCTACCCATCCTAGATTTTTCATATCCTGATTAACTGAACTGAATGGGATCCATCTGCCTGGTTGATTCACTTAACATGTTAACCAGTTTATTTAATTGATTTCATGCTTTATTTCTGATCAGAAATCTTTTTTAGCATTATCTTTACTTCACACATTGAGTCAGTCCACAAAGATTGACTTATCCACTTACGAATTATGAACCCATTCTTGATAGAGTGTTGTGCTTGCTTTCAACTTCCAGTGATATTCTTGCTTCAGACTTCATACTGAGATCACAGGTGTCTGCTACTACACCCAACTGTTGCTTAGTATCAATCTTTTAAGAAACATTTATTAAAAAGAAAATTGGAGACCTCCTAGTGATATTATTTAAAAACTGTATTTAAAACAGCACTTATTGCTCATGCAGAACTTTGCCTTCCAGCATCCACATGGAATCTAGGTCTTGCATGCCTATGAGAGTACATGCACATAGTGATTTCATTTTATTCCAAACTGAATGTTTTTTCTGCTCCAATTGAGTGACTTTTAAGGATTTCCAGTGGTCTCTGAACAAAAAATTAGAGGGCTCAAGTCCATGTCAGAATGGAACTTTGTCACTTACTATTGCTTCAGTGTTTTTAGAGCTTATGTATAAGCAAAAAATACTATAGTTTTGGTGGAACATTTTGTATTTTACCCAGGATTAGGGTAGAGAAGGCAAGTTTTATGCTGCATTGCTCAGTGTATGTTTTTTAATTGCAAATTTTGACAACTGTTAAGAATTGTGTGCATGTGCACCTGTGAACACCATATTATGTATAGGTGCCCTCAGAGGCCGGAAGAGGGTGTCAGGTGCTAGAACTGAACCTACAAGAACATTTAGTGCTCCTAACTGCTGAGCCATCTTTCCAGCTTTTACATTTTTGCTAGAATATGCCACAACAGTTTAAATGTGTGCTTCATTTAAAAGAATATTGTTGGGGGCTAGAGATGGTTTAGCTGTTAAGAACACTTATAGGACCTACGTTCTTTTCTAGCCCTTATGTTAGGTGACTCACAACAGCATATAACTGCAATTCCGGAGAATCAGATGCAGGTGTGGCTTTTGTGGACCTCTAGATGGAGTATACCTAAGCTCATGCAGACACAGACTGTAAATGTGCAGAAGTAAAGTCAAGTATTTTGTACTCTGCTGAATGATTTCGGAAAAGCTGTGTTTGGAATGGTAAAGTGCTAAAGAGCTTGCCTTGGGTGTGTGGATTTTTATCTTCAAGATTGACTGCTAGAGAGAGGGGGAAAAACTGTTTTCATTCCCTCTAATAATAATATGGCATTGAACTATTTGTATTTGTGAAGTTCTCATTTTGCTGATATGTTTAACATATCAGCCATTTTCATAAAGAGATGAAATTGTTGTCCAAGAGCTTTGACTCTTAAGCCTTAACTCACTTAACCCACTGGTTTACACATCACATTGCTAATTTGTTCAGAGACCATTGCCATAGCATACCTAGTTGGTACATACCATGTAGCCAGCAGAAATGGCACATGTTAATCAATTCATATAAGTTGTAATGGTTGGTAAGACTCATCTACGTATGTCATTAAGCCTTATATATTGTCCTTTATTTAAAAGGAGTTGTCTGAAAAGGACCAGGAAGTGAGAGTTAATCATATGCAAAAGAGAATTCTTTTCCCTGCTAAGTATGCAAACTAAAGGTCCTTTATACCCATTCTGGCATTTATCGTGTTTTGTAAGACAGTCTTGTGTGTGTATCCCAGGTTAGCCTCAAACTCTGGAGGTGGAGGTCTGCCTACTTCTGCCTCCTGAGTGCCAGGATTAAAGGTGTGCACCACTGTGCCTGTGAATGCATATTTATTGCAGTTAATAGTTGAGTGGAAGGAGGTCTAAACTTGGCCATGGGACTTGAATAGGCAAACAATCCCCAGTGGTCATTTTAGAAATTTGAATTCACTAAAGCTTAGGTTTCCTTTTAATGGTGATGACATAAATGAGTTTGAGGTGTGTAAAGAAGTGTGAGTGCACATGGCTGGGAGTGAGGGCACACAACCTTTAATCCCAGCACTTGGGAAGTAAAGGAGGGTGGTAATCTGAGTTTGAGGCCAAAGAGCTTCAGGCCAGCCAGGACTCATGTTGAGAGACCCCTGTCTCAAACAAAACAACGGTGTATGGCTGTATGCTTAAAGTGTTTAACTTACTATAGCACATGGTAGAGTAGCCATGTGCACACACACTTCTTGGACTTTTTCATTTTTATACATCATATACATTAAGCTTTATATCCAAAATATACAAAATGAGTAGTTACTCAGTAATATAAGCTAAAAGCGCACTGGATTTCTAGAACACTAAGTAAAATGACGTGTGTATTCTAGATAGTGTGTTGCTCTTCTGTGGTGATATATATTTTTTCAGTATGAGATACACTTCAGTTGCATTTAGCCCATTCCTCCCCTCGCTGGCAGCTGCTGCCTGCTTGTCTTAAAACTTTGAGTTGGAAAGCTACAAGCAATCTGTGCGAAAGTACAGTCAGAAATGGGACAGTCTCTAGTCCCAATTTGATCATTAAATAAGGTTTTGCCTTGTAAGCCATTAGAATGGGAGGTGTGATTAGGATCGTGATTTGCTGGATTGTGGATCTCGCCTATGGGAAAAAAGAGGGCAGGGATTTAAAAAATATTGTCTTGGGTTAGATCAACACTAGCCATTTTTGCCTTTTCTCCACACTGGCAATCCCATTCTACAAAATGTTATTAAAAACTGCTTTGTTTTTACTAGTTTCTTTAATTTGTTACTGTACAATAATGATCTTTCCACATTTACATGCTTTTAATGAGACCTATTAAAAGGTTCTTTGGCCTTTCTCTTTGGTTCTCTGTTCCTTGGCCGAGGCAGTTGATTTTCTGGAATTTAAATTGGAAATTTCTCTTCCATTCTCTATATTCTTAAGGGAGGTGGACTTCCTCTGAATATTCTGTACCTTATGAATTGTTTGGTAAGCTTTATTCATTGCAAGATTAATATCTTCAGTTAAATGAATTAATACATTGTTGATATTGGTCAAGATAATCCTTTATTGTTTTCTAAAATCGAGGATTAAGCAAAACATTCTACATGTTATTGCGCTACTTGGAAGGAGAGAGGGTCCAAAGACTGGCTAATGTTAGAAGATGGAGCCCAAAGCAAGCAAAATTGTTGTGTGCTGGAAATATAGCTAGTTGATAGAGGGCTTGGCATGTGTGAGGCAGTTAGACTACCAGTGCTTGGTCTTTTCTAATGATAGAATTCTGCCTTTTGGGGGGAGGGGTCTGTTTGTAACTACTTCCATATTTAGGTATGAAACGCATAAAGAACTTAAGCTAACCTGTGTTTACTGGAGGAAGGTATTGAAGGGAGGTGACTCTTACTGCCTTGGGCCATTGAGATAAGCGTTGAAGGCAGCAGCAGTACTTTGACTTGGGTTGAGTTTATCTGCTTGATATTTTTGATGATAAAACACTAGTAAGTTGAACTACTGTATAATCGCCTGTTTTTATAAGTCTAATAAAGGAAACTACTTTTATACAAAGTACTATCCTGTACATGCAGATCATTGATAGGTTAAGTACATAACATGTATATTTAGTAGATGTGTTTATAAGAAATTGTGAAAATTTCATCTTTCTACCTAGAAAAGTTGAGTCCCTCACATTTGAATTTTAAGAATAGCTGAAAATGAACACTGAGTTAATAGGTTATATTATTCAGGGAGCTTTAATTAATGAAAGGGCCTGTAACCCTCTAAGCAATGTTTCACATGGAAAATGGAGTCAGATTTTTGGGGGAAAGGGGGATTTAAGACATAACAGGGAGCATCTGAGATTGTCTGGAAACTTAGTTCATCAAATAATCTTGGCCTTGAATTTTTGAAGGCATCTGCTACTACATTTTGTTCAGAGGTCAACTTTTGTTCCTAAAGTAAAAAGTTAATGGTGTGTGTGTGTGTGTGTGTGTGTGTGTGTGTGTGTGTGTGTGTGTATAAACCCTAGCCAAGATGATTCTAGGCACTGATTTTAAGATTAAGGTTTCTTTTCTCTGCTAATTGGATGTTTTTTTCCTTCCTTTTTTTTTTAAACCATGATTCCATGTCCCATTAAAGGTAATAAAAGTTTACTATTTAGCTGCATGCCTTTTCTTAAATTTATCTTCTGTCTTGGTTTAGGAACTTAGTGATTTGGCCCGTGACCCTCCAGCACAATGTTCTGCAGGTCCAGTTGGAGATGACAGTGAGTAAACTGGTTTTCTTTTTAATGATTAAGTTCAGAAAAGGTTGAATGTTTGGGGAATAATGAGGTTTTTGTTTTCCCTCCTCCCTTTCTAGTGTTTCATTGGCAAGCCACAATTATGGGACCTGTAAGTATTAGCTTTTTGTTTTTGTTTTTTCCAGTTTTGCTTTTCATTGAAAATCAGTATTCACTTACCACATTTTTTAGATTTTTGACCTTAGTATATGGTATATCATAGTTAACCCTGCTTTTAAAAGAATAAGAGAAGTCCTTCCTTTAAATGTGATCATATTCAGCAACCTTCCTATCTCAGGCATGAGTCACCTTACCTGGTCTGATTTTAATAACCTTAGTCATTTTCTGCCTTAGTGAATGTAAGCACCTGCTGTGTTGTATGTTGAGGAATTAAAAATATGAATAAACAGTAGTCTCTGATAGCCTTCAGGTACTTTAAGAGGACGTAGGTAATTGAAACATGTTAGAAAGTAGTAAGATACTGGAATAAATAATAAAGTACATAGTAGAAGAGATCCTTGACTTTCTGGGATGAGAATTCTAGAGTACATGTGAGAGTATAATTAAAAGTAGACCAAGTAAAATTAGGGAACCAGGTTGGTATTCAGTATTGAATAATATTGGTCTGTCTTAACTACAGAGAGGCCACAAGGACTTTTATTTTTGGTCTTTTGTTTTTTATTTAAAAATGCTTTTTGTTAAGCCGGGCGATGGTGGCGCACGCCTTTAATCCCAGCACTCTGGAGGCAGAGGCAGGCGGATCTCTGAGTTCGAGACCAGCCTGGTCTACAAGAGCTAGCTAGTTCCAGGACAGGCTCCAAAGCCACAGAGAAACCCTGTCTCGAAAAACCAAAAAAAAAAGTGCTTTTTGTTTTACTCAGTCACAGTCATATATATCTGTTTGTTTGTGTGTGCTGTTGCGCAGGTAGAGGTTTAAGAGGTATTAAATCGCCTGAGTTAACAGACAGTTGCGAGCTGCCTGATAAGGGTGCTGGAATTGAGCTAGGTCCTCCAGAAGAGGTGTGCGTGCTCTTAACCACTGAGCCATATCTCCTGCCCTATTGTGTATTCTTGATAGTTAAGAATTGTCCTCTTTGGACTGCTTACTCACTTGACATCTTAAAATTGGTTGCTTGGGAAACATGCCCCTCTGACTACATGCTCACTGTACAGACATAATGACTAGGAATGGGGTAACAGTTACTCTTTGATTTTTTCAGGTAGGGTTTCTCTGTAACAGCCCTAGTTGTTCTGGAACTAGCTCTGTAGTCCAGGCTAGCCTCAAACTCACAGAGCTCTGCCTGCCTCTGCCTCCTGAGTGCTGGGATTAAGGGTGTGCGTCACCATCACCTGGTTTACTATCTCTTTTTAAGCATACCTGCTGTATGCTGTACTGTGCCCATTTCATACTTTTCCCCAATTTCATATTTCTTTCAACTATGGTGGAGAGAGCGTGCGCCCATACTTTCAGTTATGAATATTTTTGTAAACCTGCACTTGTAAACTGAAACAGGGGTGTGATAACATCACACCTCATAAGTTGCAGGTTGCCAAGGACATCTGGGTAGTGAAAAAGTCTTCTTTGGAGTACTTAGGTCAGTTAACATGATGATTGTATTGGCCTGTAAAGATTTTTGGTTTCATTTTAAAACTTAATGTTTTAATAAAGAACTTGAATTTTAGTGAGTTATACCCAAGAAATGCCTTTGAGTCATTGAAATTTACACATAAACATGTGAAGTTACTATGGAGTGTACTGGCTTATTCTTTCTGAAGATATTTGGAACCACAAAGATTGAAGATTGCTAGTTGTAATTTAAGTGTGGGAAAGAGGAGGGACCATTGTACTATATTAGCATTAGTCCCCAGTAATGTTTCATGTCATCAGAACGAATAAGTTCCTTATCTGTTAATTTTGATACTGATGTGCTTAATCTTTTTAATTTGCAAGGGTGACAAAGATTGGGAAACTACTTCCACCTTAGCCTGTGGCCTAACTGTAGAAGAGAATCCTATATTGTCAGTAATGGACTGAGCGTGATCAATTATAAAGGAAATCTGAGATAAATTATCAGTTCACAGGGGTTATTGTTCAATTTCATATTATTTCATAATACCATAGTTACTCTCTATAAAATCTTCCTTTTCTTTTAAAGAGAGCTTTGTGGCTCAGTTGAAGAGGGAAGTATGACTAAAGTATCAGAATGGTACATTGACTAGTGCGGAAAACATACTCCAAATAGAGGAAGGCGTGTGAGTGTTTTACTACCATTATGACACTGTACTATAGAGAATACTGATTAAATTTAAAAGTAGAGAGTACATGGGTGGTGTCTTTGGAAGACAATGTTTCACTTTACTGTGTAATCAAGGCTGGCCTAGAATTTACATTATATCTCAAGCTGCCTTCAAACTGATAGCAACCCTTCTGTCTCACCCATCTAAGTACAGAGATGACAGGCATAAGCTACTATACCCGACGGTCTTCAAGTTCTTTAGAGCTGTGAATCAGTTGAGAGAGTGAGAGTTATCTCTGAGATTCTGGTTTTCTGCTTTCTCTTGTGATTGAGGAAGATAGAAGTATTGAGATTAGAATGCATGTTGTGAAGCAGACTTGAGAATTGTGCCCAGGAGTGAGTAAACTGTAGAAGAAAGCATACTGAAACATGTGAGGCCAGAGGTTAGCAGAAAAGGGGTCTGTAGACAATGCAAAATTTCATGAGGGAAATTCTTGAGGGAGCAAAAGAAACCAAGAGGAACAAAACTTAAGGTAGAAAGGACTCTATTCTCAGTTTCAAAGGTTGAAGTCAAATCAGTTCAAAGTAATTTTTTGTTCCTTTGGTTTGGGTTTTGTCATCATAGGGTGGGATTAGTATATCATTGAAATACTTTAACCCTTTATGGCTTTAAGTATTTGGCTTTGCCTAAATTTTAGCAATGGGTCTTTTTATTGAATTAATTTTCATTGAACATACTGTGAGTGTGCATATACATGTGAATGTGTCATGGTGCCTGTGTGAAAGAGACTAGCCTGTGGTGAATCAGATCTCTGTAAACCATTCCTTCCATGGGATTCCATGGATTGAACTGGGGTCATCTGGTGTGGTGGTAGGCAATCTTTACCAACTGAACCGTCTCATCACCAGCCCTATAGATTAATTCATCTCATAAATTCATGTGGTTTTCCGATCTCGGGTGGTGGTGGTTGTTTTGGGTTTGTTTTTTGTTTTTTTGTGTGAGCATTTTGCAGAGAGCACTGGTGGTGTCTATGTATAATGCCTGTACTTATGAAAGATAGGCAAATCAGCTTGGGGCAATAAAATATTGGCTGAGAAAACAAAAATTGTATAAGGACTGGGAATAGCTTGGACATAGTTGACAGCCTTTTTGTCTGCTTTTTAGTCTGTAAATTAGGGTTCATTACTTTATAGTAAACTTTGTTTCTTCATTAGTATGAACTGGATTGGAGGGTGCAATAATTTCAGTTTCTTCATTGCAGTGTAAACAGGTTATTTTGGTTCATTAAAAAAAACTTTTTTAAAGGAACTGTCATGGCGTATTAAACCTATTTCTCTCTTCACAGAATGACAGCCCATATCAAGGTGGTGTATTCTTTTTGACAATTCATTTTCCTACAGACTACCCCTTCAAACCACCTAAGGCAAGTATTATCTCTCAGACATTTGTTAGTTTATGGATTGTTTCAGAAGAGTATACAGTGTTCATAGAAATACAGGTTTCTGTCTAATTGAGGCTTGAGCTTTGATTATTGTTGAGTAAAAATAATACAGA
Organism: Dicrostonyx torquatus; assembly: GCA_028555095.1. NCBI lineage: Eukaryota > Metazoa > Chordata > Mammalia > Rodentia > Cricetidae > Dicrostonyx > Dicrostonyx torquatus. Next base: position 5,401,600 of record JAQHUG010000074.1, read on the forward strand.
GAATTAAGCTGTATTTGCATAATGATTCCTGTTAGATGGTTCTGGAATTTTTCTATCCACTTTCCAAGGGCTAAGAGTAAAAGTATGCTGCCATACTGAACTATTTCTGATTCTTCTAACTAAGAATTGACACAGATTTGAATTCTGTAAAGAAAATACGTAAGATTTGCTTTTTTGAAGTCTGAAGTGTTTTCTGTGCTTAAGTGGAGTGTTAGAGTCTAGTAAATTAATTATAGGATCAATTTGCCTTTGAGTATATGTTACCAGAATGGTTACAGTTACTTAATACACTTAGGTGACTGATTTCAAGTGTTAAAGACTGGATCAGTCGCAACACACATGGTGCTGGTATGCTCTGAGTTCAGAGCATATGCTCATTGACTTTTTGGGACTATTAAATTCATGTTATATGTATGGATAACTAGAAAATAATGTGCATTAAATTATATTTTTCTAGCTATCTTTGGCCTTAGCTTTTATTATCTAAAATAATTGTTTTTGTTAAGAGATTTTTATGTATGTATATAATTACTTTGATCCTATTCTCCCCTCCCCTTGTATCCTTCATCACCACTTCCTCTGGTGTAATTTATAATTTATGCCTTGTTTTTTAAAGTCTAAGTTACTTATTTTATTTGGAAAAGCTATCTAAAAGTTGTGCTGTGTGTTTTGTTTTTAGGTTGCATTTACAACAAGAATTTATCATCCAAATATTAACAGTAATGGCAGCATTTGTCTTGATATTCTAAGATCACAGTGGTCTCCTGCTTTAACTATTTCTAAAGGTAAGATAACAGTTTTAGCTACTGATTTTCTAACAGTTAAAGCTTTGGCCTTGAATCTGCTTGGATAAATATTTTTATTGTGCCAACATTTAAATAAAAAGCTGCTTGCAGGGCTGGGGATATCTATATCTCAGTTAGTTTAGAGTGCTTGCCTAGAATGCACAATGCCTACCATTTGGTCTTTTTCCAGTCCTTCATAAACCAGGTGTGGTACAAGCCTAAACAGTAGTGCAATAGTGGGGGTGGGAGGGTCTGAAATCAAGGTCATCCTTGGCTGCACACAGAATCTGAGACCAGGCTGGAAATGTGTGATAAGGTATCTTAGAAAACCAATTTAGTGAGTGGTTTTGGTTGTTTTTACTTCCATCACTGAAGATAAACTTAAGGGCATTTTTGTCAGAAGTTAAACTGTGTTGGGGAAACGCATTTGCCTAGTAAGTTTTCACATAATAGCAAAGTTTGATTTAGTGTGTTAATGGTGCATACAGAAGCCAAAGTTGTCTTCTCTTTTCTACTTTTATTAGGACAGGCTCTGTCATTTATCCAGAAGTTCACAGTAACTCAGTGTCTACCTTGTCTCCACCCACCAACGCTGGGATACAAGCACACAGAACTAGTGACTCCCAGTTTTTTACATGAATGCTGGCAATTTGAAATCAAGTCTTTGTTTGTGCAGCCAAAGCTCTTACCTAGTGAACTGTTGCCTCAGTCCTCAAATTAATTTTTAACAAACTTTGGATGTGAGTGCAGGTGCTCTTGGAGTCCAGAAGGGAATGCCAGATACCAGGAGCTATTACTTAACAAGCAACTGTGAGACACCAAGAATGAATGTCAGGAAATTCAAGCTGTTCTCCATAAGTGTGTGCTCTGAATTGCTTGGACCCTCTCTTTAGCCCCTCTTAACGCCTTTTAGGAAGGATTGGAAAATATAGCCAAATATGATACAGCTTTTAAATCTTTAAAGTTTTCTACTCTCGCAAACATCTGGTGTGGAGCTTCTGTGTTTGAACATACCTGTAGTTGGGTGTTACTTAGCTGTGATAGTTGCTTTGTGTCTAATGGTTCTCTATAATTAGGGAAGTTGTGGAAGATTGCTATATAAAATCTGATCTACTTTAAATAGAAGTATGGTATGCCTAACAAGTTCTCAGATCTCCAGGGATATCCCAGATGGAGATAGTTCCTCCTCTTCAGCCACTGCTGGTTTTAAAATGACAAGTAATTTTTGACATTCTCTGCATGTTAAGTTGTACACAACTTTTTAATGATAAAACTCTAGCTTTTTAGTATTTACAGGCTTGGTTATTGGCTTAAAATTTCTTATGTTAGAGTCAAATTTTTAATGCTAGTAATCAGAATTTTTTTTTTTGTTTTTTGAGACAGGGTTTATTTTTAACTTTTTGGAGCCTGTCCTGGAACTAGCTTTTGTAGTCCAGGCTGGCTTCGAACTCACAGAGATTCACCTGTCTCTGCCTTCCGAGTGCTGGGATTAAAGGCGTGTGCCGCCACCACCCGGCTAGTAATCAGAATTTGATGTCAGCACCTCTGTATTAACCATTATTGTTTTCAGACTCCATGCTGAAATGCATCATTTCTAAAACTTGGAATAATTGTTAGTTTTTGTTTTTTTTACCAAAGTATTCTATGTGGGTAAATGCAGATTGAAGCAAGTATATTTTGTTTACAGGCAGCGTATGACACAAACATTTCTTTGTTTGTTGAAATGCATTTGACTGTAGAGGTATTTTGCAGTATTTTTATTTTTGTTTGGTTTTGGTTTTTTGAGACAGGGTTTCTCTGTAATAGCTCTGACTATCCTGGAACTCGCTCTGTAGACCAGGCCGGCCTCAAACTCACAGAAATCTGCCTGCCTCTGCCTCCTGAGTGCTGGGGTTAAAGGTGTGTGCCATCATCACCCGGTGCAATTTTTATTTTTTAGAATAATTTTTTAACCTAAATTTTAAATCTCTCTGCTAATAGTGTTTTGTTATAATCTAAATGCCAAGTTCCTGTTTGGATTTTTGATTTTTTGTTTTGTTTTCTGCTGTGATATAATCTGAACTATATTTCTACAAATGCAGACTGAGTTGATGGATGTACTTGCTGTGTGTGTGTGTGTGTGTGTGTATTACATTAACAGTTCAGAATTAGAAACTGACCTTTTCTTTGTGTTAACTGTATTTTACAATTTTTTGATGCCCACTCATTTTAATTTTGACTTGTAATTGCTGCTGTTAACATACATACTTAATGTGACATTTACTGTTGCGCTGTTTTTTATTCATTCAGTGGTTGAACCACTTTAGGCATTTATATGTGTAATAGCCTGTGTTAATAAATGTTACTAGAACATAGCAAGTACTCAAAAAAAATCTGGTATCTTCTGACACTTGACATTTTCTAAGCCTGTGTCGAACAGAGAGACCAGAGTAAGAGTTAGAACTGAAGGCTCGCTATACTATAGAAATAACACTTCATCATCCTATAGGGACAGTGGTTTCTTCTTCAGATTCAAGAAAATAAAACATCTAGTGGAGCAACTTGTAGTTTTTGTGAGAAACATTTTCTACTGTATCTCAAAGAATGGGTCTCTTTGGGATTTTTGATGTTTATTTTGGCCTAGCCTTGACACTAAAAATAATAGGACATGGTGTTAACTGTTAATACTAGAGGTTTGTATTCTCTCAGAGTACCAAGAAATCCTTGAATACAGCCTCACTTAGGTTGACTGGGGAGGGAAGGCTACTACCTTAAAAACTTAATTGGCGTAATCATTACTGACTGGTGCTGATAGATTTTTTTTCTAATAGTTCTTATTAATAGAAAGTTCTTTTCTGTAGAACTTGAGAATGGTATAGACTAATAATAAAGTATGACTTGGGGGGTCTAGAATACATTTTTAAATTCTATCATTTGCTTATCCTAATGCCTGAAACTGCATTTTTTTTTTTTTGGTAGTTCTTTTATCCATTTGTTCTCTGCTATGTGATCCAAACCCAGATGACCCCCTAGTGCCAGAGATTGCACGGATCTATAAAACAGACAGAGATAAGTAAGTATGAAGTTGTTTAAATAACTGTAGACAGTGGGATTTTTTTGGTTTTTTTTTTTTTTTTTTTTTTTAATGGGTTGGGCTAATTTAATTACTGCAATTTGAGATAGTACTTTTTTATATTTGTTTCTGGTAAGGTAGTTACTCTAAAGAAAACAGCAAGGGCCAGCGTAATGGCTGAGGCTGGAGAATTTAGAAGTTTGAAGCTGGGCTGGGGCTACCTAATGAGACCATGCCAAGTAGATAAATGATCTTAGCATATATGACAGTGAGTAGCTCCTTTGAAATTTGTTTTCTGATGTTTTAAACACTTGTATAATTACTGAATTTGGGGGAACTAAAGCACATTTTCTTCAGTGTTTCTCAAAATAAATAGTACTAATGTAAAATTTTTGGTCTAAATATCAAATATTTGAATTATGTTCAGCTTAACCATTTAACTTTTGTATGTTATAATTAATGCTAAGTGTGCTTGTTCAATTAGGTACAATAGGTTAGCAAGAGAGTGGACAGAGAAATACGCTATGTTGTAGGGTAAGAGGATCTGCACTCTATGGTGCGCTTATTTATGGTACTGCCAGCACTTGAGTGCTGCATGCTTTAAGGCACTGTATTAACTAACCAAAGGTAACAGATGTGGCAGTTTTCTGACAACTATTTTAACTGCTTGATCTCTGTTAGTGTGAAAGTATATACTCAGTCTTCATTACTGCTTGAGATTATTGCATGGCAAAGCAGATATATAGCTTTAGTAAGAAGTAGAAATGTAAGAGTATCTTTATCCTATACTAAATTACCATGGTGTTCATAAACTTTGTGTCAATACTATGGAATGTGGTGGTTTTACTCAGATTTTACCAGGAAGGTAGTGGTAAGAGAAAACACTTAAACCTCAGCATCCAGACTAAATGTTCATTACTGACAAGCATGAATTAATGTTAGCTGTATTTTGTGGCTCTTTTAATGCTACTTTATTTGTTTTAAAGTACTGGCTGTTTGAGGAGGATTTTCTAAATCCTATAACTCTGAATTGCTAGAAAATTTTATATGTTGAGCTGTAGAAAAATAGTTGAACTGTATATACTTGGTTTGAGATGAAACTAGTATTAAGTTTTCTGCTGGCCTTTGTTACATACTTTCTAAAGCTTTTGTCACTTTTTGTTGGGGTAAATAGCCTGTATGATATGGGTGTGTACTGTAGGGGAGAAATGGTATTTGTCAGAACTGGTGATCTTCCTCAGTAATAAATAACCTGGCTTACTGACGAATTACCTGTTGATCTTGAACAGAAATGTGGTTGCACTCCTAGAAAGTGCATTCATTCTTCAGTAGGTGTCAGTGGGGATTAACAGTCATTGCTACTAAATCTTTAATTAAAATAACCACTGAAGCCTGTTTCTTGAAAATTACTGTTGTATCACCCTTTCCAATGTCTTCTAAGTTTCAAAGGCATTTTCTTTCAATATCCAACTAACTGCTCATAATAGGTTTTAGATGGTTTTGCAGTAACAGTATAGGCATATGTTCTGTATTGGCCAAAATTTCTATTGATGTGCAACATGTGTATACTGTTGTGACAATCCGTAATGAACTGTAGTTTTAATGTGTAAAAATTTGTCAGAGTGACAACCAACTTGAACTTTGATAATATACCACCTCATGGGGGGGCGGTCCTTGTTAAGCCTCCCAAACTCAGCACCACTTTGATTTATTGAGATATCACTATTTCCATGACTCTCATGTTCCATACTGTGCTGGTGCTGCTATTCCTGTTTCTTACTGACTTTTAATCTACTATAGCCATTACAGGTGACATAAATCCACAGGTAACATAGAAATGTTTTTCTTGCCTTTACAAATAGTAATTCTTTCAGTTTTATTTTTTAAATATCTTATTTGTCTATTTACAGGTACAACAGAATATCTCGGGAATGGACTCAGAAGTATGCCATGTGATGCTACCTTAAAGTCAGAATAACCTGCATTATAGCTGGAATAAACTTTAAATTACTGTTCCTTTTTTGATTTTCTTATCCGGCTGCTCCCCTATCAGACCTCATCTTTTTTAATTTTATTTTTGTTTACCTCCCTCCATTCATTCACATGCTCATCTGAGAAGACTTAAGTTCTTCCAGCTTTGGACAATAACTGCTTTTAGAAACTGTAAAGTAGTTAACAAGAGAACAGTTGCCCAAGATTCAGAAATTTTTTTAAAACTGGAGCATGTGTATTATGTGGCCAGTGTCTTCACTCTAACTTGGTTATGAGACTAAACCAATCCTCACTGCTCTAACTTGCTGAAGAAACCATCTGAGGGGGAGGGAGATGGATGCTCAGCTGTCACATCCAAGGAAGCATTATTCTAGCGCATCCATTCTTGTTTAAGCCTTCCACTGTTAGAGATTTGAGGTTACATGATATACTTTATGCTCATAACTGATGTGGCTGGAGAATTGGTATTGAATTATAGCATCAGCAGAACAGAAAATGTGATGTATTTTTATTCATGTCAATAAAGGAATGACCTGTTCTTGTTCTACAGAGAATGGAAATTGGAAGTCAAACACCCTTTGTATTCCAAAATAGGGTCTCAAAACATTTTGTAATTTTCATTTAAAATTGTTAGGAGGCTTGGAGCTATTAGTTAATCTATCTTCCAATACTGTTTAATATAGCACTGAATAAATGATGCGAGTTGTCAATGGATGAGTGATCAACTAATAGCTCTCCTAGTAATTGATTTATTTTTCTTCAATAAAGTTGCATAAACCAATGAGTTAGCTGCCTGGATTAATCAGTATGGGAAACAATCCTTTGTAAATGCAAAGCTGTTTTTGTATATACTGTTGGGATTTGCTTCATTGTTTGACATCAAATGATGATGTAAAGTTCAAAAGAGTGAATATATTGCCATGTTCAGTTAAAGTGCGCAGTCTGTTACAGGTTGACACATTGCTTGACCTGATTTATGCAGAACTAATAAGCTATTCAAATAGTGCAGCTTTAATATGCTGCACATGATTCTGGCGGCCCTAGAGTTCAAAGTGGACTTGGGACTCAGCAGTTTTGAAACATGTATATGGAGTTTAAGAAATTTATTTTCCAGGTGCATCCCCTTCTAACTAAAATTTCTTCATCTTGTACACTTAACAGCTGAAAAAAATATATATATATAAAACCTGGGAGTAATAATGGGTCAAAATTTACAAAATAAAGTACTGTTTTGGTGTGGGAGTTGTCATGAGGCTGTGTTGAAGTGACTTGACTGTGGGATATTGACTATCCATTGAGATGGATTTGTTCAGCCATTTACATTAATGAGCATTAAAATACCATTTCAGGTGACTTAACATGAATGAATAAAAATCAATGCTATTGGATGTTTGTTTGACAAGTGATATCTGTGCCACTAAATCTTCTGTAGTAATAAGGGCATTACCATTCATAATTCTGAACCTGTAGTTTGACTTTTATCTAGCTTTGACTTTTCATTGCTTTTTCTTAATCTTGTATTTGATTTCTAGCACATGTAATGTTTCCACTTCCACATTTCTGCACTGCTTATATTTATGTGCAATCTTATTCCTTGTCTGCACACATGTGGAAAGCTAGAAATAAATGTAAAAGCTTAATTTTTATAAACATTTACATATGTAATTTGGACATGATTTGTTGACTTAAAGTTCTTCTCTAAACTGGAAGTGAAGTGCATGCCTTCTGAAGATGTTCTGGCTTTATACTCTAATAAGTATATTGGGAAATAACTAGTTACTCACTTTCTCCAGTGAGCCCACCCCACCCCCAGTTTTACATTTTGTTTAAATCGTGGGTCCTTCGGGGTGTAGGTATCAATGCTACTTAAAACTTTTGGGTTCAGATCATGGAGAGTGTTCCCACAAGGGTAAGAATAGTATTCTTTGGCTCTGTCCCAAAAATGATCCTTTCTGAGACTCTTGTATTCAAAACAGTTTTATTAAGTGGGCTTATGTTTTGAAAGCCAGATATGACAAAACATTTTATAAAGCAGTGGATCCCTAATTGGCTTTCAGATTAGTTTTTGTATTGTTTTTGTCTTGGTATTTACAGAGATGACTTCCTTGTACTGATCATCAGAACTAATGGGTATGTCCAGTTCTCTCTTTGACTTGATGCTTTATACAACATTTCATGTCGCTTCTAAGGGAATAAGCCATAGAGGCTTCTCCAGGTTTAAGAGAACAGAGTACCTGGAAAACCATCATTCTGAATGTATGGACACTGGACTTGGGATCACCACCCTTGATGAGATTTTCAAAAGAATTTTGCTCTCTACCCTACCCAGTAGTGTGTGGTATCACTAGTGCCAGGTATAGGACTAAAGTGAGTATGAGGTTGGATATTGGTGTAGACTATTTGTGTGTCCTATACCTCTTAATGCATACATTTTTTAAGAATTTAAATTTGTCTTTGAAGTCCAGTTAGCCTGTTAATGGTAAACTTTGACTGTTTTTCCTTGGGCAGGTTTGCAATGTGATAATCAGATTTTTTTTTTTTAAAAAAAAAAGTTTGTTTCCTTGTGTGGGTGTACTCACATTTAAAAGTATGAACCACAGTTAACTAGTGGTCTCAGGGGTAGTGAAACACTCACTTTTTATTTTAATGGGTTAGTTTAAAGTATACTTAAGACACTGGTCATGCTATGTTCGTGACTTTTGGGGGGTGGGGAGTACTAAAATTAGTCTCGTTTTGTGTTGCCATAACTGTTCAATGACTGTTGGTTATACTTTTAAGTGAACTTGTCTTCTATTTTATGAGGAACCCAGTGCAAGTCACTAAATGTCTAATAGTGACATCCGCATAAGACTTGTAATAGCTAAAAAGTTAATTGAGCTTAAAGGAATTGTACCATTAAAGTCTGTGTTTAAACACACTTTGGTCTTTTAATTCCAACTAACATGAAATCTACACTTGAATCTTATATTGTATGAGCTCAAGTTTTGAATATATTCTGAAGCAGCCATTATAATGAAACATGTAGGAAGGCTTAGTATGATTTTCAAAGTGATTCAGAACCAGAGTAATTTGGGATTTTGCGGGGGGGGGGTGTTTTTAAAAACCAGTAGCTCCTACCCCCACCTCTGATTGAAAAACTATGAAGTGAGGAGCCAGGAGCTTGTAAAGACCAAGATTCAAAGGACTGGTCTGAACCGTTACCTTGTGACAAACTAGATTATTGGCAGCTGTAGAAGACATGGTAACCGTTACCTGACTTCTCACAGAAGTTAAGGTTTGAAGAATGCTTATAGCATGAGTTTATGGGTTAATTGTATTTTAAGGCAGGTAGTAAAACATCTGTCTTAACACATGGAGAAAGTAAACGGTAAACATCTAGAAATGGCTTTTGGCAACAGCAAATGGCTCTCCAGAGCGGTGTTTCTTAGACAAGCAAAATGGGAATTTGGCCAGCGTTTTAATTTCTTGCTAATTGGACGTGTTAAATGATTGATTCAGTTTCTACTAGTTTTTAATGCAGTCTTCAGTTTTTTAATTCCTAATTTACCGTAATCAAATTGGATTGTGCTATATAAGCATCAAGGTCATGAAGTACTTGTTTTTAAGTCAAGCAAATGGCTCTTTCCTCACGTAGCTTCCTGTCATACACCAGGCTATATAGAGAACATCTTGAGAATTTCTAGTTTCAGATTCTCTTAGTCTCAAATAGTACTCAGTGCATTGACCCACAACAGGTATTTTGACCTTTCTAACCAAAATGATTATCTAGATTCTACTGTAAACCTCTCAACATCATGATGCAAAGTGCCATTTACAAATTTTATATTATTGCAGTCTCAATAAGCAGCAACACATTCATGCACAGTTTTACCCAAAATATGTTAGAGGCACTACATCATGGTTGGTTGGTTTTCTGTTTTGATACTGTATAGCCCGAAGTTCACGTATATCAGACTAACCTCAAAACTCAATCTCAGACATTGCCTGCCTCTGCCTAGGATCAAAGGACTTGCATCACTATGCTCAGCCTGATTTTCAATCTGAGTAAAGCCAAACGTTTAGGAGTTTATAATGGCAATTTTTAGCCTATACCATTGCTCCACCTCCATTACAATTCTCGTTCACCCAGGTACTTGTAGACCATGCTGCAGTGGATTTTCTGTGTGTAGACAAATGACAGTTTAACCCCATGCCATGTGGCTTCCCTTTCATATTTCTAATACCACTTACAGTGGCATTTCTTGAGCATTTTATTTTATACACTGTATCCACTGAATAGATTGCAAGTTGGTGCTACCACTTAGTGTGTAATGCATACTTTGGGTTTTGTCTTAATCTAGTCATTCAATACAAGAGTAACTGGCGTTTTGCTAGGTTAACAAATAGGTGAGTTTACAGTTGTGATCTTTTAAAACTAGCAGCTACACTATAATGACAATGATTTCTAAACTTTACTATCTAGAACAAGGCTTATTTTCATCTCAATTTAATATCCTCTATGTGTATACATATGTATATATCACATCTTCATTTAAATGTTCTTAAAAGATGAGTTATATTGAGTGGGTGTATTTTGTATAAGTAAATCTTGGTTGAGTATTGTGATTACATCTCCAGTGTTAAGAGTTGAAATTTTTAATTTTTCAAGTCAGCGATGAGAATACTACCCATAAATAGAAAATAAAAATGGCATAAGTATATTTAGAATCATTTCAGAACTTGTTGGAAATTTTGCCCTAGTAAGCCAAATTTTCCTTAATAGTTTTTAAACATTAGCAGTTAATAAAGGCCAAACATTCTGACTACTAGAATAAACCGAGTTGATGGTAACATGTTGAATAGGGGTAGAAAAATGCTGCGTTTCTGTCTGCTATGATACTGTTTGAGGTGGACATTGGTCATCCAGGTAACCTGGCCTGGAACTTAATTTTGTCCTCAAACTTGCAGTGACTTTCTTGCCTCTGCTTCCTCAATGCTGAGATTACAGGCATGCAAACCTACTGTGCTAAACTAAAACTAGGTTCTGTAAGTGGAAAGCTATAGTAGATAAAATATATAATACAACCATCATTTGCTCGTTTTGGTCTATTGCTATGTGCAGTTCATGTTCTAGAGAACCAATGTGAAGTCTGAAGGGAATTGGCAGAGCACTGCCAGAAATACGTGAATTTTGTGAAGACTCATTTTGGTTGCTACATTTTTATAAATATTTACTGTTGGTCTTGTTTGTCGTCCCCGTATTTGTTTACCATATGAGGTTATGATTCAGTGTAAGTCTCAGCTCTCGATTAGATGAAGTGAGAGTAGGCTACACTTTATCAATATGAATCATTACAAACTGGACAATTTTGTAAAACGTTTTTGGGAACTTTAAAATGTCATCTCATTAAAGAAAATTGTGCACACTTATTAAGCAGTTGGGAGACAGGTGGGGAGCATCACTAATTGGAAGCCACTCTTGTTCACTTAGCAAGACCCCATGGGGCATGGGAAGCATTCTCGGGCCAAAATCAAAAAATTTATCCAGAGGCTAGATACTTGAGCTCTTTCAAGTTCCAGTTAAGTGTATTAATGTTCATGGTCTTGACACCAAATTGGTGTCATAGTCTCCTGTAAACTCATTCTTGATACAGTTAGGAGTCCATTACCTTTAACTTTACTGTTTTGCCCAAAACTCTTAAGACAAAATAATTTGACATAAGGTTAGAGGTATTTGTAGACAAAATAGGTGATCCTAGAAAATGTGGGTATTTAAAGTGTGAGGTCAGTGGAATAAGAGGGAGGACCTTGCACGAATGACAGACTGAAGATAAGGATAAGTGCAACTTCAAATCCCCTCTTACCTCCATGGGTACCTGAGCAGGTATTGCATATTCATCACACATCAACATAATTTTTTAAAAAAATATTATGTATACAACATTCTGTATGTATGCAGGCCAGAAGAGGGCACCAGACCTCATTACAGTTGGTTGTGAGCCACCGTGTGGTTGCTGGGAATTGAACTCCGGACCTTTGGAAGAACAGGCAATGCTCTTAACCTCTGAGCCATCTCTCCAGCCCCAACATAAATTTTTTAAGCACACAAATGGAAAGAGGTTAAACTTTCTAATTGAAATATGTGGGAACTCAATCCACACACAAACCATTTAAAGCAGTTATAGGATACACAACCAAAATTTTACAATAGAAATGAAGTATTAGGAATTATAATGGCTTCAAAAAAGTATCTGAGAAATCACAGGCATGCAAAACTTACACACTGAAAACAATGTTTTTTGAGGTCTGGGAAGTTCAAGAGTGGAGATGTTTGTGCATTAAATATATGCTGTTGAGGTCATGCTCAAAGCAATCTAGATTCAGTGCTGTTGCTGTCAAAGTCCTGGTTATTCTTAGAAATATTTAAAAATTTACATGAACAGGCCGGGCGGTGGTGGCACACGCCTTTAATCCCAGCACTCGGGAGGCAGAGGCAGGCGGATCTTTGTGAGTTCGAGACCAGCCTGGTCTACAAGAGCTAGTTCCAGCACAGGCTCCAAAGCCACAGAGAAACCCTGTCTCGAAAATTAAAAGTTTACATGAACAAAAGCAAAAGATTCAAACATTGCATTTTCTAGACTTAGTACAAACTAAAAAAAAAGCTACACTAACCAAACTGGTGTGATAGGTCCTTGAAATAGAACCATGCAGTTCTGATCAGTTCAATTTCACAAAGCAAAACCATTCAACTAGGAAAGTAGTCTCGTCTAAAGTACTGAGACAGCCAGGTAAGTAAAATATTCTTGGACCCCTGCCTCACAGCATAACATTGACTTGCAATAGAAAAGTTCAAGCCAGGCATTGTGATACTGACTTGTGATTGTATTTGATAGACATAAGCAGAAGGCTCATAGCAGTTCAAGGCCAGCAATTATGCCAAGGGATATTGGAATGGTAAAAAAAAAAATGAAAAACATTTGCAAATTTTGCTAAGGACCTAGAATCCAAAAATACAAAGATTTTTGTAAAAATAACCTTATTAAACAATAGTCAAAAATAGAAAATATTTCTCCAAAGAGTGTGCAAATGGCCAGCAAGCACATGAGAAAAGATTCAACATTAATATTAATGAAACGGAATAAATCACAGTGAAGTGTTACTTTATATACATTAAGATAACTAATTTGTAGAGTTGGAGAGGTGCCTCAGCAGTTAAGAGCCTTAAGTACTCTTGTAGAGGAGTCAGGTTAGAGTCCCTGTGCCCACACTGCAGGACACAATTTTAACTCCAGTCTCAAGGGATCTGATGCCTTCTAAACTCTTAACCCTAACCCCATCTGGTATACATGACATTTGGGCAAAACATCCATATTCTCCATTTTTAAAATGGAAAGTGTTGCTGCAGATTTGGAGACGAACTTTTGAGCTTTTCTGGTAAAAACTAGGAGTTTGGCAGTTCCTTAGAAGCTGACCAGCTTAGGGTGCAGCTTCAGTAATACAGTACTACCTGATATGCACCAAATCCTGGGGGTGGTGTCCAGCCCTGGGTGACCCAGGAATCCATTCCTAAAGATGGAAGAGTAATGAAAACTAGCATTTAAACAAATGGGAATAAGTGCTCGTATGTACATTTCTCACAGTTACTGAAAGGTAGAAATGAATGGACAAATTTGGGTTTTATATTTTTGAATAATTTTATATTCTGTCATAAGATACACATGCTAGAATGTGGCTGGATCTTAAAATCATTAAGAGAACTATATTATTGTTTATATGAACAAAACAATGTGTATAGACACAGAAATTATACTGATGTGTGATCAGTACCAAGAGGGAAGAATGAGAAAGTGACTGCCTACTGAGAACAGGGGTCACCTTTGTGTATAATGAAAATATCCTATGGATTATTTTAAATACACTAAAATGTAACTGAAAGTTTCTCTCCCTGTTACAGGAAACCACATGAGTCTGATAAAGGGTCTCAAGAAGTTATTTGGGTATAATACTCACTGTTACAGATTAGACGCTGCCTGCTGTGTCCTATCTATTGTCCAGGGGAGCTGGGTCCAACTACCCAAGCAAAAAAGCGAGAGCGTGACCCCCTCCTAAGCAGTCATGTTTGCTGAAAAGACCACGCTCTAGAGCTTGCTGCCCTAAAGGTCATTGGCTAAACGGATTGAAATCTAACGATCTGTATAATCTTTTTTTTTAAATTTTTATTGAGCTATATATTTTTCTTTGCTTCCCTCCTCCCTTCTACCCTCTTCCATGATCCCTGTGCTCCCAATTTACTCAGGAGATCTTGTGTTTTTCTACTTCCCATGTAGATTAGAGACCTGTATAATCTTGAATGGTTAGTTTTATGTCAGTCTTCCCTTTAAAAATGTATCAGCACAGTTGTGCAGTGGTACATGCCAAAGACAGAGACAGGCAGATCTTAGTTCAAGGTCTACAAAAGTGAGTTCCAGGACAGCCAGAGCTGTTACACAGAGAGGCCCTGTCTCGGGGAAAAAAAAGTGTAAGCACAAAGAATAAAATGATAATAGATAACACCATAATATTTTAGTCTCCAGGTTCTGTTATGAATTCTTTAATATGACATTTTAAAAATGCTATTAAAAATATTTAGATTTTATGTATATAAGTTTGCATATGTGTCTATGTACCACACAAGTCCTTGGTGCCCAGGTCAGAAATAGGCATCAGATCCTCTGGACCTGAAATAGGATGGTTGTGAACCCACCATGAGTGCTTGGAAGGTCTTCTGCAAGAGCAACAAATGCTCTGAAGAACTGAGCCATCTCTCCAGCCCTAATAAATTAAGTTCTCGTAACTTGTACACTTATTATTTATATGATTATATCTCTGTCTGTCCCTACATCTTAGATGTAAAACTTGAGGGAAAAGAGGCTAATGCTCATCTAATAGCAGAGATTCAGATTTAAATCGAGATACTCACCTTCTAGAATCTTACTACCTAGCCATGTGGTATATATGAGAGAAACTTGAACTATAACCAGAAGGCTAGGGAGATAGCTCATTCAAGTGTTTGACACACAATGTGAAAATCTGAGTTTGAGTCCTAGCACACATGTAAAAGGCCTAATATGGTACAAGCATGTAATCTCAGTGCTTTGGAATTGGACACTGGTGGGTCCCTGAGGCTTGCTAGCCATAAGTCAGCCAGTGCCAGGGTCCCTTTCTCAATAAAGGTGGATGGCTCCTGGGAATGAATGACACTTGAGGCTATCCTGTGGCCTGCTCACACATATGTGTGTGTGTATTTACATACAATGTGTCTCTACGTAGACACATTGGTGTAGGAGGGTCCTTTCTGTATTTCTGTGCTCTCATTGGTTGAATAAAGGACTGCCTGGCCTGTAGAATAGGACACAGCCCTTATGTGGGCAGAGTAGACAGAACAGAAGGCTGGGAAGAAAGGAAGTGTGGCAGACGCCATGATTCTCCAGCCCGAGATGGACACTGGTTAGACTCATGCTGGTAAGTCATAGTCAAGTGGCAATACATATCAGAAATGGGTTAGTTTTAGATGTGGGTTAGCCAAGAAAAGGCTAGAGATAATGGGCCAGGCAGTAATTTAATTAATATAATTTTTGTGTGGTTATTTCGGGCATAAACTAGCTGGCGGCCAAGAGCCAGGCGGGAAGGAACAAAAGGGCCCGAGCTCCTCTCAGGTGCTGGGAACACAGCCGCCCCCTCTTGCAACAACACATGAACACTCATCTACACTTTCAACACAAATATCAAAATAGGAGATATTAGTAAAATGCCGATAAATTCTGAAGGAAAAACTACAGACTAGTAGATGTTAGAAAGTTGAATGATTTCATCTTCGAGGATAGGTTTAATGGTCTAGTAGGCACACTTCTCTATAAAGAATTAGAACTTAAACAAGACGAAGAAAGATTTTAAGAAATACGAAGATAAAGCCGGGCGGTGGTGGCGCATGCCTTTAATCCCAGCACTCGGGAGGCAGAGGCAAGCGGATCTTTGTGAGTTCAAGACCAGCCTGGTCTACAAGAGCTAGTTCCAGTGCAGGCTCCAAAGCCACAGAGAAACCCTGTCTCGAAAAACCAAAAGAAAAAAAATACGAAGATAGAAATAATGGTTCCCCTGCCCCCACCCAAAGAAGGAAGGAAGGAAAAATAAAAGAAAATGGCTCTACCATCACCTCTTTGTTTTGAGACAGGATCTTCCTTTGTGGCCTCAGCTGTACTGAAATATTAGATCAGGCTGGCCTTGAACTCACAGAGATCCACCTGTCTCTCCCTCCTTAGTGCTGGGATTAAAGGTGTGCACCACCACTGCCTGGCTTCTAACACATTTTTAACTGAGGCTTGAGTTGGGTTTACTGCCTGTTGCCTACAAGGATATCTTCCAATATATTTTTTTATGATTAATGAATTCTTTTAAGAGCTTATCTTTAAAGTTGGCATGTTAGACTTTCTTTTTAAAAAAATATTTATTTATTTACTCATTATGTATACAGTATTCTGTCTGCGTGTATGTCTGCAGGCCAGAAGAGGGCACCAGACCTCATTACAGATGGTTGTGAGCCACCATGTGGTTGCTGGGAATTGAACTCAGGACCTTTGGAAGAGCAGGCTGCTCTTCCAGAGGATCCAGGTTCAATTCCCAGCACCCACGGCAGCTAACAATCATCTGTAACTTCAGTTTCGGGGGATTCTGGCTTCTGAACTCAGAGGGCTATATACACAAGTAGTGCGCAGACATACACACACAGTCAAAGCACACAAGTGTGAGTGTGTTTGTGTGTAATTCCTCAAGGGCTTCTCAAATGGCTGAGTTGATGTTGAGTTGTGCCTCTGCCCCTCACCAATGACAAAAGCAGAAACCTGAAAGACTTCAAAGTAAAGAAAGTGAGAAATACAAAACTAACTGTATGAAGCAATATTTTCTGGGATTAAAAAAAATTACCAGGTAGCTTGGTGCTTGGCTAATATTTTCTTTTAAATATGTTAGAACTAAACAAAAATGTGTGAGCTGAGAAGAGGCATAAGATTAATTGCTTTAAGGTCATTTGATAAATTTTAGAACCTAGTCAGGTAGGAAGGCATGTTCAAATGCGCTGTGTGGAAACTAGGCATGAAGACCCTTGCCAGCTGTGCGCCAGGTTGTATGTTAGAGCCCTACTCCTGAAGACGAGAAAATAGTTCAGGGAGAGACTACACATTCTTTGAGAATTCCAAAGAGTAAGTATACTAACAATGAAAGACATGGCAGGTTATCTCTAAAACACAACTAGCGGCAGGACAGGCCCATGGATGAAAGTTAAATTCATGAGTGGATGTCTAACAGGACCAGGATCTTCACACAGGCTCCAACTAACACCCCGTACCCAATATTTGTTAATTACAAAGCTGGAAACGACAGCTGCTTTCTGGAGAAACCTGGCCAAGACCCCTTAAACATGCAAGCCAGGTTACGACTGATACACGACATCCCCACAGTGTTCTATATTGAGAAGGTAGTCTCGCCACTTGTGGTGGCCTTTCCATTCACATGCGTGCTCCGTCTAATTACGTAGGTCTTAGACAAGCCCAGAAGGATGCACTGCAAAATAACTCCCAGGAATCTTCAAACTGTTGAGTTACAAATGGAGACCTCGCAGGAGGAGGCGGGAACGTGACAGCTAGACAGTATACAGAACTCGGGATTGAATGTCACACCCCAAACAATGGTGATTGCAAATTAAAATCCAAGTGTAAATTATTTGATAGTACTATATCAATATTAACTTTTTAGATTTGGTTAGGATCCTGTGGTTATATCATAGTGAAGTATTAAAGGAAACTGGCTGACAGACACTGAGGAAATTTTTGCACTCATTTTGTGATGCTTCTGTAAGACTGGAAACACCTGAAAGCAAACGGCTTCTTTTACAGAGAGGGGGAGGGAGGGAGGGTTTGTGAGTTCAGGCACACCTATATGTCTGTGCATATGCAGAGAGGTCAGAGGACAACCTTCAGGGGTTGATTCTCCCTTTTGGTTTTTAAATGGGTTTCTTCACCCACTGAACCATTTTTAAGCCTCCAAAATGTGAAAAGGAAAAAAAAAATCAAGAGAATACCCACATTATTAGAAAAAAATAAATGGACAGAGGGAGAGTAGAAGGTCTGGAAGAAATCAGGAAGTCTTTCTCTGTGGTCTTGGAGAAACGACTCTGCAAGGCATAGACTCGTCTTCATGTGCTTCTGGTCAGCACTTCAGACACTTCGCCCTTTGCCTT
The DNA here is from genome assembly GCA_028555095.1 of Dicrostonyx torquatus. Classification (NCBI taxonomy): domain Eukaryota; kingdom Metazoa; phylum Chordata; class Mammalia; order Rodentia; family Cricetidae; genus Dicrostonyx; species Dicrostonyx torquatus. Next base: position 5,419,679 of record JAQHUG010000074.1, read on the forward strand.
GCATGACACCCCAAGAATTCGGCCATCAGCTGAAGATGGCACTTCTGAAGTTCTAGCAAGATTTTTCCTCCCCTTGCCCTGTTGTTTTCAAGACTTCCCTTTACCTTTGATTGTTTACAATTCGATTAAGGTATGCCTAGATATATTTGTTTATTCATTATCATTTATTTTGCTCCATATTCTTTGAGTGTCCTGCTTCTGCGGTGTGATGTCCGACATTAATTTACATGAAATCATCAGTTATTAGTTCCTTAATATCATGTGCTCCTTTCTGTCTTTTTCCTACAGCATCACTAATTCACATCTGCAGAGCTCTCGGCATCACTAATTCACATCTGTTACAGCTTCCATAGCTACCTCTCTGCTCTTGGATATTCCAACTCTGAGTCATCTTACTGGCCCTTGACTGGACTTACCTAGGAGACATGGCTCTGCACAGTCTATGAGGGTATTTCAAGAAGTTTGAGTAAAGGACCATTCTAAATGGGAGTGCCACCACCCCAAGTGGCTGAAAGTCCCAGACGGAATAAAAACACCTGAAGCAGGGGAACATCAGCTTTCTTCACTGTCTGCTTTGAAATTCTTCTTGTTTTGTTTAATTTTCAGTGCATGGGTGTTTTACTTGCGGGTCTACCTGTCTGTGTACTGTATGCATGCCTAGTGCCTAAGGAGGTTAGAAGAGGGCATTGGATCCCCTGGAACAGGACACTCAGACAGTTGTGAGCCATCATATGGTTCTCCTGAAGAACAGTGTGCAGTAGGAGGCCACTTGTTGGTTCACGGCTGCCCAGCCCCAAAATAATCATACAGAAACTATTAATTAAATCACTGCTTGGTCCATGCATGAGCTCTAACTTCTTTTTTTTCTTTCTTTCTTTTTTTTTTTTTTTTTTTGGTTTTTCGAGACAGGGTTTCTCTGTGGCTTTGGAGCCTGCACTGGAACTACCTCTTGTAGACCAGGNTGGGCGTTTTCAACAGCCTACCTTTCTGCTCATTAAAACAAAATGTATGTTGGCACTCTGCAAACGGGAAGTGTATGGAAAATAACTCCCCACAAATGCTGGCCACATTTCTCTCACCTGCCCCCATGATCACACAGATCACCCCAAATTGTCCTGTGCCGTGAGGGATGGTATCATGGTCTCTGGACAAGACCTGGAACCTGTACTGTCTGATACACAGAAGAAAAGCCATATGTTCGGTAACAAAGTACCTTAAGGCCATCTGCAGAGGGCGGGCTGGCAGGGACCTTCCAGGACATCCCGGTGTTCATAAACTCACTGAGTTTCCTTATGCCAAGGTAAGAGGCTTGTTGCCGCCAAGCTGGCGAGCTGCTAGTTGGCATCTGCAGGGTGTCATTAGCAACCAGACTTCTCCCACCCAATCGTGACAAGTATTTGGCTTGTTCTAGTCTCATTACATATCAAAACATTCTTAAAGATTTACTTTTTTTTTTTTTTGGTTTTTCGAGACAGGGTTTCTCTGTGGCTTTGGAGCCTGCACTGGAACTACCTCTTGTAGACCAGGCTGGTCTTGAACTCACAAAGATCTGCCTGCCTCTGCCTCCCGAGTGCTGGGATTAAAGGCGTGCGCCACCACCGCCTGGCGAGCTCTAACTTCTTATTGGCTAACTCATATCTTAATTTAACCCATTTCCATTCATCTGTGTATTGCCACGTGGCAGTGGCTTACCAGGTAAAGTTCCAGCATCTGTCTCTGGCAGCAGCTACATGGCTTCTCTCTGACTCCGCCCTTCTTTCTCCCTTTTAGTCCCCCCCCCATCTAGCTCTGTTCCCCTATAGCTCTGCTATAGGCCCAAAGCAGTTCCTTTATTAACCAATGATATCCACAGCATACAGAGGGAATCCCACATCAACAGTGCTCTTAACTGCTGAGCCATCTCTCCTGCTGCTGTCACTGCTTTCTGGTGTAAGGAGTCCCAGCCATATCCTCCTGCTGCAGAATTGTGCTGTCCTCCATAATGAACTGACCCTTTTATACTGGGAGTCTTCAAGTTGCTCCATGTCAGTATTTGGTCATAGCACTGAGAAAAGTGATCACGCCCACTCCTGACATTCCAGATCAGAAACTGGAATTATATCTTTTTCTTTACAAATTTTTAAATTTTGCCAGGCAGTGGTGGCACATGCCTTTAATCCTGGTACTCAGGAGGCAGATTCACAGGTGAATCTCTGTGAGTTTGAGGCCAGCCTGGTCTACAAGAGCTAGTTCCAGGACAGGCTCCAAAACTACACAGAAACCCTGTCTCAAACAAAACAAAATAAAAAAACCAAATTTTTAAATTTTAATTTAATTTTTTATTTTCTAATTTTTTTCTTTATATACATTACATCTCAACTCCCCTCTCCCCTACCTCCACTCCTCCCAGCCCCAAACCACCCCCTTTCCACTAGATTTCCTCCTCCCCCCTTTATTTTAAAAAGAAAAGAGCAGGCCTTCCAGGGATATCAACCGAACATGAAATAAAAATTACAGTAAGACGAGGCACAAATTCTCATACCAAGGCTGGACAAGGTAACCCAGTAGGAAGAAAAGGGTCCTATGCACAGGCAAAGGATTCAGAGACAGTCCCACTCCCATGTGTTGACATTATCAACCTGATAGGATCTAGAACTGATGGAGAGAGAAGCCACTGGGTATGTCTGTGAGGGAGTTTCTAGAGTGGGTTAATTAAGATGAGAAGACCCATCCTAATAGCGTGTCACCATTCCACGGGCTGGGGTCCTGGACTGCATGTCAGGAAGAAAGCTGGCTGAGCAGGAATGCTTGTTTCTCTCTACTTCCTGACTGTGGATGCACTGTGCCCAGCTACTTCATGTTCCTTTACCATGTCCTCCCTGTCACTATGAACTGTACCATCACACTTTGACCCCAAATAAATCTTTGCTTCCTTAAATTGCTTTTATTGGGTATTTTATCACAGATATGAGAACAGTAACTAATACTGTCGTCCTTGCTTAATTCTTTGGAATCTATTGGTATTTTCTCTGTGGCATGGTACAGTGTCATTATTTTCCATTCATTGTTGTTTGTAAACTAAAAGGCTGTCAGGCACATTTAAGTCTTTCCACTGATTAGATATAAGGACATTGACTTGCACTGCTCATACCTGAAGCTTGGTGGCTCACTGCCTGGTCATTGGTCACCTTCAGGCCAGCTGATCTAAGATCACCAATAGCATTAAAATGACAAAGTATCTTTTCTCATCTGAGTCACTTAGAAACGGGACTTCCTTGATGTGACCTGATAAGTAATGTAGCAAACAATTTCCATGCAAGAGCTAAAGACAGGAAAGCCAGAAGAATAGCCTATGCTTTTGGAACCAGATTAGTGTAATGGGGCTGCTTGCTAACCCTCTGCCAGCAGGCCTGCAGGAATTTCTGTCAGTTTTTAATGTTTAAGCAGGTAAAAGGCATCTGTTAACTTTATAAGTTTTGTTTGGACTGTATAACCAAGCCTCTATCCATGTCATATGAAAGGATGGCGTGTAGTATTAAGTCATGAGGACTCTGTGGCCAACAAGATTTATCATGTCTTACACAGTCTCAGAGCTATACCTGTAGTGGAGGGTTCAGCATATATATATTACCTGCCCTGTAGTCTTCTTTTTTTCATGTCTGTAGCCAAGATTCTCTGGAGGTTTCCCCCAGTCAAATCTGATCTTCACTAATTTTAAAGAGAACCATAACTTTTTGTTTCCTGTGGAAACAAAGGCATAACCTCTCTCCCAAAGCAGCATATTTTCTGACTTACATTTTAAAGTTAAGACATTCTTGAAATATATAGGTTGGTTGAATTTAGCAGCTTCCATAATCCAATGTCTCTCAGAGCTATTCTTTCATTTTTTGCATATTAACATTTAAAAAAATTCAAAGTCAACAAAGCACCATATAGGATCCAGAAACCCTATGTATTTCCTAGTCTTACATGACATTCTTTTTATATTACTTTGCTCTTTCTTTAAAGACTTTACTGTTACTTTTTTTTTTTTTTGGTTTTTCGAGACAGGGTTTCTCTGTGGCTTTGGAGCCTGTCCTGGAACTAGCTCTTGTAGACCAGGCTGGTCTCGAACTCACAAAGATCCGCCTGCCTCTGCCTCCCGAGTGCTGGGATTAAAGGCATGCGCCACCACCGCCTGGCTACTGTTACTTTTAAACTATTTATTTTTTATAATTGTCTATACACATTTTCTTTTTTATTATTTAGCATCTTAGAACATTTTTAAACACGCTGTAACCCGGTCAGAGGTTTTATTGGCTTGGACCTGTTTTTTGGTTTTGCTTTTGTTTTTTCCACATCTGCGGCCTCCTCTGATCATGTGAGCCAAATCTTAAAACTGCAAGGCTACCCCCACATGGCTTAGCATATGGTGGGCTGGCAGCTGGCTCTGCCCCACTTGGATCTCTGAGAGCCTAGTCTCATGTTAGTAGGTACTTGCCCTGGAACCACATTTACCGGCTCCAGCTCTGGAATTTGTTGTGTCTGCCTGAAGCATGAGTTTGTACCCAGTGCAGATGCTCAAGTGCTCAACTGTACAGCAGAGCCTTTGAAAAGAGCCTTACCTCTGTATGCCAAGCCTACCCAAGAGACAACTTTCTCAGGCCCTGTGTGGATATTGGAGCCCCACATTGGGTGCCACATATGAGTCTTTTTCTGTTCCACCAGCCAGCCCCCAAATAATGACACAGAGACTTCTTATTAATTATAAAAGCTTGGCCTATAACTTAGGCTTCTTCCTAACTAGCTAACTAGCTCTTATAACTTAACCCATTTATATTAATCTACATTCTGTTTTCCATCTTGCACATCCTGTTTCCTCTCTGTGTCTCCTGGCATCTCTTTTACATGCCTAGATTCCTCTTCCTACTTTCTTTCTCTGCCAGAAAGTCCTACCTATACCTCCTGCCTAGTTATTGGCTGTTCAACCTTTTATTACACCAATCACAGCAACATACTTTCACATAGTGTACAAATAGTCTACAAAAGGCCTGTAGCCAAGCCTTTCTCTTTCTCTCTTTCAGTTGCAGCTTTTGACTGGGGAATGAGTTGCCAACTTTTTTTTTCTGTGTTCCTAATCTCTGTGAGCAATTCTATTGGCGCATTCCCCACCTAGACCTACAAATCTAATCCTCCTTGCTATTATTACTTTACATTTTATTATTTAATGTGAATTTATGTCTTGCCTGTGTGTATGTATGTACAGTGCATGCATGTCTGGTGCCCTTAGAGGTCTTATTAAGGGAGCCTTGGATCCCTGGGACTGGAGTTACAGGTGGTTGTGAATACCCACAGGTGCTGGGAACAAGCACTCTTAACCACGGAGACAAATCTCCAGCAGCTGTTATTAATTTCTGGAGACAGATTGGCCTCAAGATCCCTATGTAGATAAGGATGATCTTGAACCCCTGATCCTCTACCTCCATCTTCCAAATGCTGAGATTACAGGTTACAGTCAGGCACAATCAACCTTCTGATTGTTTAGACTTTACGGCCTGGTGAGCACCTAGTACAAGCACCAGTTTGGTCACTCTCTGATAAATAAAATCTGTGAGCGAGGGCCAGGAGTGTAGCTCAGTGGCAAAGTAGTTGTGTAGGAGGTTGAAGACACTGGGTTCAACCCCCAGTACAAAAACCTAGAAACTGAAGCTTTGAGAGAAGCATCTGTGGCCTGCTGGAGAGAAAACAGACACTGAATTTAAAGGAGAATGTCCACTTGATATATCATTATATTTTTACTTTCTTATTTTTCATATAACTTAAAATACTTTTACGTGTGTGTGTGTGTGTGTCATTTGTCACAGTGCACAGGTGGAGACCAGGGGACAAGCGGTGGGTGTTGGGTCTTTCCTTCCACTATGTGGGTCCCAGGAATTGAACTCAAGTCATCAGGTCTGGCGGCAAGCACCTTTACCTGCTGAGCCATCCCACCAGCCCCCCTCCTTGTTACTTTTATGATTAGCACATGGAGCTAGAATAGCCTTGTCCTTGTTATACCCCAAAGTTCTGTATTTAGTGATTTAATATAGTTAGACGTGAAGGGAATAGTTTTACATGTAGTGGCATTTCATTTGTATTTTAATAAATACAGCGTGCCTGGAGATCAGAGAGTAAAACAGCTGCCCTGGTCAGCCTTACAGACCAGGCAGTGGTAACACACCTTTAATCCCAGTAGCCACACTAGTTGCCATAGAAACCGGGCGGTGCACCCCTAGACAGGATTATAAAATGGGAGGAGACAGCTCTCAGTCTCAGTCTCATTCTGAGATTCATGAGGTAAGATCACCATTTTTGGACCGATATCAAGGTAAGAGCCAGTGGCTGGCTGCTTTGCTTTTCAGATCTTCAAGTTGAACCCCAGTTTCGGTCCCTGAGCTTTTATTAATCATGCTTCAAAGGGCCAAAGAGTCTTTATTACATGGTCCATCAGGATGTCGACCCTATGAATTTCACCTCTAAAGAACTTGTTTATCTGTTTAAATCAGGGACTATCATTGGTTGTATGTAACTCAGATTTTGGGAGGCATCAGATGAGATGGTGAAAATGGAGTATGTTTGTGCCATGGACATTTACAAATGCTCATGACAGTCGCTAAGACGGCATTTGTTTTCACAACTTTAAATTGTTTTGTCCAGAAGCTTTATGATCAAATAAGGTTTATTTCTCAAGGCAGTTATTAAAAAATGAGCCTATAAGAAACTAAAATTACATCATGTCCTATGTGCCAATCCCAGTTTTAGGAAGGGCATTTTTTAACGGTGTTGGTTCTTCATGGACACACTGTGATCAAAGGGCAATGGCCTAAGTGTGCCAGGTGGGAAGACTGGAGCGGAAGGAAGAACAACGACTCTCTTCGTTTTCAAAAAAAAAAAAACCGATTTCTCCTAAACATATAATAGAAAGTAGACTCTATCCTCAGGTTGGCTCAGATAAATTTCTCTTCCATTTGGATTCATGGCATGTCCAGGATTTATGCAAAAAAATTCTTTCCCCAATCTTGTTGCCCAAAACTCTATTATCAAGTGTTGTACAGACCACAGCTGGCCATTTAACGGCACGAAACACGGCATCTCATTTGAACTGAGAGTTCTAGGCATGTAGAAGGGAAGTTTACCCTGGAGATTTAGGAAGGTTTGACCCTGGAATAACAGTGGGATTTACTTAAAGGCAGGTAGCAGCCCGGAGAGCAGAGAGGGCTCTGGTCTTGTCTGCTATGGTCAGCCAGATGCAGACAGGTAAGACAACTGACCTCTTTGGGTTCAAATCTCAGCTGAGATCCATGGTCTGGGGCTGGAAAACTCAATGCTCCTGAGTCTCTAAGATGCCAATTCTGTGAAGGAGAAATGTGACTCTGTGGTAACAGGTTCAGATGACACCAATGCAGGAAAGGGGTGGATTGAAGGCTGACTTTGCTGAGAGAAGAGCTTGCAGTTACACGGACAGTGTGAAAACACTTCACACGGCATGGAATTCCCTCTGACCTTTGAGAGTTCAGTGTCAGAGCAAACCTGCTGGCTGAAGGGGACCACGGAGGTCAGGTAGCATATGTGACTATTAGACCCAAGAGCAAGGCAGGATTTAACGGGCAGGGGAAGCTAAGGGGCATGGAAGGAAGAGGAGCCCTTTAGCCAGGAGTATAGTTTGGGATTGAACTCAGGTCTTAAGGCTTGGTGGCAAGCGCTATAACCCACTGAGCCCTGTTTCATAATCCTGTAACCCTCCACACAACATACCAACAACCTTATGACCTCATTTATTGAAGAAAAAAATCTTCAGATAAAAATAAGCACACTAGTGTATTTTATATTCCTTTTCTTTTTCAGTTTTTTTTTTTTGGTTTGTTTTGTTTTGTTTTTGAGGCAACGTTTGACTCTAGGTCAGGATGACCTGGAACTTAACTCTGTAGCCCAGGCTAGCCCCAAACTAAAGGCAATCCTTTTACCTCAGTCTATCAGTTGTTGGAGTTACCGGTGTGAGCCCCTACCCACACCTGCACCTCCCTTAATCTCTCTTTTAAACACTGTGACTTCAAAACCACAGGAAACACCAACTTCAAAACCTAGGCTTGCTCTCTGTCTGGAGAAGTCTGAACTTCCTCAGCTGGGCACTGCCACGCTTTCTCAAGCTTTTCTCAACGCGGTTGCTTAAGCTGGAGAAGATATTATCTTGATAATCTCCAAGTTTTGCTTTCTGAAATTCTTTTCTGTGGCCTAAGATCCTGGGTTCACCTGAGTCAAGGTCTCTGAAAAGAACCCAGGGACTGTTGAGATGGCTCAGCAGTTTAAAGGAGAACGCCCCAGGCGTGGCACCCTGAATTCCATCCCTGGGATCCACGTGGTGGAAGAGAGCACGCCAGTACGTTCCTCGGACTTCCACACACACGCTGTGGCAGGAACCCCCTCCTATCCCTCCATGAAATTAATAAGTAAATAAATGTGAGATGCTTTGTCTAAAAGAAGAAGAACCGGGGCTGTGCCTCCGAAACAGATGTCTGCATTTTTTAAATTCAAGAAGTGGGAATTTTGCTGCTTGCACCAAAGCGGGGGTGGGGGTGGGGGCGGGAGGAGGGTGGTGGATTTCAAACTCACCTGTAGCACTAATGCAAGTTCCCGGGAACTCCAGAAACAACTCCTTAGGGCCTAGGTCACATGCAGCCACTGCTAATAGGGAGCATATGGAGTCTTTCAGTTAACCGGAGTTTATAGTTAGCTCTGTTTAGTCCCAGCAGGTTTATCGAGCCTGGCAGCCCCTGCAGCCTGAGACCAGATCTGTGAAATCTTCCGCCAGGCGTGGCGGGAAGTCTCCCCGTGCAGGGTCTGCGCACGATTAAAGACGCGCACCTGAGGTCTCTCCCAAACGGTCAGGCTCGGCTTTCCAGGCTTTTCTATCGCTTTGCTGTCCCTCCTACTGTGTCGACCTGAAGCGGGCAGCGAGCTGCAAGAGAGCACAGGCGGCAGCAGGCCCTGAGCCCTGCCTACACCCGGGTCTGTCCCCCGCCACATTCCCTCCTTGTGTGGCTGCCGGAGGCGCTCAGCTGACCTGGAGGCGGGTCCGGGGCGCCTCTGGGCGGGGACAGAGCGGCCAAGCCAGGGCTAGGGCCAGGGCGACACTGCCGGGTCGCTGCTGCTAGCGGTCAGTATGCATCTGCACCTGCTCCCACTGTTGACGCTGTGCGGGGCGGGCTGCGTGGTGGCGGGTCCCAGCTACAGCCTGCGAGGGAGTTGGCGGGTGAGCAACGGGAACGGCTCCCTGGAGCTCCCGGGGACCGTCCCGGGCTGCGTGCACAGCGCCCTGTACCAGCGCGGGCTGATCCAGGTAGGACTCGCTGCCACCCTTCCATGCGGTCCAGGTCTGTCTGTCTGGGCTGCTGTGGGCAGTTGGGGAAAGAAATGGCCTGGCAGGGGGGTTCAGGCCAGTTGTGGACATTTATCCACTCTCGCTGGGACATCTGTGACCCTGGGAAGCGGAAGTTGCCTATAGAAAACAAACAGCGTGTCTTCTGTCTACTTACTGAGGTGATTCTCGGCTCCAGCATTTGATAAGAGGACTTACCCCCCCCCCTTTGGTTTTTCGAGACAGGGATTCTCTGTAGCTTTGGAGCCTGTGCTGGAACTAGCTCTTCTAGACCAGGCTGGTCTCGAACTCACAAAGATCCGCCTGCCTCTGCCTCCCGAGTGCTGGGATTAAAGGCGTGTGCCACCACCTTCCGGCCTTACCTCTCTTTCTAAGGACAGGGTTACTGTTTCAATCATCCGGAAGCTTGCAGGAGCCCTTAGTTAATCATAGTTCATTGAATGTAGTCAATCGGGTTTACACGTTCTCTTTGAAGCCTGGGGGAATCTGGTTTGAAATAAACCCAAGGGACTGGAGAGTCACGAATAAAGTTTGGTTGTTGGTGCTCACGTGTGCGGATTTTGGGAGTGAAACGCAGAGCCATGAACATGCTAAGCACACATTGTACCACCGTCCTACATCTCAGTCCTAAAACCTAAATAATGTTTAGATTTTTTAAAATGGAGTATTTTCATCCAGCAGTGTTTCGTTGTGACATTGTCACGCGAGTGTACCATGTATTCTGCTAATATTCACCCTTTACTTTGTCTTGCCTCCAGTTGATCCCTCCCTCTTTCCAAGTAGGGTTCCCCCCCCCTGCTGTCATGTCCTATATCCATAGCATACATTTATTTAAAGCTATATGCAACATGAGTGAAAACCTGCCATTTTTATTTATCTTTCTGAGTCTGGTTTATTTTACCTAATGTGATCATTTCAATTTCCATTCTTTTTTAACCAAGTTTTATTGTCTTTGTTATTCTTATCCTCTTTTTTTTTGGTGGGGGGGAGACAGGATCTTAGGTAATTTAGGCTGGCCTTGGACTCCTAATAAAACTGAGGGTGATCTGGAACTCCTGATCCTCCTGCCTCTGCTGGAGATATACATTACTATGCATGGCCTAATTACATTGTTCTTTATGGCTAAATTGTGCGCGCGCGCGCGCGCGCGCGCGCACACACACACACAGACACACACACACACGCACGGCTCTAGAGAGTTAACGTAGAGTTTAATGCATGCCAGGCAAGTGCCCTACCATTGGACTATACCCCTCCCCAAACTGTCTTTGACTGTTGTGATGACATTTGTAGTTTCCCTAAATGCTAAAGTAGTCAAACTTTGTGTAAAATTTTTGATAGAGTACTCACGTCAGTCTGTCTTTTTTTTCTTTTCATCTCATATATCAGAAAGAAAACGAATATAATAATTTACAATGAACATTGTCTAGTGTACCTTTTAGGTAAATCTTTCTGAAACTTAACTAGTGTGTTCTTAGTTAACAGATTATATATGGGAAGGTAAAAGGTGTGGAAGTGGAAAGGAGTGACTGGAAGTGTGGGGCACAAGGGAGGAAAGAGGAAGGGAGACTGGGAGGGGAGGAGGGAGACCGGAAGGGAAGATGGGGATGGGAGGGGAAGAGGAGGAGGACAGGGGAGGGAAGGACAAGAGATGGAAAGGGGAGGGAAGACAGAAAGGGAAGAGGGGAGATGAAGAGGAGGGGGAAGTGGAGGGGAAGTGGGAAGACAGGAGAGGAGAAGGGGGGACAGGGAGGGGAGAAAGGAAAGAGAAACAACTAAAATAAAAGGAAAGAAATGCCAGAACAAAACCCAATTCTTTGTATGCAAATAAGAAAAAATAAAAAGCAAAACACACGTGGGTGTGGCAGGCCGCAGCTTACTTTGGTTTCTATCTACAGTCTCAATTTGTCTCCTTTTGCTAATTGAATTAAGCCAACAGGAAATCAGACCATTAGCAAAGCAGGTTATCGTCCTGTGCTGTTGGGCAACACACCAAGGAGAAACTTGGGTCTTTCTAACTGCAGGCGTTGGCTTATGAAATAGCTAATCCTTCTTCACAGGAGTAATGGACAAGGCTTGCGACCTCTTTATAGATTCTTAGAAAAGCTAAATTCAGATAAAGTGGATTCGAGTCCTAGTGGCAGTGGGATAGAAGAAGGGCGGTTAGTGAATTAGGGACGAAGACTTTATCCAAGCTGAATAAGGTGACATTGCCACCCTGTGCATTATAGCATCCATACTTAGTGTAGACCTTCAAAAACATTCTATTGTTTGGCACAGACACTGGACCGGATATGAACTTGAATTTTGTCTTGGGAAAGCCACTTATTTCTGTTTCCATTTGTCTAATTAATCACCCTGTTTTCATTTAGTGCCTCGGATTGTAGCAGACACGGTTTTAAGTGCTTGAAATTCAACAGTAAAGAAAAAGCTTTGCTCCCATGGACATTCTAGAAAGACAGTTACAGGTTAATAAATTACAACACAGGGGTATGCTGAAGAAAGAATTCTGCAGGTGAAAGGCAGAGAAGACTGGAAAGTTGCTAGTTTTCTGTTTGATTTTTTAAAAAGATTTATTTATTATGTATAGTGTTCCACCAGCATGTATGTCTGCGTGTTAGGAGAGGGCCCCAGATCTCATTACAGATGGCTGTGAGTCACCATGCTGCTGCTGGGAATTGAACCCAGGACCTCCGGAAGAGAGCCAGTGCTCTAAACAGCTGAGCCATCTCTCTAGCCACTCCCCCCCTTTTAAGTTGCTGGAGATCGTCATTTTTATATGGATTTTTCTCAGTAGAGAGCTTTTTCATTGTAAAAGTGGCACACATTTTTAGCCAAGTAGACAACAGGGCGGCAGTGGGCCAGAAGGAACTGACCTGCCTCACCGATTTCACTAATAAGAAGGACAGAGAGACCAGAAGGCTTTGAGCCGTGGAAGGAAGATGAGTTCAAAGATTTCCAAGGTGTGACTGTGTATAAGACACTTTGGACTTTATTCTGCACGAGATGGGAAACTGTTGAGTGCGTTGACTTGGAGAAACAGGGTTGGTTTTACCTTGTAAAAGGACACTGTCCTAACTCCTATGCACAGTGATTGAAGCATGGGGCCAGCTGTGGGACACTTGCAGTCTTGAGGTCTGGAGATTTCTGTTTTGGAGCAAGAAAATGAAGGGAATGGTTTGTGGGTTTTGTTGTTGTTAAATTTTGCTCTCCCTGTGTGTGTCTGTGTGCGCATGCATGCAAAAAGCTTGCAGAAGTAGATTTTCTCTTACCCACATAGAATACAGGGATCAGCAGCCAGCACCTTTATTACTGAACTATCTTGCTGCCCCTCCCACCCCCACCTCACCCCTATTTTGTTTTTCAAAGCAAGATGTCACTCTGTAGCCCAGGATGGGCTTGACTTTGTAGGGGAGTATCCTCCTTAGGCTCCCAGGTGCTAGGATTCCGTGCCAGCACAACCGGCTTGAGTAGTGTGTGGGCGCACATATTCAGCGTAGAGCCAAAAGTTGGGTTTGTTTACAGACGGGATGTGAGCATCAGGACTGAGAGGAGCCTTAAAGAGTATCAGTAATTTGTTCCCGAGCTGCTGGTACATGGAACTCTGTCTTTACAGAGAGGCTCTGTGACCAACCTTGACGGTCTCGAAGCCGACTGAGTGTTTCCTGTATAGAAGAATCTCCATCCTCTAGGTGTATCGGAGTAAAGGAACTCAGTAATTTTAATCTAAATAAAACTGATGGGGCTGGTGAGTTGACTCCGGGGAGTCAGTTCTCCCCTCTACCGTGGGTTCTAGGAGGAAACTCTAGCTGTCGCCTAGCACAGCCACCCCTTTACCCTCTGAGCCATCTTCCCAGCCCCAGGGTTATGGCTGTCTTCTAGACCACCGGTTTCTCTCTCCAAAACAACCACAACTAACAATCTCTTGTGAATTCTTCTTTATAGACACATGTAGGTATCTATCTTATCTAGATTTGTCTGTCTCCCCCTCCCACTAAATAATGATATTCTATGACCATTATTTTATGTTAACATGGAATTTGATAAGTCTCAGTTTTCTGGATCGTTATACAAATAGAAATGCTAGCTATCGTGAGTGAGTGCTCACTTTGTGCCAAGAACAGCTCCAAGCACCCTTACCTCCCCAGGCTTTGTGATCCTTGAGAAATAATTACTTTCTCCATCCCAGAGAAGGAGTAGGGAGCATAGGTATAGGGGTGTGGATGTTGGGGTTGGGATGGGGGACAGACAGGCCTTCAAAGCTTTTTGCTTTCTTTCTTTTTTATTTGTTTGTTTTTCAAGACAGGATTTCTTTGTATAGCTTTGGCTGTCTTAGAACTTGCTCTGTAGACCAGGCTGACCTCAAACTCACAGAGATCGGCCTGCCTCTGCCTGCAAAGTGCTGGGATTAAAGGCGCACACCACCGCTGCCCTGCATTTTCTTTCTTTCTTTCTAAGAAAATTTTATTACATTTTTCTTTATTGCAGGGTTGAGTCATGAGTCATGGGGCACACATTGAGGTCAGGTGACAACTGAAGGAGTCGGTGCTCCCTTTCACTGTGGGTTCTGAGGACTGAAATCAGGACCTCAGGTTGGATGGGAAGTGCCTTTATCCGCTGAGTTATCTTGCTGAACGTATGTTTTCTGCCCTTCAAATGGATCCCACAGGCAGTCTGGCCAAGCTAGGAGTCAGAATGTTCAAAACTGACTAGTTCGCTGTCTCTTGCACCGTGGCTTCTCCAGGCCTCATCTCAGAAGCAGCTTTAGATTCTATGGAGGAGGCCCAGCACAGACCAGCCCTGACCCTTCTGCCAGTTAGCAATTGCTCGGGGCGTCTGTCCTCACCTTTCCTGAGCTCCAGAACCAGAACTCACTGTTGTACTACAGTCCAGGGTCCAAGACCTTATATCTGTGCCTCCTGCCGCCCTTTGTAGTACCCTTGGTGTAAAGGAGTAACCTAAGAAAATGGTTAAATTGAACTCACTTTGGTAGAAAAATACGAGGTCTCTCTGAGTTTTGTTTCTCATCTAGAGCGCAGGTCAATGGATGCAGTTTTTACAAACAGAAGGATTTTAGAAAAACGGGTTCCAGATTGACTCACAGTCTATACCCATATACCTTTGGGTAAACATAAGTAAGTAAGTAAAGGTCCTTGATGTGAGAATTATAGGTGAAGATGATGGTCGACAATGTAGCAGCTGGAGTTTGGCGGGCACACCATTTTCTGAATAAACCTCATTAAAACCTTCATGTGGTTTCCATTAGCTTAGCATCCCATTGATGTTAGCATACTAGTACTTAGCACATGAAAGGTTATGTGCACACACGTATTTGTGACTTTTAAGTATCTTTTTAAATGTCTGCATGTATACCAATCTCTGTGTGGTGGCCATGGGAACCAGAAAAGAGGGCATTGGATCACCTGGAGCTGGACTTGTAGTTGTGAGCTGTCAGATGTGGGTGCTGGGAACCAGACTTGGGTCTTCTGGAAGAGCAGCAAGTGTTCTTAGGCACTGAGCCACCTCTCCAGCTCCCAGCGTTTCTGATTTTTGAACCTGAATAATTGAATGAACACCCGGTACCCACTCTTCAGCATCTGAGCCCATGCATCTGTGTGCAGTCACCTGCCTGATCCCCAGTGTCATCACCTGTCTCTCCCGCCATGCCTGCTGGCTTTGTGTCATCTTGGAAACACAGAAGGCTCATATTGGCTCCCAGTTTTGCAGGTCTCAAATTGAGGTCACCGGGCTTTGCTGACCTGTGGGGGCACATGGCATGACATGTGGCAGCATGGCAGAGGCTAGTGTTCATGCATTTTGAGAGGCAGGAAGGGGGCAGCTGAGGTTCCTCTCACTCTCTTTTCCTATTTCCCCCTCTGACAGTGTTTTGTTATGTAGAGGCTGATCTTGAACTCATTATGTAGCCTTGCCTTTTACTCATGGCAATCCTCCTACTTTAGCTTCTCTAGTGCCAGGATTGGAGGCATATACCACCATACCCAGCTTTGGTTTTGCCTCTTTTTTTTTAAAAAAAAACAAACAAACAAAAAACCCAGAATGATATGTGAGTATTCTCCTGTATTTTGTATTACTCTCATTGGTTGAATAAAGAAGCTGCCTGGCTTGTAAGATAGGTCAGCCCTTAGGTGGGTGGAGTAGACAGAACGGAAGTTCTGAGAAGAAAGGAAGTGGGTCAGTCGCCATGATGCTCCCGCCGCAGATGGATGCAGGTTAGACTTTTGCAGTAAGTCACCACCTCGTGGTGACACACAGACTTTTAGAATGGGTTAGTTTAAGATGTGAGAATTAGCCAAGAAGAGGTTAGTGATGATGGGCCAAGCAGAGTTTAAATGAATATAATTGTCATGTGGTTATTTCGGGCATAAGCAAGCTACCAGTGGCTGAGCGGGCCGGCGGCTGGGGGCTGGGAGCTGGGTGCTGGGAATACAACCCACACCTCTCCACTATTTACAACACCAGAATCTCCTTCTGCAGTTCAGGCTGGCCTGGATCTCACACTATGTAGCCTTGAACTGGCTGTGATGTCTCTGCCTCAGTTTCCTAAGTAATGAGATCACAGACATGCAACAGCACATGCTTAGATGATGTAAGTATGATAAATATCAACTACAAATAACTTACTCAGGGACTCACCTATGACATGGTTGTCTCATGGCTCTTAATTTGCCCTGACACTGTGATTATCAATGGTGTCTGTGACACTAGCCTAAGTGCTGGGTCACGAGGAGGCATACCAAGCCAGATTTTCCTGGGGTGAGTCACCGTTCCACTGTTCAACAGCGGTTTGTCTTTGAGCCTCGAGTTCTGTCGTAGCAAATGTTAACAGTACCTGCCCAGTGGGGTCCCAGGCAGCATCTTCCATGGGGCACAAGAGTATAAGACTTCAGAAACTCTCTTCACCTTTGGGAGTTCTCTGCTTCCCCCTCTATAAACTGATACTCAACAAGGCTGTTGGTCAACTGACTGTGACCTCTACAGGCATGCCCTAGGGTCATGGCATGGGCAGGCACAGATACACACAAACTGCCCTCACGCAGTGCATAAAAAAATTAATTTAAAAATTTAATTCAAGGGACTGGAGAGATGGCTCAGTGGTTAAAAGCATTGTCTGTTCTTCCAAAGGTCCTGAGTTCAATTCCCAGCAACCACATGGTGGCTCACAACCGTCTATAATGAGGTCTGGTGCCCTCTTCTGGCTTGCAGGCATACAAGCAGACAGAATATTGTATACATAATAAATAAATAAACATTAAAAACATTAATTAAAAAACCATCAGTATCACCATCACTGAAGAAACAAACGCTGGTGAGGACGTGAAGCAAGAAGAACTTCCAGTCACTTCCGGTGAGGCTATGAACCAGTACAGCCACTGTGGAGACCGCTGTGGAGTCGTCTCGTAGACTCCAGGATCTGCAGTGAAAAAGAGCATGCAGGGTTTGGCTTTCTGAGCCTAGTTTGCCCTACTTGATGTAATATTTCCCAGTTTCGTCCATTTTGCTTCTAATTTAATTTGTCTTTACAGGTGAGCAAAATTCTATGTGTATATATACCACATTTTAATGATCAGTCTTCTGTTGATTGACATCTAGGCTGATTTAAGTCCCTTGATATTGTGAATAAGGCAGCAATAAACGTAGATGTGCACATGACCTAGGTATGTCATGTGGTATTCTTATACGTAGGTCATTTCGAGACGACTCCACAGCGGTCTCCACAGTGGCTGTACTGGTTCATAGCCTCACCGGAAGTGACTGGAAGTTCTTCTTGCTTCACGTCCTCACCAGCGTTTGTTTCTTCAGTGATGGTGATACTGATGGTTTTGGACTTAAAATTTTTTTAATATTTATTTATTTATTATGTATACAGTATTCTGTCTGCATGTATGCCTGCAGGCCAGAAGAGGGCACCAGACCACATTACAGATGGTTGTGAGCCACCATGTGGTTTTTGGCAATTGAACTCAGGACCTTTGGAAGAGCAGGCGATGCTTTTAACCACTGAGCCATCTCTCCAGTCCCTTGAATTAAATTTTTAAATTAATTTTTTTATGCACTGCGTGAGGGCAGTTTGTGTGTATCTGTGCCTGCCCATGCCATGACCCTAGGGCATGCCTGTCGAGGTCACAGTCAGTTATCTCCTTCCCCTGTGAGATCTGGAAATTGAACTTGGACTTTGCAGCTTGAGTAGGCAAGAGCTTTCACCCACGGACCGAGAGAGCCATCTTGCTTCCAACTACTTTTTATTTGCATTTCCCCGATTACTGAGCAAGTCGAACGCTTCTAAACATATTTATTAGCCGTTTATATTTCTTCTTTTGAGAGCTGACTCTTTAGCTCATTGGCCCATTTGTTGACTGGCAGTTTGGTGATTGTGTTTAATTTTTGTAGCGCTTTATATATTTACTATTATTCCCCGGCCCGAAGTATGTGGTGCTGACAAAAGTGTTTTTCCATCCTGAAAGCTGTCTTCCCACTCTCTTCCTTTGCTCTGCATGCGTCTGTTAGTTTGCACAGGACCGTTTGTCAGAAATGGATCCGTTAATACCAGCTTACTTCTCTTGCAAGGGTCTGAGCAGAGAGGATGTTGCAGGAACCTTTCTGGTTGCTGTGACTAAGACCCTTACAAAAAGCAATTTAGGGGGATTTACTTTGGATTACAGTTTGAGAGCTAGAGTCCATAGGTGCAGGGCAGGTATGGCAGAATTCGTGGGGTGGGAGTATACGGCTGAGCCTCCCCTCCTATGGGCTGGCCAGACACAGAAAGCAGGGACTGCTGGTGGCCAGTTTGTTTCCTCCTTTGACTCTTATTCAGTCTGGAACCAAGCCCACGGTGCGCTCCACATCTGGGGTGTAGCGTCCCTTATAAGCTGGACCTCTTTGTGGCCTCTGTTACAGCATGCTTCAGTAACGCCACAAACGTTTCAGAATTCAACCAAATTGACCTCAAAATTCACCATTATTGTACTGTCTTTGGGAAAAACTCATCTATTTGAGTATCCATCTGTGCCTCTAAGTTTATTTGATTATGTGTAGTAAGCAGGAGTGACTATTTGTCTGGTCTGTTGGGTCTCCATCCAAAACAATGGCCTTTATAATTTTTTTTTTTCTGAGTCAGGGTTTCTGTGTGAAACAGTCCTGGCTGTCCTAGAACTCACTCTGTAGAGCATGCTGGCCTCAAATTCACAGAGATCCACCTGCCTCTGTCTCCTGAGTACTGGGGTTAAAGGCATGTGCCACCACCACCTGGCTCTAATTTATCTTATTATGATAATTTTTCAAAAAGATTATATATATAATATATAATATAATATAAATATATATATATATATAAAATTCTGCTTCCACTTGTGCCTGCAGGCCAGAAGAGGGCACCAGATCTCATTACAGATGGTTGTGAGCCACCATGTGGTTGCTGGGAATTGAACTCAGGATCTCTGGAAGAGCAGCCAGTGCTCTTAACCTCTGAGCCATCTCTCCAGCCCCCTGAAATGTTCCTTGATCCTCAGAGGAGGCGGGTTGTGGTGGTTTGATTCAGGATCACCTCCAGAGGCTGGTATGTTTGAATACTTGGTCCCCGGTTGGTAGAACTGTTTGGGAAGGATTCGGAGGTGTGGCCTTGTTGGATAGGGTGTGCCAATGGGACTGGCTTCGAAGTTTCAAAAGCCCAATTCATTTTCAGTGTCTCTCATCCTCTGCCTCATGCTTTTGAGTCAACACATAAGCCCTCAGCTACTGCTCAAGCGCCATCCCTGCCCACTTTCTTGCTGTCATGTTTGCCACCATGGAATCTAAACTCTTGGACCATTAGCCCCAAATTAAATATTTTCTTCTATAAGTTGCCTTGTTCATGGTGTTGTTTACAGCAATAAAAATGTATCCAAGACAGGAGTTGATGTCAGTGTCCAATGTAGGACCAAGCCCTCAACAGCCACTTGTTCTCAGCACTTTAGAAAGTTCGAAATCTCAGTTTTAACTCCTGCCATGTGCAAATAGAAACTTCTGAGAGCAGCAGAAGTCTAAGTGTGCATGGCTTCTCCAGTCATGAGCTTTTGACCAGGGTTTCAGTACCAGGCAGGCATTGACTCCTGTGGAACAGGCCTCAGAACCCAGTCAGAAAGTGGCTGGTTACATACAGAACTGCCATGCCACTATTGTACTGCAGGTGTGTTTTATCTGGTGAGTCCATAATGTAGCACTCAGGGTCTGCTCCTACGCAAGACCACTGGAGTCGGGTTTCCCCAGAAGCCCAAACAGCACCTTCCTGACCAGTAAGGGGGAAGTGTTCAGGTCAGTTCCCAATGCACTTCTTTATATTCTACAACCAAAGTTTGCAGCATCTTAAGAAATGGAGCCATACCAGCTGGCATAGTAGGTTTCCAAGGGCAGCGGCTGTAGCCTATGTTGTTTGGGGGGGCCTCTAGACTTCCATAATTTTCCCCAGATATCTAGATATATCCAGATGGTGCATGGGCTACACTGGCCACAAAAAAAAATAACTATGAGTATGGTCTAACACAAAATTGAAAATTTACTTAAAACATTATGAGACGTTTTTGTATGAGTTATTTATTTACTTATTTGCAATTGATGGCATAGTTCCCGAATGCAACCTTCATAGATTACATTATGTTGCACTATCAAAAGACGGAAATACCCCTGCCTTTGAAAGTGATCTTGGCGGCTAGTCATCAGTAGTATAGGGAAAGCATGCTGAAAGATGTGTTCTCTGAGTGTGGGGTGTTATGTCCTGATCCCTCCAAAGCCTAGAGCTTTCCTATCTTCCTGTTTCTCTCTGCCAACTGGTATACCAACGTAGTGGGGTTTTTTTTGGAAGCTGCACAGGCGGTGCCATGCCGTGTCATGACAAGGCCTGTACAGCTCGGTGTCCTGTTTGGAAAAATTCAGCTGATCTCTACCATATGTACTTAGTAACAGATTTCAAAAAGAGGCTGGAACAGAATGTTTACAAGGTATTTATGGACCAGAGAGCCAGACGGTAGACAGCACGACCACCACACGAAGTGTGACTCAGGCCATCCTGGAACAACTTTTTAGTAATTGGTTAAGCATGGGAGATTCCACACCAAGTCTTGACACTAACCCCTCAGAGGGCTATAGCCTGGCTCTGTGTCCTCTTCCTAGTGTCTGGAACAACAAGACCTTTTCCACTGAATTAGTAGCTAACTTCTGCCACCTCTCCAACTGTGCTTATAGACTAGTTTTAAAAACAACAACAACAAAAGGTTGGAGTATGGCTGGCAAGATGGTTCAGCGGATGAGTGTGTTTTCTGAGTTCGATCCCTGGGCCCCATACACTGGGAGGAAAGAACTTCAAGTTACCCTCGGACCTCCACATGGGTGCCATAGAACTTATGCACGCCTCCCTACATCAGTAAAGTGAAAAAAAAATGGACTCATCCAAGCGAGAGAAATTAACCTGTAAATTCTGTTTGTGTAGAGAATATACGTGTAGCATGACTGCCTTCTTTGAGCTTACCACGTAACTTTCTACAAGTAGCCGAGAGACAGGCAGGGGATCCAAGCCTGGCTAGGCAGATGGCCAGTAGTTCTGGGGCTCAGCATGTTGAGGGGCTTGGATGAGCTGCCCTCACAGTTCCCTGGTAATTTTTTTTCCTGGTATTTTTAACCGTCTTGGTTTAAGTCCACCATGCAGCTATAAATAGGGCTGAGTAGAGACACTTGGACAAGCTGATAATTCAGCTTCTCTTCCAGCCTGTGTCCTTAAATATTCAGTCTGTGTTTATGCACTGGAAAGGCTCAGTCCTGTATTCAGAAGGAGCGAAACAGGAGGCAAGTTAGTTGGGGGTTTAAACACACCATGTAACAGAGCCTCATCGTTAAGCAGAATTTAAAATAAAAATCTTTTCGGCAGCATTAAATCTCACTTCTTGCTTTGTCCCACAGCATCTTATCAAACTACCATATTTTGGAGTGATATGCCACGGGCAAAAACCTTGATCTTCGTGTACTGCCCTGGGGATGCTGTGGTGTTTCTTTCTGGGTGGGGACACCGGACAACTGTCCAGATGGCCACTACCCATCAAGCATGGTCATTCAGCCCTCATTTCAGTGGAACTTAGATGACACTGGGTTTTTCTTCTACTCTGGAGTTGCTACCCTTGAGGAAGTGACGCCCAGCCAAGTCTTAGGGTATCTCTTGCTGTGATGAAACGCCATGACCAAAGAAACTTGGGGAGAAAGGGGTTTATTTTTGGGTTATGCTTCCACATTACAGATCATCATCAAAGGAAGTCAGGGCTAGAACTCAAACAGGACAGGAACCTGGAGGCCGGAGATGATGCAGAGGCCATGGAGGAGTCATAGCTTGCCCAGCCTGCTTTCTTATAGAATCCAGGATCAACAGCCCAGGGGTGTCCTATGCCCACAATGGGCTTGGCCTTCCCCCATCAATCATTAAATATGAAAATGCTCTTCAGGGTTGTCCATAACCTGATCTTATGGAGGCATTTTCTCAACTGAGGTCCATTACACCCCTCTTTTTTTTTTTTTTTTTTTTTTTTTTTTTTTTTTTTTTTTTTTTGAGACAGGATCTCACTGCATACCTCTGGCTCTCCTGGAACTCGACCAGGCTGGAATCAAACTCACAGAGCTCCACTTGCCTCTCAAGTACTGTGATTCAAGGCGTGGGCCATCACACCTGGCTGCCGTTCCTTCGCTCCTTTCAGATGACTCTATCTTATGTCAAGTTGACATAAACCTAGTCAGGACACACATCCTGGGTCATAATCCACGGAGTTCAGCTAAGGCAAGAACAAAAGCAGATGCGCTGGAGAAATGCCATTTACTGGTTTGCTCCTCATGTCTTGTTCAGTCTTATACAAGGCCATCTGCCTAGGCATGGCACCATCCACAGTGAACTGTAAAATCCCACCTCAGTCATTAATCAAGAGAGTACCACACAGACTTACCTACAAGGCAATCTGATGGAGACATTTTTCTCATTTAAGATTTCTCTGCTGGGCGGTTGGTGTGCACACCTTTAATCCCAGCAGAGGCAGAGGCACACCTTTAATCCCAGAGGCAGAGGCGGGTGGATCTCTGTGAGTTTGAGGCCAGCTGCAGAGTGAGTTCCAGGACAGCCAGGAATGTTTCACAGAGAAGTCCTGTCTCAAAAAAACAAAACAAAATTCACTCTTCCTAGCTGTGACTTAGTTTGTGTCACGCTGACAGATACCAGCAGCCCTGGGTCCCTGCCTGGCGGAGCTATGATTATGTTCACAGGTGACCTGTGTGCCTTCCTCTACTGCTGCCCACTGTGCGTCCTGCGTCCTGAGGAACAGTCATTCTGAGAAAGGAAAGGTGGGGAATAGGCTGGAAAGAAAGACCAAAGGGTGGTGCGAGAGAGAACTTAAGGCTGGAGGCTCAAATGGAACAAAGTCTGAACATGTGAGTGCTCCCTCACTTAGGGCACAGGCTCGCAGGTGTCTGTAAAAGGTCTGAACATACCAGGCTTTGGGGACCATTTGAGCTCTGTCCTTTCTGCTCACCTCTGCCCCTGCAGCATGAAGCAGCCATGCATAATGCATGAAGCGAAGCATGGGTGTGTCTTGAGCTCATTAAGGCTTTCTTTGTGTGGTGTATGCATGTGTGTGTGCTTACGTGTGTTCCCGTGTGTCGATACAGGGTGTTCCTCTGCTGCTCTCTGCCTTACTATTGTTTGACACTTAAGAAAAATTGTATTCAGGTTTAATGGAAAAATGATACAGGTTAGGTAAAAATCTTGGCAGCTACCTGGGGAGAGATAAAGTATCATGTCTTTTAAGTTCGAACTAGCTTATTAAGAATGGAAAAGGCACTCCAAAGAACAGGATGGAACGATCAAATTGGTTAGTGACTGACAAAGAGCAGTGAGCATCTGGCTGGGTGCTGTATGGCCCTTCTATCCTTTTCACACACGTGAGTGCACACACACACATTTTGTGCATACTCTGGTTTTTTTTTTTTTGAGACATGGTTTCTCTGTGTAGCCCTGGCTGTCCTGGAACTCATTCTATAGACCAGGCTGGTCTTCAACTCACAGATATCCACCTGCCTCTGCTTTCCGAGTGCTGGGATTAAAGGCATGCGCCAGCACTGCCTGACCATACTCTGTTTATTAGATGACACCAGGGTAAGGAATGGCTTCATCTTTCTCTTCAACACTGGTTTCTTTCACTCTACTATTGATGCTGCTTTCTTCAGTTCCTAGACCCACCTGGGGTCTGGGATACCAAAGGTCTTTTGGGGTACAGAAGGGTGATGATTAATCATCTATCACAACTTTTATACTGATGATGGGCATAGTCCCCTCTTAAGAGGGGCTGTGTTGACAGAAGTTTCTGTTCTGCCTGGTCCCTCAGCTATTCAGTGCCAAAGAACTAAACAGAGGTCTACATTAATTATAAACTGGTTGGCCTATTAGCTCAGACTTCTTATTAACTCTTACATCTTAAATTAGTGCATAATTCTTGTCTGTGTAAATCACATGGCTTGGTACCTTTTATCAGTGAGGCATCAGGCTGAACCTTTCCTCTTCTCAGAATTCTCCTGTTCTGATTGCCCTGCCTGTACTTCCTGCCTGGTTACTGGCCAATCAGCGTTTTATTTAACTAATGCAAGTGACAGATTTTTACAGGGTACAAGACCATTGTCCCACAGCAGTGTTGTAAGACCCTTCTATTTTATTTGTTGGATGGAGAGGCGGTTTTGGGTTTTCAGTCATAGGAGTTGGCGGGGAACCCTGTTTCACAGGGGTTTAGTTAAAAATAACATGATTGTGCCAATTGATGACTTCAGAAAGGTGTGAGGCAGGAAAATCATGGACATGCTAGCTTCAGGAGGGCCGTCCTTTCTAGCTTGCCCTTGAGGTGTGAGCCTTTGGATTGTTATATAATATGTAGAGAGACACAAAAAGAAAAACGGTTTGAGGGACTCTTGATAGTAGGATAGACTAAGTTTTTATGCATTTTTATTTGTGTGTGTGTGTGTGTGTGTACACCTATGCACTTTTGTGAATTTATGTGTACCACCTGTCTTCAGGAACCTGAAGAGGCTAGAAGAGGCTGTTGGCTGCCCTGGAGCTGGAGTCATGTGTGGTTGTGGGCCACCTGGTGTGAGTGCTGGGAACCAAACTTGGGTCCTTTGCAAGAGCAGTAAGAACTATTGACTGCTGAGCCATCTCACCAGCCCCAATGTAATAGATTTGAAAAATAGTGCTACGATTACTGATTTTCTAGATAATAGATTCCTTCCTTCCTTCCTTTTCTTCTCTTCTCCTCCTTCTTCTCCCTCCTCCTCCTCCTCCTTCTGTTTTTTTTTCCAGACAAGGTTTCTCTGTGTAACAGCCCTGGCTTTCCTGGAACTCACTTTTGTAGACCCCAGAGATATTCCTGCCTCTGCCTCCCGAATGCATTGGACAAAGCTCCCCCCGCTGCTGGATTATAGGTTTCTATAAATAGCTTTTCCTTGTATAATAGTCAAGCTGACTGTAACTGTGCTATCTGCTCTGTCAGTAGCCCATGCAGAGGCCTGTGAAGTTTGACTCACATTGTCCTTTAAAAAAATGGTTTGATTCTATGTGTATGAGTGTTTTGCCTATATGCCTGCCTGTGCACCAAATATGTGCCTGGTGCCCAGGGAGTTCAGAATCCCTTGGAAATGGAGTTACAGATGGTTGTGAGCCACTATTTGAGGGCCGGGAATCAAACCCTGACCCTCTGGTAAAGCAACAAGTGCTTTCTTTTTTTTTTGGTTTTTCAAGACAGGGTTTCTCTGTAGCTTTGGAGCCTGTCCTGGAACTAGCTCTTGTAGACCAGGCTGGTCTCGAACTCACAGAGATCCGTCTGCCTCTGCCTCCCGAGTGCTGGGATTAAAGGCGTGTGCCACCACCGCCCGGCGCAACAAGTGCTTTTAACTGCTGGACTATCTTTCTGGTCCCTCTATTCAGCTTGCATGTGCCTGCTGGGGAATCAAATTGAGATCTTCAAGCCTTTGCAACAAGCCATTTCCACAACCTTTAGTTATCATCACATGGTCCTTGTTGGCTGGCTGCCACACAGACTCAAGCATGGGTTGCGACGGCTAACATGGATACTACTACGGGAAAACTGAATCTTTTGTGTTTGGCAGTGAGTGTACCACACCCAGGCCTTTGGAAATGCTTAGGGACTCCACGGAATGGGAGTTTTGCTGAACTTTGGGCAGTGGAGGAGATGGGCTCCCCCTGGAGGCCTTCTTGGGTTGTGTCAACAATGACAGAAGAACTGGGCCGTGAGAGAGGAAGGGTGTGTGTGCCAAGGCTTCTGGTTTGCATTTACTAGCAATACTGTGGAGGGTCTGTGCTTGGTTTTAAAAGGGGAATGGGGCCATTGAGACGGTTCTGTGGATAAAGGTGGCTGAGTTCAGTTCTTGGGACCCACACGGTGGAGGTAGAGAACTGTCTCTCTCACAGTGACCTCTGACCTTCACATACATGTTGTGGTGCATGGGTGAGCATACACACGTACACACACGTACAAAATAAAAAAAACAGTCAATACAAAGAGAGCCAGTATCAGTCTCTAGACATGTTCTCTGATAATGAGCATATTATTTGTATCCCAGAGCTCTTTAATTTCTGATATAGTTCTGGAAATTTTCTCCCACATTCTGGGTGTTTAACAGTGCTGGGCACCATACTCGGGTCCTTGTACATGAGGCAAGCATCCCACCACTGGCTAGCCTGACCTATGGCCAAAATTCTTAGTGTTAATGATCTGGTTTACCTTTTTATACACCTAAGCCAAGCATTCATTAATTTTTAGGTTATCAAGAGCTTGTTTTCTATTTTATCTGTTCATTTTTAGTGATCTTAATGTTTCCCTGTACCAACAGGATCCTTACTACAGGTTTAATGACCTTCTCTACAGATGGATTTCCTTAGATAACTGGACCTACAGCACGGACTTTAAAATCCCCTTTAACATCAGGTGTGTATATGTTTGCATGTTCTATATCATTTATTCCCTCTCTGTAGAGATTATATTGTTATCTGAGATGTAGGAGGGTCCTTTATTTCTGTTGCTTTCATTGGTTAAATAAAGACTCTGCCTGGTTTGTAAGATAGGTCAGCCCTTAGGTGGGTGGAGTAGACAGAACGGAA
>JAQHUG010000074.1:5446313-5484748 GCA_028555095.1 Dicrostonyx torquatus
ACCACCTCGTGGTGACACACGGATTATTAGGAATGGGTTAGTTTATGATGTGAGGGCTAGCCAAGAAGAGGCTGGTGATGATGGGCCAGGCAGAGTTTAAATGAATATAATTGTCATGTGGTTATTTTGGGCATAAGCAAGCAACCAGTGGCTGAGCTGGCCAGTAGCTGGCGGCTGGGGGCTGGGAGCTGGGTGCCGGGAAAACGGCCCCACTTCTCAGCAGCGGGACACAGCTGCCCCCCCCATTTACAACACTGAGATTTTCTTTTATTTTCTTTCTGAGATTTGTCTGTTCAGGTTGTATGTCAGAGTTCAATCAGATTAGATCATTGTGTCATTGAAATGACTATGCAGTTATGTTTTGTTTTCTAGGGGAGGACGGTGGCACTGGTTATCAGCGTGTCTTAGGGGATAATTTCTCCAGTGGGTATACTGGAGTCGCCTAAACCCTGTCAGGCCTTCACATCCGTTTCCTCCTCTCCACCTCCCCAGTAGCTAGGAGGATGTATTAATTGGTAATATTTTTATGAAGTTTTTTGTGTGTGTGTGTACGTGTGGAACATGCACACGTGTATGTATATGTTTAAGGCCAAAGGCAGATGCCCGGTGTCTTCATAAATTCCTTTCCACTTTGCTTTTTGAGACAGGGCCTTTCTCTGAGTCTTGAGTACTCCAGTTTGGCTGGACTGGTCAATGAGCTGCAAGAATCCTCCTGTCTCTGCCTCCCTAACGCAACAGTTACAGGCGAGTGCTGCTGTGCCCACCTTTTATGTGGGTCTGGGAATTGAACTCAGATCCTTGTGTTTGCATGGCCAGAACTTTACCATACTGACTAAAGTCATGTCATGGCCTCCCTCACCACCACTGTTCGTGTGTGTGTGTGTGTGTGTGTGTGTGTGTGTGTGTGTGTGTGTGTGTGTGTGTAGGGATGATCACTGGATCCAGAGTCTTATGCATTACATTACGTCCCTAGCTCTATAATATTGCTAGTAAGATCAGAGATACATTACTGTTTTCTGTGTAGTGTTAAACAGCCATTGATACTATGACCATACTACATCATAGGGCCATGGAGAAAAGTACAACTATTATTTTTGGTAATGTTCTGTTATTTTAAGCAAGTATTTCTAGGTGAAGCAGAATATAAACAAGTATAGAAGTCACCATTATTACTAATTTTCAAAAATTATCTCATATATGGCATTTTTGATTATTACCTATTCTCTCTTCAAAACTCTGAAGCCTCAGACTAGGGTAGAGAGCTTGTCTAGTGTGTGTAAATCCAGGGTTCAATGCCCGGAGCTGAAAAACAAGCAAGAGTACTGTGATCAATATCATGGAACTACTGTGGGTCATGCTTCTATTTCCAGATAGTGCTTAAAATATTTCTCACAAGAATCCTCTCTTCCATTACATAGTTAGTTCCAGGTCACTCTGGGTTCCCCGAGACTGTCTGAAAAAAAAAAAAAGGCAAAGTTTCATTTTCACTTTGAACGTGATGCACTCCATATCCAGCAGCTGACGCGCACTATTGAAACTAGCTTTCCACTCCACTTTGGTCTTCTTTACGCAACACGGAGGCCCCTCTCCCGCGTTTGTGCCAGGGTTGTGGTTTGGCCTCCTCCTTCTTCTCTCCATTGCCTTGTGTTTGCTCCACGATTTCTATGTTTGTTAGCATGTTCCTGATGTTTCTCTTCGTAGAGCCCCCCCTTGTTTTCCAGTTTCCCACTTTGCCCAGAAGCTGCATAATCCGGTGTCTTGCGTTTGCCTTTCAGTCTCTGCTTGTGTGAGGAAAGATTACATTTTCTTCTTCAGTAGTGATACTCTTTTCCTCAGGAATAGGAAGTCTGTTCCTTTGTTTTGTCAGTAAGGCCCAGCTTCTCTGCGTGCCTGTGAAAATTGCTGGTGGTGGCGGCATGGCCTGTGCTGCTGCTGGTCCTGCCGTGGACCCACGACTTCTCCAATTTCTCCTTCTTAGCTCCCCAGCCCACGTGTCTAAATAAAGTCTTTCTCCTTAAAGTAACTGATGTTCTTAGGACTTTATGAGGTGGGTTGGTTCCCCTCAACCTAGGTGTTTATATTTATCTTTATGAAAAGTTTTACTGAGCTCTGATCTGTAAAACATGAAATTTCCTGAAAGGACAACTCAATGGCTTTAGTTTGTTCTCAGAGTTCTGCAGCCATCACCACTGTCCCCCCCCCCCCCAATTCGATACAAACTAGAGTTATCTAATAAGGAACCACACCTGAGAAAATCACTCCATAAGATTGTCTTGTAGGAAAACATGTGGAGCACTTTCTTAATTAGTAGTTAATGTGGGAGGACTCAGCTCACGGTGGGCAGTAACCCCTTAGACAGGTGGCCATGAGTGGTACAAGAAAGCAGACTGAGCAAGCCAGTGAGCAGCCCTCTTCCATGGCTTCTGCTTCAGTTCCTGCCTCCAGGTTCCTGTCTTGAGTTCCTGCATTGCTTTCCCTCAGTGAGGGAGTGTCACCTGAGAGCTAGACACTGAGACCAACTGTAGAGATATATCATTTGTGTTTTAATTAATAAAGCTTGCCTGAAGATCAGAGAGTAAAACAGCCAGCCCCTGGCTCTTACCTTTACCTCAGACCAAAACGGCGATCCTGCCTCCAGGAATCCTCAGAATGAGACTGAGCTGAGACCCATCTCCTCCCATCTTATTTTCCTCCGTAGGGCTGGGATTAAAGTCATGCACCACTGCTTCTATGGTGAACTAGTATGGCTACTAGGATTGAAGGTGTATGCCACCACTGCCTGGCTAAGTTCTTATTTTCTTCCTGAAGTCTTTCTTACACAATAAGTCCCACTAATAGCCCTTGTCCAATAGATTAAGAAGTTTCTGTTTGATTCCTGTGCACTAGGCTTGAGTGCCATCCAGACCACAAACTCTTCAAATTCCTAGGTTGTGCCTTGTAAGGCTGAGCAGAGTAATGTCCACAATATCCTCTCTCAAAGATACAAGGTGGTGGTTAATGTGTTCCCTTGGATCCTGTCAGCAAATGCAATGGCTTTGACGGATATTTTTTGTGTAACCTAAGCACTCTGAAGTAGTTGGGAAAATCAACTCATTTGGAAATTATAGCTTGTGCTCTTGATTTTATTACAATGATTTGACACATCAAGGGGAAAAATGAGCTGGACTGCTCAAAGAAATTACAGATCTATCCCACCTAGACTCCTGAGATTTGATGGGAGCCGCCAGGTGTATATTTTCCTTGAAAACATTTACTTTGTTAGTTCTTAACTGGTTACAAAAAGACTTAATTAAATTAATGTTTCATATATCATATTGTCTTTTGTTGTTTCTTAGTGAATGGCAGAAAGTAAGGTTGATTTTTGAAGGAGTCGATACAGTTGCAGAAATCCTGTTCAATAATGTCACTCTTGGGAAGACAGACAACATGTTCACTGGATATGTAAGTACATGGTGATTCCAGATGAAAGGGAAAGAGGGGGTCTCTGTGGTCCTGGTGTGAAGAGGGAAGGCTGGTCACATAATTGACCATGGGTCAAGGACGAAGCCTTTGAAACACTGGATAAGTTAGTGTGCTTCTCAGGTGCCCTGTTTGTAGGATGGGAGAGACAATGCAAACCCCGCAGTGGTTCTGCAGACCCCGAGGAAGAAAATTACAGCTTTGGCTTTGCTGTCCACGGCGGTGTGGTCTGGCCACCCAGCATTTAATGGGAAATCACTACTGAAAGGCCATTTCAGAAGGATTTTCTTTCTCTCTGAAATTGTATCCTTATTTTCCCTCTGTTTCAAGGGTGTACTTTGGAAAACAAAAATAACTTATGACTTACACACACACACACACACACACACACACACACACACACACACATACTATGCATTCCAGAGAGTTGGGTTGTCATAAAGGGTCTAGGAATTCTTGGCAGCTCAAGGCCACAAGCACAAGCCACAGCAGACATTTCAGGGCTAAAGATATTTTGTGCTCTGCATATTTCTCTGGGACCATAATTCTGACAGTAAAAACAGGGTACGCCGAGAAGCCTATGCTTGGACAAGAGAGTGAAACAATCACTAAAGGTGGGCCTCTAAAATTCGCTTTCAGAGGGAGGCTTTCTGTTAATGAGGCTAGCTCTAGATTTGGCTATTGCGTGCATCTCTCGTGTAGTCTGCCTTTATCTAAACTTTATACACAAGACTAGTTCTTCCGCATGGATTTGTGTATTTTCTCCTTTCTCAGAGCTTTGACATCACCAGTGTGGTCAGCGATGTGAACTCCTTACAGCTGCGCTTCCAGTCAGCAGTACAATATGCTGAGCGTCAGAGCAAAGCTCACGCTAACTACTCGGTACCACCAAACTGCCCCCCAAAGGAGCAGAAAGGTGAATGCCATGTCAACTTTATCCGAAAGGTAAATGCACTTTCTTTTTTAAATTTTTTTATTTTTGTTTTGTTTTTCGAGACAGGGTTTCTCTGTAGCTTTGGAGTCTGTCCTGGAACTAGCTCTTGTAGACCAGGCTGGTCTCGAAACTCACAAAGATCCACCTGCCTCTGCCTCCTGAGTGCTGAGATTAAAGGCGTGTGCCACCACTGCCCGGCTTGGTAAATACACTTTCAGACACATGGGTTCTGCGGCTAGTGAGCACTTAT
The DNA here is from genome assembly GCA_028555095.1 of Dicrostonyx torquatus. Classification (NCBI taxonomy): domain Eukaryota; kingdom Metazoa; phylum Chordata; class Mammalia; order Rodentia; family Cricetidae; genus Dicrostonyx; species Dicrostonyx torquatus. The sequence goes on from JAQHUG010000074.1 coordinate 5,450,957, forward strand.
CTTGATTCCTTCCAGGGTGTCTGGAAAGTTCTCAATCTCCTAATCACTCAGTCAGACTTGAAGATTTGAAAAAAGATTTTTTGAGTTTTTGTGGTAAATTTTCATGCTTCTAGGTTTTCTTCTTGAAGCATGTTTCAGAATTAAGTTTACATACATACATACATACACATACACACACACAGAGTGGATCACAGAACTTGATATTGTATTCTTGGTTGGCCTACAACTTACTTTGGTGCTGAAATAGACAATTCTCCAGCTTCAGCCTCCCACATCTTGGGCTACTGGCATGATCCACCATGGCTGGGTGATAAGAGAACTTTATAAATGATTGTATTATCATTTCAGGGAGGAACTCATCTAGCCATGGCAGGTTCAAGCTTGTTGTGAAGCCAAGGATGACCTCCACTTTCTCTCTGCTGCATGCTGAGTTTACAAGTGTGTACAGCCATATCTGTTTTTACCAGACACTGAGGAGGAAACCTCTGTGCATATTAGGCAGAGCCCTGAGCTAACTCTACCCTCTGAGCTACAATCCCATCTCTATAAGTTATTTAACATTTATATTTATCAAGATTATTACCAGATGTGAAAACTTATTAGTGATTCTCATGACTGGCAACCTGTTTGAAAGAAATAAATATTCTGAGATGTTCTGGTATTTTACTGCTAGGATCTTACAAAGTAGAATATAAAGGTATAACCCACAGATCATTTTTTCTTTGAGGTTTAGTCTGTTCTACAGGACTTAGATTTATACTAATGTGTGATTATTACATTAAAATTATATGTAACCTTTAGGTATTTTTTTCTTGTTTTTGTTGTTTGGAGATAGTGTCTTACTATGTGGCCTTAGCTGACCTAGAACTCATTATGTGGTATAGGCTGGCTTTGAACTCACAGAGATCCTCTTACCTCTGCTTCCAGAGTTCTGAGAGACATTTAGTTTTTAAGAAGAGAACGTTAATCTTTTTCATCAACTGTTTGACCCTTCTACTTCTTCCCGTGAGCATAAAGCATCTCTTGTCTCTACTCCCTCCTCTGTCCAGCACAGATGGTGGTCTCCATCTTTTCTGCTCCCCTTTACCATCGTGCCAATTTTCATCACCGTGGCAACAGATTGAGATAAACAAATTTTGGGGAGCATTTCTCTCAGTTCTCAGTTCTGAAGGTGTCGGTCTATGATCTCTGGCTCTGCACCGGTGGTGAGGCAGAACACCGAGGTAGAAGGGAGTGTGGAACGAAGCTGATTCCTTCATGTGTCTGGCAGAGGAGGGTGAGGGAGTGCCCGAGGTAGGTGCCCTCCAGGGCATGCATCAGTGGTCTTTTTTCTTCACTCCAACAAGATCCTACGTTCTAGTTCCTGCCATTTTCCAATAAGTCTTTATTTTTTGAATCTGGGCCCAGTTGTTTCTTGCATAGCATGCTGCTCTAGTTGCCTGCCTGGCATTCCCCCAACTTCATCTGACTTCCTTTAGTTAATTCTACACAGAGCAGCTGGCTGGCAAGGTCTTTTCAGAAAAAATGACCACAGCAATCCTTGACTTAGAACAGAAACAAGGAGCTCTGAGTTCCTACTTCGTGGGGTAGAGGCTGATGAGACTAGCTGTATTTTTTAAGTCATTTATCATTTTAATCTTTCAACAGCTCTGCACCAGCAGTCAGCTAATGTCTGCAGAGCTCTGAGCTCTGTCTTCATCCCACCTTCTCCTGCTGGGACTGTGTCGTGTTGACATGTGCACACACTGTGTGCACACACACGCTTCTTTTTCTCTATTTCAAGGTGGAAGAAAGACACCTGCCCTGTAAGAAAAGTGTCTTCTTTTGCTTTGTCCTAGGGATGGAACCCAGGGTCCTGTACAAATTTAGTCAAGCACTCCACTACTGAGCCAAATCCTTAACTTTAAAGTCTTCTTTCCTTTTTTAAAAACTTCCTTCCTTCCTTCCCCTCCTACCCTCCCTCCCCTCCCTCCCTCCCTTTCTTCCTTTTTATTTATTTACTTTTTAAAGGAAACTTGTGTAGATCCTTGATCCTGTGCCCCAACTTCTAGCTCCCTATGTCCTTCCTAACTCACCGTGTGTGCATAACTTACCCAGTGCCCACTTCCTTGCCGATCTGTGAGGTCACAAGCAGGACTCATTACAGTGCTGTGTGTTACTATACCCCAGCCTGAGACACAGAGCGTCACGAATATTTTCTGAGTCAGTGAAAATTCTCATTGGGGGCAGCTGAGTGAATTCAGTGATTTAAAGCTTGATGGGTGTTGACTATTTTGTTCTGTCCTCCTTGCCCACTGCCCTTTTAGGGTTACTTCGCCCACTGCCCTTTTAGGGTTACTTCGCCCACCGCCCTTTTAGGGTTACTTTGCCCACCGCTCTTTTAGGGTTACTTCGCCCACTGCCCTTTTAGGGTTACTTTGCCGTGATGAAACACCATGACCAAAAGCAACTTGGGGAAGAAAGGGTTTATGTCACTCACAGTTCATAGAACAGTTCATTATTAAAAGTAGTGAGCGCAGGAACTCAAGCGAGGCAGGAACCTGGAGGCAGGAGCTGATACAGAGACCACAGAGGGGTGCTGCTTACTGGCTTGCTCCCCATGACTTGCTCAGCCTGCTTTCTTACAGCACCCAGGACCACCTGCCCAGGGGTGGCCTCACCCACAATGAACTAAGAAAATGCCCTACAGGCCTGCCTGTCCAGCCCCAGCTTATGCAGGCATTTTCTCAATTGAGGTGTCCTACTCTCAGAAGACTCTAGTAGACATAAACTTAGCCAGCGCATCTCCCAAGGCCAGCAGACGGTCTCAACCTACCTGTGTATTTACAAATAGCCCATAAAGAGCTTGAAGATGGTTTTCATGTCAAATGTGAAAATCTGATTCTGAAGTGATGAGTTTAGACAGATGTAGATGCCAGAAATCAACTCTAGTTGCTTTGCTTCCCCTTTTCTTAATGTCTATTTATTTTAATTAAAATGTAATGACATCCTTCCCCCCTCCTGCATTCTCTCTCTCCAGCCGCTATCATGTTCCCCACTTCCTCCTCCTAAAGTCCATGGCCTCTTTTTCCTTGGTTATTATTGTATGTATGTATGTATGTATGTATGTATGTATGTATATATGCATATATAAATGCAGAAGTGTATAAATACCACCTGCTTGTATATACATGATTTCAGGGCCAACCACCTGGTAATGTTCAGCCAATCAGGAATCTCATTCCTGGAGAAGACGAAGTCTCCCTCTCAGTCAGCAGCCACTCATAACCTGAGGGGCAGGACCCTGTGAAAACCTCCCCTTACACATCTATTGTACATCTTTTCATGGTACAGGATTAGTTTAGGCAGCCATATCGTCATTGCCGAGGTTTCTAGGGTCTTGGATCCCAGCAGACTTGAGGATGAACTGTACCCTCCAATCTTTGTTCCCCCCACCTTCCTCAGCAGTCCCTGAGTCTCAGGGGCAGGGGCTGTGCTGCAGATGTGTTCCTGTGACTGGGGACCGAAGGATCAGCTGGTCTCTGTGTTTGACTAGTTGTGGTTGTCTGGGATGGTCTCGAGAAGCTTCTTATATGAGGGATGGGAGTCACATTGCTACCCGGGTTTTTTCTTTTCTTTTTTTTTTTTCTGTAGTAGAAGCACATTATCATTTTCTGACATAAATACAGAATGAAGGAAATAAAACTTTAACGAGAGTAGTGTGGCCAGATCCTCTGCATATAGACACCTTCATTCACCAAGCTCAGGAGTCTTGCTTTCAAAGCTGAGCTCATAGTGTCAAAGATTTTATTATTTTGAGAAGTTTTCTTTTTTCTCTTAAGAAGTAAAAGAAAAATTAATGCTTGTTAGGAATATGTGTGTGTGTGTGTGTGTGTGTGTGTATCTTCTGATTTTTTAAAAAAGTTTTTAGATTTCAGTAGGGCAGTTCATACCAGTTCATATGGCTTTCTGCTTTGTTCTCAGTTGTTCCCCTCCCCCCCTGCTCCCCGTGTACACCCCCCTGTTCCTGGTTCCCCCTCTGCCCCCAGGTGGTCTCTTTCCCTATTCCTTTCTTAACATTTGAATTCCATTATCCTCTCTTTGCGCTGTCCCCTTGAGAAGTTATCTTAACAGAATCATCTCCTGCTATTTGAATCTGAACCTTTGTAAGGTCGCAATTGGGACATTTTAGTGTCCTGGCTCTCAAACAGGTAGCCCGGGTAGATAAGATTAGATGCCTCCCGATAGGTAGCCACCCAGTCAGGGTCTGAAGTCTGAAGTCATTGCCTTTGTGTCTGCTGTTCTCAAACAAGGACGGCGGAGTTCAGACTTAATGAGGTAGGGGCTAAGGCTAGTTTTGTTTTGTGTTTTGTTTTTTAGTTGTGTTTCATAAAGGTGTTAATAATGTCGTTATCTTTCAATGAGGCCTCTCACTCCTCACACACTTTGTTTTGTTTAATACAGTGGTGAGGCCCAGCAGTGTGCTGGATGGAGAACTTCAGAGAGTAATAAGCATTTCTTGGGGTGGTGGCCACTGCTTGTGGTCCCAGCACTTTCAGGCCCATCCAGGAGGAGCACAGGATTAGGGCAAACCCGGGCTCCATAGTGACACTTGAAAAGCAAAAAGCAAAATAAAACAATGTTGTTCTGATATAATTGCTTTTGAAGAATGAATGTAAAATAGTTTATAACTAGATTTTGTGATTTTCATTAAATCTACTCTGGCACTTAGGTTAATATTTTGGTTATTATGATAATAATCAGTATAGCAAATAATGATAATAATAATGTATAGCAACTAAACCAGCATTTCTCAGCCTAAACTACACTTGTTCTATCAGTTGGGAACCTTGGCCGGGCACCTAAGTTCAGAGGCTTTTAATCAAGCCATCACCCTGTATCCGACTGGGGCCGATGAGTTCTGAGCTTCCACTGGCTGTCAAGAGGTTTCAGATCTTGTTCCCAGATCTCTCATGTGACCTCCCACAGCGCTGCTTCAGGATATAGCAGCTGGCTTCCCTCTTGGCCCAAAGAGAGCATGGGACCGGGTCCAAAACAGAAGGGCCAGTCTTCTATAATCTAATTTTGGAAATGACATCACCTCTGCTGTATTCTATTTACAGGAAGTGGTTCTCTTTATCTAGCACATGAGCAAGAGAGGGGTGCACAGGAGGGCACGAGCACCAGAAGGGAGACTTGTGAGCTGTGTGTGCTCACACTCATACATGTGCACATACACACATACACACAAACACACACCACACCACACAAACGGTTAGTCAGGGGATGAACTGTGTGCCCCAAACTTACTAAATATTGAAGCTGTAGCACCCCCCTCTACTCAAGTATTTCAGAATGTAACTGTATTTGGAGTCATCATTGTTAAGGTGAATAGTCATCATTATTAAGTTAAACGAGGTGTTTAGAGTAAGGAGACTTGGGTAGCAGGAGATGCAGGGGCGGGGGGGGGGGTAGAAGGAGAAAGAAGCGCAGAAGAACCCCTGTCCAGCCCCCGTGTTTTGCTATGGTGTCCTTAGTAAACTTATATATGAATGCGTATATAATATTTAAAGATAGAATCTTTCCTTTTTTTACTAAGTCTTTCCTTTAGCATGCGCCGTGACATTTTCATACACGCGTGTCTTACAGTCAGCTCTTACTGACCACTCCTCTTGAAAAGAGTTTTTCCAGTGTTTAATTTTTTTAAGTAACCAGAATGTACCTCTTTTTCTTCCCTTGAAATTACAGGAGCAGTGCTCCTTCAGTTGGGACTGGGGACCTTCCTTTCCCTCTCAGGGAATCTGGAAAGACGTTAGAATTGAAGCCTACAACGTTACTCATCTGGATTACCTCACGTTTTTGCCAATATATGGTAAGCCAAGAATTGTGATGTCTTCATTTCTTTTTAAAAACGTGTTTATTATGTATATAGTGTTCTGGGCACCAGATCTCATTATAGATGGTTGTGAGCCATCATGTGGTTGCTGGGAATTGAACTCAGGACCTCTGGAACAGCAGTCAGTTCTCTTAACCTCTGAGCCATCTCTCCAGCCCTCTTCATTTTTTTTTTTTTTTTAGTCTTCTCCTTGTTACAAAAATTGTTTTTATAATTTGGAATATGGGTATGTTTTTCAGGGACATCTTAAAATAATGCAGCATGTCCAGTGTATAAGTAGATACAATAATATGTAGTGTGAAATAGATACAAATGGTTTGTCGTGAAATTTACAGTATAAACCAGGTCTATCGGGAAATACCTGTTAGAATATCTTTTTTTGGGATGGAAGGTAGGGAGGAAAGATTGGTTGGTCTGTTTGCTCCTTCTGTCGCCCAAGCTGCCTCACACTTGAGAGGTTGTCCTGCCCTAACCACCCTTCCCCACCACCGACTCCGACCCATGCTAGGACTGAGGCATTCTCAGAGCTGCTTTTCCCTTGTCAGTTTCCTTGTTTTCACACTTGTTTGTTCTTAATTTTGTATTTATAATATGTACTTATTTGTGTCTAAGTGTCTTTTATGTGAGTATGTCTATGGTATATGTGTGCATGCAGAGGTTCCTAGCTCTCTCTCCACTAACTCACTTGAGATGGGAGGGTCTCTCCTTGAAACCGGAGCTATGCAGTAGCCAGCAGACTCTGGCCATCCTCCTGTCTCCAGCCTGCTCCCGAAGCGCAGGGGTTACAGCGCCTGTTACACTCAGTTTGTATGTCGACGCTAGGACCTGAACTTAGGTCCTTGTGTTTACACAGCGATGCTCTTACCCGCCAGGCATCTCTGCAGCCTGCTTTTGGACTTCCTGAGCTGAGCAGGGTTGTTGGTCTCTGTTTTGTGTTTAAGACCTGTCCATCCCCTCAGAGGTGCTCCATTCCTGCGCTGCCCACATGGAGGCGCTGCCTCAGCTCCCTCCTTCTTTCTAGATGACTGTCTGTGAGGTGGAGGAGGGGGCTGTCTGTCCTCTCAGCTCGTCTGTGTGTAAAGAGTATACAACTGCTCTTTACTGCAACTTCGTTTGGAAACGTCACGTAAAAACATGGCAAATATGTGTCAGTCCTGCCGAGCGTCTGGTTGGCAGGCAGCCATCGACAGTATCTGTTCCTTTGGATTTTCTTTGTTGTTCTTTTCTGAGTTGCTTTCCCCCAAAATGCCGTTGTGCTCCTCTAAAATAGTGTCATCCATTTTAGGCTGCAGGAGCAGTCTTCTGCATGCCGGCTCTCTTCTCGCCAGCTAACTGGTCACTCAAGTACACTACGGTCTCGCTGGTTTGTCCTTATTTTGCCTTTGGGGTTTTGCTTTCAGTTCAGTTCAGTTTAAGTTCAAGATTTCCTCTCAATAGGCAAGGAGCTCTGCCGGTTGGTGAAGCAGGGGGCAGGGGCGTGCTAATCAGTCACGAGCCTGCCCTTCTGGCCAGCACAGTTGGCAGCTTCCTGAAAAACAGCAGCTTGATCTGTCTTGTATGTCTAGTGTGAGTCTGGGAAAATGTGTTGTGCTTGCAATTATGCGCTCCAAGATGTGGGGACCGCAGAGTGGTGTCGGAGTTTACACATTTTGTGATTCAGAGATCGCAGAATGGCGTCATCATGTTGTCTTTAAATGCACAGGACCACTTTTCCCTCTAGCCTCTCATTTTCTAGTAAAGGCTCAGGAGGGGCTCAGCAGGAGAAAGTCAATCAAGGCAGTTGCCTTTGAACAACATCTTCTGCCAATGAGATAAAACACCCCCCTTTTAACACAAGCATGAATCACTGATTGCCCACCAGCTCCTGCCTCCCAGCTTCTGTTTCCTTGTTTGTCCTTAAGCCCTGGATGCTGTTTGGCCTCTTCCCTCTCTCACTGGAGCACAGACTTGCAGGTCGGAAGACAGTGCTGGGTGTCAGTCATTGCCTCCCATTCTCCTTCAGACAGTCTCTTGTCTGCTGCTGTGGATGTCAGGGTATCTAGCCATGAGCTGCTGAGAGTCTCCTATCTCCATACCCAGCCTCACTGGAGGTTACAGATGTATGTTAAAGCACTCGGCTTTCCCAAACTCTTAGGAATTCAAACTCAGGTCCTCACACCCGGGTGGTAAGCACTTTGCCCACTAAGTCATCATTGCAGCCCCATCTGATGTTCACTCATCATGTAGACCATGCTGGCCTCGAACTCACTCTGTAGACCAAGCTGGCTTCAAACTCACACATCCGCCTGCTTCTGCCTCTTGAGTGCTGGGATTAAAGGCCCACACCTCCATGCTTGTCTTTTTTGTTTTAAGATTTTGAAAATTGTGCATATATGTGTATCTGCATCATGTGTGTGCAGGTGCCCTTGAAAGCCAGAGGGGGTCCAGTCTTTTAGAATGGGAATTATGGGAGTTATAATTCATCTGATCTGAGTGCTGGGATCCAAACTTAGTCCTCAGGAAGAACAGTCAGTACTCTTAACCACTGAGTCATCTCACCAGCCTGTTTGTAATTCTTTTGCTGTTGTTGTTGGTTTTTTTTTTTTTTTTTTTTTTTTTTGAGACAGGGTTTCTCATAGCTTTGGAGCCTGTCCTGGAACTCGCTGTGTAGACCAGGCTAGCCTTGAACTTACAGAGATCCCACTCCCTCTGCCTCCTAAATGGTAAAATGAAAGATGTGCACTATCACTACCTTTAATCCTAGCACTTGGGAGGCAAATCCCAGAGGCTGAAGGGATTCACCGGTGGAGAATTCTTATCTTCTGCATTGGGGATGAGACCCAGGACTGCACGCATCCTAGGCAAACGCTCTCCCCCTTAGTTGCGACCTCAGTTTTCTTTAGAGATTTTTCAGTCTAATGTGTTGCCCGTGCACTAGAGAAGACTTAATGACTTTTTGACCCTTTGAATGGGTGTGTCTGCTTGGTATTATTATGGATTCCTATGCAGGCCAGACACAAGATCAGTTGGTCAGTCCGTCCTTCCTTTCTTCCTTCATTGCTTCCTTCCTTCCCTCCCTCCCTCCCTCCCTGCCTGACTCCCTCCCTCCCTCCCTCTCTCCCCCCTTTCTCTTGCTCTTTCTCTGTTTTTTCTTCCCTCCTTCCTTTGAAGAACTTGTGTGCATGCATGAGCTGGCCCTGGGAAAACCCTGAAATGACTCATTGTTTAGAACCTCAATCCTTGCCTCCTCTGGATTGCCTCCTGGCTGAGGTCACAGGACCAAAAGCAGCTGCCATCTCTTCTGCACAGGCATAGGGTGTAAGTGAGGATGGAGGCCGCAGCCCAAGGAGAGCCTCATAGACACGGCAGGCCAGCCTTGCCTACCCCCATGTTCCCGTGAGAATGAGGCAGAGGACCCCAGACTTAGGGCTGGGAGGGACGGTGCTGTGCTGGATTCTGGGGTGCCTGCCACCCTTGCCTTCTGCTCTTGCCTTCCAGTAAGATATTTTAAAGTATCTTGCATACACAAGAGTTGAGGATCGGGGCTGGTGAGATGGCTCAGTGGTTAAGAGCACTGACTGCTCCTCCAGAGGACCCAGGTTCAATTTCCAGCACCCCAAAAATGGCAGCTCGCAGCTGTCTGTAACTCCAGTTCAAGAGAATCTGACATCGTTATACCAATGCGTATGAAATAAAGTTAAATAAAGTTTTAAAAAAAAAAGAGTTGCGGATCGAAGGTTTGTTTAGGAGCTCGCAACTTGTAGATTCCTGAAGAGGTGTGCTAGAAAGCTGTGTTCTAGACACAGCTCCCACTATGGCGACTAGACAGGCTTCCGTGCTACTCTGATTATATCCTAAAACTTACTGGTTATCTAAGATTTCGTGAACTCCACTTGCTTAATTTTCCCTTGCTACCTCAAGTCGGTATAGAATACACAGTTCTGGTTGTTTAGAGCAAAGGATTCCACTCTGCAGATGAAAAAGCATTTGCTCTTAGCTTCCTCTGTGGCGGTGTCAGGGAGCACTCTCCGCCAGCCGCTGCTCCTGCTTTATTTTCGGAGAATCCCTGGCGTGCAGGAATGATGCTTAGCTTCTGTTCTTTTCTTCCTTGGTGCTGCAGATAACACTTCTCGGGAGTGGAATGTTGAAATAGAGGCTTCTTTTGACGTTGTCAGCTCAAAGCCAGTTGGTGGTCAGGCGACTGTAGCCATCCCTAAACTGCAAACACAGCAGACATTCGACATTGAAGTTCAGCAGAGGCAAAGGACTGTTAAACTCCTTGTGAAGATTAGCAAGGTGAGCGATGTCACTTCCGGGGAAATGCTGGGTAACTGCACTTTCTGTTCAAGGACAGAAATGGCAGAGGGCGAGGGGAGTGGGCACCTACTTTCTCCTTGTATTTTTAACCATTTTCTTATTACATTTTTATTTTTAGAGGTTTTATTTAGACTTTTTTTTTGAGACAAGATTGTACACTGTGGCATAGAGTGAAACTCACTATGCAGCCCAGGCTAGCTTTCTTTTTTGTTTGTTTGACGTAGGGTCTTGCATCGTAGCTTGGGCTGGCTTAAAACCCAACCTGTAGCCTAGACTGTTCTCCTCTGGCCTCTGGCTCTCTTAGGTAATGAGATTCTAGGTTTAGAGGTGTACATCCCCACACATGGCATTTTTGCCTTGATTTTTAACATCTCATATAATTTGTATGCTAGTTAATGGATGATTTCTCACATGTAAGACTAATGTAATGGGAAATATGTGATTTATTTGCTAATTTTTCTTCTAAGAAGTCAGTTACATCTTTAATTGTCATTTGCAATATACTAGCCCATAGCAGATTCTATGCTCCTGCTTTCAGTGTGGTGGTTCCTCCCCGTTCATTTTCGGTAACTTTGAATATTGGTGTTTATTCCACCTATAAAACTCTAAACCTGGACTCGAGGTTTGTTCATGGTTAGATGGGGTAGGTTTTAGCTTTAGTTGTTTTCTATTAATCTGGTTGATGATTATGAACAGGCAAAGACAGAGCAGAGTAACAACTCGGAAGAAAGCAAGAGTCCATAAGAGTTCTAGTCCCAGGCATAGAAGAGTCAACTTCCTAGTTCAAGTCTAAACGTTGAGACTATAGAATAAACACGCTTTGGAATGATAGAGCAGGGAACAACTCTTTCTAGAACATCATGGTGCTCTCATATGCTAATCTGTGCTATACTTTCAGTGTGTTGAATTTTTAGATATTCTCAGTGGAGGGGCTGGGAACACAGCTCAGTCCTTCCCTAGTGTGCATGAAGACCTGAGTTCGACCCCCAGCACCACAGAAACTGTAATCCTAGGATTCTAGAGGTGGAGGCAGGAGAATGAGAAGTTCATGGTCATCCTCTCCTCTGTTACCAACTTGGGGCTACAGAAGACCCTGACTCAAGATAAGCAAACAAATAGGTATATAAAATTTTAGAATAGTTATTCTGTCCCTGGGCTCTGGAAGAGGGTAGGCATGACATTTCTGCTGCTTTAGGGCACACATATTGAGAGATTCGTATAACCTGCTGAGTTATACTGTTTTTGTAAACTATGCCACGTTACATAGAATGACTTATTTCTTAAAAGGACATCGCTGTGGAACTCTGGTGGCCTCGTGGACATGGAAATCAGACTGGATACAACATGACAGTTCTCTTTGTGCTGGATGGAGGCTTAAATATTGAAAGATCAGTCAAGGTAAGGAAGCACACGGTTTTGTGAAAAGGAGGCTATTTCATGTTTAAAATAGCAATACTGAGATTTGAAAGATAAAAGAAATTAGCAGAATTTACAGTTCTACCGTCCAAAGTGATAGCATTTAAAGTTTCTGGATTTATGTTCTTAAATGGTTCAGATTTCTATTTTGGCCATCGCTTCTTGTGTTTTACACTCTTTCCCTTGTTTCCTTTCTTTCTCGGTGCTGGGATTTGAGCCAGGAACTCAGGCAAAGTCTCCCCCAGTATGCCACATCCCCGGTCTTCTCCAGTGTGCTCTTGCGTTATATCTAAGAAGCACATGTGTGTAATTCTAAAGTGTGCATACTGTTAGCAGGCTCCTAGGATAAGAAAGAACCCAGCCTAACCTGTTCTCTTCTTCTAATCCACAGAGCAACAACAAAACTAACTTATACTCACTGCTTTAGCCATTGGTCTTCTTCATCTTCCAAATTCCCATGCTTCTACCAATGCTAACTTCCCCTCCTTACCTCTCTGGGATAATAGCACTTAGAAGTGCGAAGAACTGCACTTTCTCACTGACTAGTTGTGTGGGTTTGCTCAGCCCTATGAGCACCATTTCCTTATGATAAAATGGGGCAATCGGAAGGACGTAACTTGGCTCTAGCCTATCGCAGCCACAGTTTATGAACAGCAGTGATAGTAATCCTTACCTAGAGTTTTCCTTTTCCCTGACACGGAGCTTTGGTGTCTACAGATGGTGGAGGTTGCCCTGCGGTGCCATCTCTCACAAGGGACATCACCACTCCTTGGGTTCAGATGGCATCCTGAATAGAGGATGAAGCCTTATGCCGTTCGTTAGACTTTTCCTCTGAAGTGTCCTACGTATCTCTGAGAGAGTAGGAATGTGTGTACACATGCATAACGTGTTTGAGTCTCGGACTTCTTTTCTCACTCTCATGGCCAGATGTATGTTCTTCCACATAGTAATTTCTTGTGAATTATTGTCATAAAAATGTGGAAAATAACAAGTTAGTTAGTCAAGCTGACTATAGAGAAAAATGTAGAGCTTCTATTTGTGGTACATCGTTCTTTTTCCTTTAGACTCGTATTGGTTGTACCATTGTTGACACCTTTGAGCCTTGAAGGGAAGGAAGATGTGTGGCCCTTCCGTGCCTTTCTGCATGGGTGTGTCCTGCCTCTTTCTATGGCTTCAGTAGAAATCGTGATTGTCGGTGCTTATATCTTCAGTTACCTCATGGAGTCCTCTTGTGCTCTGGCTGTTATGTTCCCGATAAAACTGGGATAATGCATTGTGTTCATTTCTTTCCAAGCCTTTAATAAGGCTAATAATGTGGTTGGGAGGTGATCATTAAACAAACTCTTGTAATAGCGGTTGGTGAGTATGCTAGAGAAATAGAAAACTTTGGAGGCAAGCCAGGTATGGTGATATATGCCTTTAATCCTAGCATGTGGGGGAGTGGGGTAAGGGATCCAAATTTGAGGCCAGCCTGGGCTATCTAGTAAGACCCCCATCTCTAAGGAAAACATAGAAACAAAACAAAATAAGGATGTTCAACTGGATTAAGGATATGGATGTGTAAACCGACAGAATACAGGTAATTGTAGCCGTGGCAGGGGATGAACCACTCAGGGAGGACAGAAAGAGGACCGAACCCTGAGGAACGATAATAAGGATGTGACAAGAGAACAGTTTTCAGGGAAGTCTTAGAAGGAATGGTCAGAGGCAGAGAATAGTCACCTGGTTTGAGTAGAGAGGTGCGGAGCTGGAGAGAATATTCTAGGAGCAGACAGCATCCACGAGCATCAGCCATTGCAGAGGAGCCCATGATATAGATGCTGAGAAGGGTCCTGGGGGCTACTGGCTGTTGTGACCAGAATGGAAACCAAACTGCATAGGTTCCAGCAACGACTGCAGTCAGGGCACTGACTGGGGCAACCGCTAATCCCCATGTGCCTTACTTCACCACTTTGAGATGGCAGCCAGCTGTGGGTCAGGAGACTGTCCACACATGTTGTATGGAGGCCACTTGTTCTTCCTGGCCACGTCTGAGCAGATCAGTGGTGTACTGATGCGTTAGGACCCAGAGTTTTCATGACGGCTGGTGTACACGGTGTGCGAGTTACTTCTGCAGCGCTGCAGCCAACGCACCTGAGAGAAGGAACAGTTTACTTCAGCTCATGCCTGGGGGTCAGAGGTCAGTGTCGTGGAGTTGCTTCTCTTCTTCCGCCACATGGGTCCTGGGAAACCAAACTTGGTCATCAGCTGTGTACAGTAAGAGCCTTTATCTGCTAAGCCATCTCACTGACCCAATAAATATTTCTGAGTGATGACCATAGTTTGTTTCTGGATAGAAAGTCACTTAGCTGCCATTTCTCCTCGATATCGCTTAGCTCACAGTGCGCTCCATGGACGGGAACTGATTTGCTGAAAGCAGAAGAAGGCCCTTTATATTGTCTCTGGTGTCAAGATTATTCCGTTAAATTATTGTCAGAAGGTGATAGAACAGAGTAAGCAGTCAATTAGAACTTGTATCTCATACCCCCAAAGGCAGATGGAGAAGATTGTCAGTAGCTGTTCCAATTAGAAAAACCATGGGGATTTCCCCAGTTTTTAAATTTAAAATACAGGCCACTCCTTTCTTTGATTTTAAATCCCCATTTCTAGTTTTGCAGCTTCCTAGGGCAGAAAGGGAACATGATACCCATGGAATTCTAAGTGCTACCCAGAGCCCTCTGAAGGCTTCACTAGCTCCAAGCCAGACAGGGTGAAATTCGGGCGTGTTTCCATGCAGAGAGTTCCCTGAGGCTGTGCAGTGTTAATTTCCCCAGTGTTGTCAAAGCAAATCTGAAGGAAGTGAGAATTCCTTCTCGCACAGCAGCTGGCACAGCAAGTCCTAAGCAAGCACATCGAGAGCCAGGTTCCTCTACAGGCTGGTGGAAGACCCTTCCCTGCCCCTTGCCCTCACTGCCAGCAATCCTCCCCTTCCTGTGCTTTGCAGATGACAGACTCCTGTGTCTATCTCTTTCCCTGGATAGGCCTTTCCCTTCCCTTCCCACCCACACTCTCTCTTTCTGTGTGTTTTTGAGACAAAGTCTCACTAGGTTTGGTTCGAAACTTGCATCTTTTACCTGCCTCTGCCTCCCAAATGCTGGGGTCACAGGCATGAGTCACCATGCCCATCTTCTTAGACAGATATTATCCATTTGGCTAGAGCTTGATCTGACCTCATTCAAGTTCAATGACTAATATCTTTAAAACATTATTTCCAAATAATACTATTTTTATATTATTGTTATTATTATTAATTATTATTATTATTATTTTGGTTTCTTGAGACAGGGTTTCTCTGTGTAACAGACCTAGATGTCCTGGACCTAGCTCTTGTAGACCAGGCTGGCCTCACACTCACAGAGATCCGCCTGCCTCTGCCTCCTAAGTGCTGGGCTTAAAGGCATGCACCACCACCATTTGGCTTAAGGTCACATTTTGTG
The DNA here is from genome assembly GCA_028555095.1 of Dicrostonyx torquatus. Classification (NCBI taxonomy): domain Eukaryota; kingdom Metazoa; phylum Chordata; class Mammalia; order Rodentia; family Cricetidae; genus Dicrostonyx; species Dicrostonyx torquatus. The sequence continues at coordinate 5,466,020 of JAQHUG010000074.1, forward strand.
GTTTGGAGCAGACCTGCATTTTGAGGACATAATGTTTAAGCCAGTCCACCTCCCTTCATTTTTCTCCCTATCAAAAACTTAGTTAAAGAATCAGTGGCTTCCTCAGGGAGCCATAAGAGCTGTTCACCCAAGTACGTGTCAAATTTTAGTTATCTCTGCATTTTGGGAGTTCTAGAAAATGCCAGTGATAACATACCGTTTCTCCCACATCTGTTGTTGGTCTAAGTTTTTCACACGTGGGTGTTCACTCTTAAATGCTGATAATATATATGGAGAATTGGATCTGGCATTTTCTTCTTATTGATCCTTTAGTAAATACTGTGATATACATGGAAGTTTCTTTGAAGAAATTCTGTTGTATGGTATCCCTGGCCTTGTGTATACTCCTTTTCATATAGTTTTAAAAATGAGATTTATTTGTTTATTTCATTTGTGAGCGTTTGGCCTACATTTATGTATGTGCTGGAGAAGGTCAGATGAGGGCATCAGATTTCCTGAATCTGAGTTATGGATGGTTGTGAGCCACTGTGTGGGTGTTAGGAGTCTAACCTGGGTTCTCTACAAAAGTAACAAGTGTTAACTGCTAAGCCATCTCTCCAGCCCCATAGAGTTCTTTTTAAAGCAAGTTCATCTGCTTGAGCTCGCTTTGAACACAACTGTGTCTCCAGTTGTTGCTTTCTTGACATATTCTTATTTAAGTATAGTTAGGGATCCGTGAAGGGACCAGGGAGATGGCTCAGGAGGTAAAGGGCTTACATGAGGACCTGAATTTGTTTTCTCATTTATGCGTTTGTTTATATGTTACACAGAGATATGTTTCTCTGTGTAACAGCTTTGGCTGTCCTGGCACTCACTCTGTAGACCAGGCTGGCCTCAAACTCAGAGATCCGCCTGCCTCTGTCTCCTGAGTGCTGAGATTAAAGGCCACCACCGCTAGGGAGGACTTGAGTTTTATTGTCAGCACCACATAAAAGCTGGGTGCAATGATACATGCCTGTGACCCTAATGATGGGGAAGGTGGAGACAGGATACAGTCAAGCAACTACATCCATGTTTAATTCTCTGCCGTTGTCCGAGGTAAAATGCTAGTATACAGACAATCACTGTTGCGATCATACAGAAGTCAGAGAAGCCAACCCCAGAATGACCTCTGATGCCTGAAGCTCATTCTGTGAACCTTGTGCATCTTGTTCTTTTGGGAGGATTTTTTTTAAAATGTCACGTTTTCAGAACTTTAGAAATCCTTAGTTCTTTTTAACTTTGCCTCATTGATAGAAAAGGCTCTATAAGATCTAGACATTCTCTCCTAAGTGAAAATGTTTACTGTGAACGTGGGGCAGAAGAGGTACACAGCCTAAGACTTATCTGACCTTTGACATAAAAGTATTTTGATTAAAAAAGAAAAAAGTAGACATTGCAATTCAGCTCAGATTTTTCACTGGTCTGCGTGAATTATTCTCTTTGGGATCATCCTTTTCCCATTGCTGTTTCAGGTGAGGACATGGTATTTTTTTGATTACATATAGCCAGATGCTGTCTACGTTACATACAGGGAAATACTGAGGTTTAAGCCGTTTCTTTGAAAATAAGTGCCCAGGGAAATTGGTGGAAACAACTTACTCTGTAACGACAAAATGGAAGGAAATAGATGCTCATAGGGAAGAAGAGTCGGCTGTGGGGACGAGCGTGCTGAGGAATGACAAGTGGTGCCCCTTTGCCCTGGAAGCTCCAGGGAGGACCGCAGACTGCCCTGGCTGCTTCACCAGGGGCTAGACGCCTGTTCAGAATCAGTGAGCCAGAAAACATTTGCTGCCATTCTCTGATTTTGTAGAAGGAACACTCGAGAAGAATTTATTTACTTTAATTTCAGAGTATTTGGAATGGATCAAAGGGAAACAAAAGGCTGGAATCTTTGCCAAACTTACCATTGTGTTTAATCCTTTCCAGAGTATGTACATCTCTTGGACTTCTCTTGAAAGACCATCTCTAAATTAAGGAGTTTTTCAGTTGACTGACAAGGTAGATTGGCAAACCTGGTATATTCCTTATACATAGGCAAGGATCAATACTGTGGTTTGAATCTCAAACATCCTCTAGGCTTGCTGTGTCTAGCTCATTTGTTCCATTACCAGTAAAGACTTGGGAGACAGATATTGGGGTGAAAACCTGATAGATCAAAGAACTGGTGGAGGAGGGACTTGCTGACCTCCCCTCCACATCTCCCAGAACAAAGAGAGCTTGCAATCTCCAAGTCCCTCCTCACTCCTTCCTGTGCCTGGTCTCTACACATAGCCCTGACTTCTCATGGCTAGTTCAGGTCAGCTAGATCCTGGCTCTGCCCCCTGTTCAAGGTTAACTTTGTTAATGCGGTCTCCAGGTGTCATAGTCCGATCCAATATCCCGCATCACAGGCTCATTCATGGTTTTTTTTTTTTTTTTTTTTTTTTGGTTTTTTCGAGGCAGGGTTTCTCTGTGGCTTTGGAGCCTGTCCTGGAACTAGCTCTTGTAGCCCAGGCTGGTCTCGAACTCACAAAGATCCGCCTGCCTCTGCCTCCCGAGTGCTGGGATTAAAGGCGTGCGCCACCACCGCCCGGCTCATTCATGTTTTAAACGCTTGTTCTCCAGCTGGTAATGTTCTTTTAGGAGACCGAGGACTCTGGGAGGTAGGGCCTATCTGGTGGAAGGAAGTCAGTAGGAGCAGGCCTTTGAAGGTTAGAACTTTCCTGTCAGGCCTTTTCTGCCACAGCAAGCTGGAAACTCCCTTAAAAGAAAATTAACTGGGGAGGAGGGATTCATGAAGCCTCACCCCTCCCTGAGGACCTATAGGCAAATGATTTTGGAGGTGGAAGAGACATTTTCTTTGATGTCTCTGGCAAGTTGTCCATGCTCCTGTAGCGAGTCCTTCACTTATGCCTTGTAAGTAACCCTAATTAAACATCTTGGTTCACCCCAAACAAAACAAAATGATGTAATTATTCAAACAAAGGCCAATAAGAGAATGTTGTTAGTATCTGCATTTCATTTTGGCCGTGATTTGTACCATCTTAGTATCATAACGAAACCCAGCTTTATCACATAGACAAGAGAGGAGTCTAAAATGGTTGTTTGGCGTCAGAGATCCAAGATACACATCTGGCTAAAAACTGGTCAGATAACTCTGTGCTGTGCAAACGCCAGCCTGGTAACTTCTGTTTGTGCCCTTAACAAGGGTGCAGGGAAGAGCGGCCACCTACTGTTAGCAAGGGTGCAGGGAAGAGTGGCCTCCTGTCGTTTCTACAGGCCGGAACTATTTGTGGAGAGCAAGCTTCCCCCCCCCCCCCGCCTCAATTTTGTATGAGTGATCATTTTTAGTGCAAATAACATGGCCTTTATCTCTAAAGTGCATAGTGGTTGATCTGAAATGAGTTTTAGGAGCATAAGGTTTGCCAAAGTTTAGAAACAAACAGTGTTGTTGTTAAGAAAAAAGTTATGGACAGCTTCGTAAGTATCTGGTTACACACCTCCAGGACGCGTCTCGGAGCTCGTGAATCACCATCTGTCTGATCAGCAAGGGAGAGGAATTTGAGGAGTGCGGTATTTACTTATCAGCCATGACCTCACCCGACCTTTGGTTACAGTATCCTGAGCTCCATCTGGAAGAATGCCGTGAGCTCTTTCTGCACTTTTGAAGCTAGCTCCTCTATTTTAAAAAGGAAACCAGAGCTGGCATGATGGGACAGACCTGTAATCCCAGCATGTTGAAAATGGATCAAGAAGAGACCAAGGCCAGCCTTGGCTGCATACTGGGGTCAAGGCCACCCTGGGTCTTTATGAGACCTTGCCTCTAAAGACAAAAGAAAGTAAAATAAAAACAGTTTTTATGAGCTGAAATCTTTATGAAGTAGCTAGAACAGTGATGAAGGGACAGGCTCACAGAACCATCAAGACTAGATAGAAAAGTTTGAATACTAAGGATTTTAAAACTGGTGCTTGGAGAGATGCTCAGTAGTTAAGAGTCCTTGCTGCTCTTCCAGAGGACCTGGGTTTGGTTCCCAGCGCCCATACTGGGCAGCTCACAAGTCCCTGCAACTCCAGTTGTGGGGAACCAGATGCCCTCTTCCAGCCTTTGCTGGCACCCACATAATCCCTCCCACCCCCTCGAAGTGCAAATAAAATAGATCTTTAAAAAAAAATCACTTTAAAATTCAAACTGCTTGATGTTTCATTTCTTCACGATTCTTTGATATTTATGCCTGTCTCCTACGTTTAGGTAGTATTTTACTTTCTGGGCTATTTAATATTTCTTTGTCCCATCAGCAGATGATATGTTCACTCTGGGTGTAAGTGTGTACTGCTCAGGGGTCTTCTTCAAAAGCCATTTTCAGAGGCCATTGTGTTCTGGGAAGCAAAATACCTGTTGTTGAAGGCTTTCATGAGACCCTTCGAGGTGAAGAAGGACACAAGAGGACAGGAGAGCTCATCCCGGGTGCACTGGTCCCTAAGATGTCAGCGTGCCCGAAGCAAGGTGCCTGGTAGTTGGCTTCCCCCAGAGGCTCTTGGGTACTTTGAAGCTGCCTTCCACTCCTGCTGGGATGGGGGACGGCAAGTGATGATATTGCACAGGAAAAATGTTAGAAGGGCTTGTGTTTTATAGTTAGTACTATTTGTAATGTTCATAGATAGTAAGAAATAATTCCTTCCCCCACATCATTAGTGATTTCAAAATTTACCAAATTTATTTCTGGCACAAAATTTTTTGTATTTCTTTTTTTTTTAATTTGTTTTTATTGAGCTATTTATTTTTCTTTGCTCCCTTCCCTTCCTTCCCCCTCCCCTTCAACCCTATCCCATGATCCTCACACTCCCAATTTACTCAGGAGATCTTGTCTTTTTCTACTTCCCATGTAGATTAGATCTATGTATGTCTCTCTTAGGGTCCTTTTTGTTGTCTAGGTTCTCTGGGACTGTGAATTGTAGGCTGGTTTTTCTTTGCTTTATGTCTAATAGCCACTTATGAGTGAGTACATATGATATTTGTCTTTCTGGGACTGGGTTACCTCACTCAATATGATGTTTTCTAGATCTATCCATTTGCCCACAAATTTCAAGAAGGCATTATTTTTTTCTGCCATGTAGTACTCCATTGTCGACACAAAAATATTAACCATTATGCTACGCTTATGTTTCTATAGGAGATAGATACTGCTACTTAGCATGGTAAATATTGAAACTGGGAATTAAATACTTACTTATTCATGTGAAGTCACCATCGGAAGTCCATGATATGTTAGTACATTGACTCCTATAGTTAGGAAAGAAAATAATGGGGTGAATAATAACACCAGTTTTTTTAATGCTTGCAACTCTCTTTAATATTTTAATGGGGAGAATGAGGTTCTCATTGCATCTGCATACAATCAGTTTGCAGTGATACATATCACATACATGCATATACATATCACATACATATACATATCCACAGATGCATAGCGTACACATAATTTAAAAGGCAGGTACTTAAAAAGTAAAATCAACAAGAGTTTTCTTTAAGTTAGTTGGACTGTGAATTCAAGCCATTTCCACGCATTCTTTAGGACCCTCCCCTTTACATCTCCTGGAGCCTCCCATGTGTGATGCTGCAATATGCTGCATGGGCTATTTAAAAAATACCGCTTTCCTGAGGGTTCTAAATCTTCTCAGTCTTCAAACATTTCAAGCTGTGGAACCACATTCACATTCTTGGTGTTTCCACTGACGTCATTTGAGACGTCTGTTAATTACTGAATGTTCTCAAGCCCAGTGTGGTGGGCGCAAGCTTTCATAAGCCTTGTTTTTATTTTTCCTGAATATTTATTCTTAGCCTTAGATACTGTCAGTGCGTATTTCATTCGCTTTCAAGAAAATGTCCCCAAATCTGAGCAACTGTGGTTGTTAGTCAACTGTTTTTTTAGATAAACATGATACTTCCTGAGCAAGATGACTGACCCAGCTCATCGCGCAAATGGTGGCTGGCTCAGCTACCCTCCCCTTAGACAGTTTGGAGGTACTGCCATGACTCCTACTAAGGCAGCTGCCATGTCTCTCCCTCTGCTGCTGTAACATCTGTGCAGATGTTAGCACGGAATTTACATGGTTACCTGGGGGATCAAAATCATCTTGTGCTCCAAATAGTTCAGTACTTCCTATATTTTGGTGCCAAAACTTTGCATCATAGGTATTCCTTGATGTATTAATCTGATAGCAAGGGAATATAACAAAATAGGAGGCCTGTCAGTACCCAGAGAGTCTCCCATTTGTGAAGCAAAATGTCTTCAGATGGCCTGTCAACCCATTTTGTCTCTTGCAGCTAAATCTTTTTTATTTTTAAAGATTTATTTATTTATTTATTTATTTATTTATTTATTATGTACACAGTGTTCAGCTTCCATGTATCCCTGCAAGCCAGAAGAGGGCACCAGTTCTCATTACAGATGGCTGTGAGCCACCATGTGGTAGCTGGGAATTGAACTCAGGACCTCTGGAAGAGCAGTCAGTGCTCTTAACCTCTGAGCCATCTCTCCAGCCCACAGCTAAATCTTTTAAGTAGCTAGGTTGCTGTGTATTGCCATGAGCCAGGTGGTGAAATTCTGTTCACTATTGTTCTTCCTGTGGGCATACAACAGTACCCACTGATGGCTTGTTTCTCAGCTAACATGTACACTTCTCTAGCCACTGCAGCATCCACACTGAAAACTTTGATGCAGTCTTGGTTTCTGGTTTGTAAAGGTTCATCAATTCTTGACTTTGAAAGGGCTTACTATGCCTGTATGTAAGATATTTGATTTCTTTTTCTTTTACCATGAATAATTAGCTATAGAAAGACAAAATTGTACCATAATATTTAATTGTGCATGTGTGGTGGATGCATGAAGTCTTGCTCTATTGATCTCTTTCAGACAAAGTCTCTCACTAAACCTTGAGAGCAATGATTCGGCAAAACTAGCTAGCCAGCCAGCTGCAGGAATCCTCTTGTCTCTACTTTCCCAATGCCAGGATTATAGACACATGCTGGGACTGCAGGGGGGCACTGTCATACTGGTATTCTTGACATAGATGCTGGGCATCCAAGTTCAGATCTGCATGATGGTGTGACAAGCATATAACCCGCTGAGCCATCTCCCTAGCCCCCATAAAAGTTATTGATTATCCACCTGTCTGTCTGTCTATCTATCTATCTATCTATCTATCTATCTATCTATCTATCTATCTAATATATCATCTACCTACCTGTCTATCTACTTACTTACACTCCAAGTCGATTTATAAAGGAAAACTGAGAAAGAATACCCAAAGAAGGAATACCCCATAAATATATTTATGTGTTTTTTTGAGACAGGGTTTCTCTGAGTAGCTTTGGAGTCTGTTTTAGAACTCTTAGTCACAGAAACCACCTGCCTCTGCCTCCTGAGTGCTGTGATTAAAGGCATGTGCCACCACCGCCTGGCTCCATAAATATTTCTTAAAAGATGTTACATTTGCATTAGGTAATAATAAATAACTGACTTCTGAAAAGTCAAGGGAAAGATGCCTTTCATCAGAGTTCCATTTCTTATTTATAGTTACGCCCAGTTTCTCGTCTCTGTCAGTTTCAAGTTTCAGCCTTTTTAGGAGTAGGCCGCACAGCTGTAGATTGAGAATTGAAGTGTCCTTTTCTTGAGAACGGGTTTCTCGTAGCCCAGTGTGGCTTCAACTTTGTATGTAGATACGGATGACCTTTAACTTCTGTTCCCACTGCTCCCAGCCCCTGAGTCCTGGAATCGTAGACACGTGCCACTGTCCCTAGCTTTATGCGATACAGGGGTCCAGCCCAGGGCTTTCTGCATGCTAGGTGGGCAGGCTTTCTGTGGAGCCACATCGGAGCCTGAGAATTTAAGTCTTCTAGTCACATTTTTGCAACTCATCCTTAGAGTAGGAATTTTTTTTTTTTCAAGGCAGGGTTTCTCTGTGGCTTTGGAGCCTGTGCTGGAACTAGCTCTTGTAGACCAGGCTGGCCTCGAACTCACAAAGATCCACCTGCCTCTGCCTCCCGAGTGCTGGGATTAAAGGCATGCGCCACCACCGCCCGGCGAAATATTTTTTAAATTTATTTATTATGTATATAGTGTTCTGGGAACCAGATCTCATTATAGATGAGTGTGAGCCACCATGTGGTTGCTGGGAATTGAACTCAGGACCTCTGGAACAGCAGTCAGTTCTCTTAACCTCTGAGCCATCTCTTCAGCCTCGAAATATTTTTTTTTTATAAACGTTCTTTTGCAGTGAGCTAAAATAATATTTAAAGTGAGTTTTGATTATAATTAAAAACTTAAAATGTCAGCTATCACTGTGAACCAAATCAGTGAATACAGTTTAGCTTTGTGTTTTTGTGGAGGTTGCTGGGAAGACTTTAGGGTTCAAGATAAGGGGATATTGAACAGTAGTGAGAGTGCAGAGTTCAGAGCAGACGACCAATGGTAGCTAGTACGTTTTCAGGAAAGCTGTAGAACACAAACTGAGTCTCTGGTTTGTTTTGCTTTATTTTTTAACACAGGGTCTCACTATGTATCCCAGGCTGGTCTTGAACTCTCTCTTCTCTTATCTCTGCTTCCTGAATACTGACTGGGGTTATAGTGTACAGTACCATTCCCTGCCTGCAAATGAATCTCTTTTATTTTTATTTCTTTATGAAACAAGTTTTCACTGTGTAGCTCTGGCTGGGCTAGCGCTCACTATGTAGGCCACGCTGGCCTCAAGCTCACAGAGGTCTGCCTGCTTCTGCCTCTAGAGTATAAGGACTGAGGTGCGTGCTCTCAGGCCCTGCCTAAATTGGTCTATTAAAAACCTACTTTTTCAGCCAGGAGTGGTGGAGCATGCCTTTAATCCCAGCTCTCACGAGGCAGAGGCTGGGGTGACTCTGAGAGTCTGACGCCAGCCTGGTCTACAAGAGTGAGTTCTAGTTCAGCCAGAGCTACAGAGTGAGACCGTCTCGGAAAATGAACGAACCAACCAAATCGACCAGACAAATAAACAAAAAATCACCACCACCAATAACAACAGGAATACCTTTTCATTCCTCCAGCCTCTACCTTAGATCATCCAGAACGTGCAGACCGCATCTACTGTCTGCCATGGATGAGATCATCTGATATCACGTGTCTCTGGAAAGTTCCACTGTCTTTCCAGGTAGTGAGAGGGAAGACGGCAAATGCTGTCTCAGTTTTACTTTGACAGTAGGTGGGGGCTATAGGAGGGTGTGGTCTTATTTACCTGGGTGCTGGGGATTCAAACTTGGGTCCTCCTATTTGTGAGCCATATTCCTAACCCCCTACTTTTTGGTTTAAAGAACCAGTTCGCTAGCACTTTTAAGTTTATGTTCAATATTTATTTCTTTTCACGCTAGGTTTATTTCAGGACAGTGCAACTTATCGAAGAGCCCATAAAAGGATCTCCTGGCCTGAGTTTCTACTTCAAAATTAATGGAATTCCTATATTTCTGAAAGGCTCAAACTGGATCCCAGCTGACTCATTCCAAGATAGAGTCACTTCCGAACTGTGAGTGTTGGCTTCTTTGCCTGTCCTTCCCCTACCTCTCTGTACCGCTGCTAAGCTCAGAGATCAAAGTTACTCCCATCTGTTTCTTTCACTCCCAGCAGAAGGACCTAAGACCTGCAGAATGATTAGATAACAGAGTTTAGGATAGGCACAATTATTTTCAATCATTCCCGCTCCCTCTTAAGATGCAGTCTTACAACTAGCTAGTTTCGGACTGTCAAAGACATCCCATCCACGTTTTACAAAACTATTATAATGTGTTTTCTTTGGAGAAAGTGACAAATTGATATTTGAACTAATTAGTCTCAAAAAATTTAAATCCAGCTCATTGTTGTTCTTCAAAGAATACATTAAATAATTTCAAGCATGGTTTTAAGGGATAAGGGCCTACATTTATTTTATTATGCTAAGATGCTATTTTACTTAAAAAAATCTTTTGTGTGTATGTGTGTGTGTATGTGTGTGTATGATGTGTATGTGTATGTATGTGTGTGTGTATGATGTGTATGTGTGTGTGTGTGTGTACGCATGTGTGCATGCATGCACGTGCCCACATTCATGTGTATATTTGGGGGGGATTAGTTTTGTCTTGTTGACTGTGTCCTTTGCTTTACAAAAGCTTTTCAGTTTTAGGAGGTCCCATTTAATAATTGTTTCTCTCAGTGTCTGCACTACTGGGGTTATAAATAGGAAGTGGTCTCCTGTGCGAATGCGTTCAAGTGTACTTCCCACTTTCTCTTCTATGAGGTTTAATGTGGCTGGCTTTATGTTAAGGTCTTTGATCCATTTGGACTTGAGTTTTGTGCATGGTGATAGATATGGATCTATTTTTATTCTTCTACATGTTGATAATCCAGTTTTTGTTAAATTTGTTAAATATGCATTTGTTAAATATGCTTTCTTTTTTCCAATTGATATTTTTTGTTTCTTTGTCAAAAATCAGGTGTTCAAAAGTTTGTAGATTAATATCTAGGTCTTTGATTTGGTTCCATTGGTCCTCCTGTCTGTTCTTATGTCAATACCAGGCTGTTTTCAGTACTGTAGCTCTGTAGTAGAATTTGAAGTCAGGGATTGTGATGCCTCCAGAAGTTCCTTTATTGTGCAGGATTATTTTGGCTATCCTAGGTTTTTTGCTTTTCCATATGAAGTTGAATACTGTTCTTTTGAGGTCTGTGAAGAAATTTTCTGGGATTTTGATGGGAATTGCATTGAATCTTCAGATTGCTTTTGGTAAGATTGCCATTTTTACTATGTTAATTCTACCTACCCAAGACATGGGAGATCTTTCCACTTTCTGGTGTCTTCTTCAATTTCTTTCTTCAAAGATTTAAAGTTCTTGTCATACAAGTCTTCCACTTGTTTGGTTATAGTTACTCTGAGATATTTTATGCTATTTATGTCTATTGTGAAGGGTGATGTTTCTCTGGTTTCTTTCTCAGCCCATTTGTCATCTGTGTACAGGAGGGCTACTGATTTTTTTGAATTAATCTTGTATCCTGTTACATTACTGAAAGTGTTTATGAGTTTTAGAAGTTCCTTGGTAGAATTTTTGGGGTTGCTTATATAAACTATCATATCATCAGCAAATAGTGAGAGTTTGACTTTTTCTTTTCTGATTTGTGTCCCCTTGATCTCCTTTTGGTGTCTTAATGCTCTAGCTAGGACCTCAAGAAATATAGTGACTAGCTATGGAGAGAAAGAACAACCTTATCTTGCTCCTGATTTCAGTAGGATCACTGTGAGTTTTTCTCCATTTAGTTTGATGTTGGCTGTTGGCTTGCTGTATATTGCCTTTATTATGTTTAGGTATGTTCCTTGTATCCCTGCTCTCTCCAAGACCTTTATCATGAAGGGATGTTGTATTTTGTCAAAAGCTTTTTTAGCATCTAATGAGATGATCATGTGGTTTTTATTTTTCAGTTTGTTTATATGGTGGATTATGTTGACAGATTTTATATGTTGAACCATCCCTGCATCTCTGGAGTGAAGCCGACTTAATCATGTTGGATGATGGTTCTGATGTGTTCTTGGATTCGGTTTGCCTGTATTTTATTGAGTGTTTTTGAGTGTTCATGAGTGAGATTGGTCTGTAGTTCTCTTTCTTAGTAATGTCTTTATGTGATTTAGGTATCAGGGTAATTGTAGCCTTATAAAAAGAGTTTAGCAATGTTCCTTCTGTTTCTATTGTGTTGAACAATTTGAGGAGTATTGGTATTAGTTCTTCTTTGAAAGTCTTGTAGAATTCTGAGCTGAAACTATCTGGTCCTGGGCTTTTTTTTTTTTGGTTGGGAAACTTTTGATAACTGTTTCTATTTCTTCAGCAGCTATAGGTCTGTTTAATTTGCTTATCTGGTCTTGATTTAATTTTGATAAGTGATATTTATCTCGAAAGTTCTCCATTTCTTTTAAGTTTTCCAATTTTGTGGAGTTCAGGTTTTTGAAATATGACCTGATGATTCTCTGTATTTCCTCCATGTCTGTTGTTATATCCCCTTTTTCATTTCTGATTTTGTTAATTTAGATATTCTCTCTCTGCCTTTTGGTTAGTTTGGATAAAGGTTTGTCTATTTTGTTGATTTTTCTCGAAGAACCAACTCTTTGTCTCATTGATTATTTGTATTGTTTTTTGTTTATATTTTGTTGATTTCAGCTCTCAATTTGATTATTTTCTGCTGTCTAGTTCTCTTGGGTGAGTTTACTTCTTTTTGTTCTAAAGTTTCCAGGTGTTTTGTTAACTTGCTAGTATGGGATTTTTCCAGCTTCTCTATGTAGGCGTTTAGTGCTATGAACTTTCCTCTTAACACTGCTTTCATTGTGTCCCATAAATTTGGGCATGTTTTGTGGTCATTTTCATTGAATTTTAGGAAGTCTTTAATTTCTCCCTTATTTTTTTCCTTGACCCATTGATGATTCAAGTGAGCATTGTTTAATTTCCATGTGTTTGTGGGTTTTCTGGAATTAGTATTGCTGTTGAATTCTAATTCTAAGTCATGATGATCTGACAAGATATATGGGTTATTCCAATTTTTTTGTATCTGTTGAGGTTTGTTTTGTTACTGATTATGTGGTCAATTTTTAAGAAGGTTCCATGAGGTGATAAGAAGAAGGTATATTTTTTTCTGTTTGGATGGAATATTCTATAGATGTCTGTTAAGTCCATTTGAGTCATACCATCTGTTAGTTCCCTTATTTCTCTCTTCATTTTTTGTCTGACTGACCTGTTCAGTGGTGAGAGTGGAGTGTTGAAGTCTCCCACTATTAGTATGAGGGGTTTCATGTATGATTTAAGCTTTAGAAGTGTTTCTTTTACATATGAGGATGCCCTTGTATTGGGAGCATAGATGATCAGTATTGAGATTTCCTCTTGATGGATTTTTCCTGTGGCTGATATGAAATGTCCTTCTTTGTCTCTTTTGATTGATTTTAGTTTGAGGTCTATTTTGTCATACATTAAACCCTTCACACTAATAGTGGGGAGGAAAGAGTTTGTTTGGCTTTTACATTTCCACATCACTGTTATTCATCAAAGGAGGTCAAGACAGGAACTCAAACAGGGCAGGTACCTGGAGGCAGGAGCTGATGTAGAGGTCACAGAGGGGTGCTGCTTACTGGCTTACTCTCTACGGCATGCTCAGCCTGCTTTCTTCAGCACCCAGGACCACCAGCCCAGGGATGGAACTACCCACCATGAATCACTAATTAAGAAAATGCCCTATAGTCTCCCATGTTTTAGAGGCACTTTCTTAATTGAGGCTCCCTCCTTTCTGCTAATTGTGGCTTGGGTCAAGTTGACATAAAACTATTCTACACTGAGGGCAACCTTCATCATCCATCTTACTTGAGATTGGGTCTCCACTTTGTTCACCACTGTATGTGACAGGCTATCTGTTTCTACCTCGTGTCTTGCTGGAATTACAGTTGTGTGCTATAGACCCCAGCTTTGTGTAGTTCTGGGGATTTGAACTAAGGTCCTCATGCTTGAGCAGCAAACCCTTTACCCACCCAGCCATCTCACCAGCCCTTTTTCTACTTCATTAAAGAACTACAAAATTCTTGGGGGGAGGGGAAAATGCAAAGATATAAGAACTCGCAAAGTAGTCGGTGTGTCTGGAGAATGAGTCTGAAGACCAGAAGGACAATGTGAAGACATAAGGATTCTGGGTAACAAAATTTTCCCATGGACAAAACCAAAGAGAGATAGATAATTCAAAATGATGGCTTTGTTAATCCACTTCAATGACCTTCTTACTGTCAACAGCTACCCTACAGCACCATGCCACATACCTTAAATATAGACACAGTAGAACTTATAAAACTAAGCAAAACCATGAAAATTCCTTATTTGGAAGATAACTATAAGTGTTCTCTGAAGGTTTTGACACTAGTACTTAAAAATTAATAGACGTTTATGTATATAGAGTGTTTATACTGTGCTTTTTTTAAAAAAAATATTTATTTATATTTATTTATTTATTATGTGTACAGTATTCTGTCTGTGTGTAGGCTTGAAGGCCAGAAGAGGGCACCAGACCCCATTACAGATGGTTGTGAGCCACCATGTGGTTGCTGGGAATTGAACTCAGGACCTATACTGTGCTTTTTTATGTGTATGTATGTATGTATGTGTTCAGTGCATGCGCACATTTGTGGAGGTTAGAGGTCACTGTTCTTGCGCATCACTTTCCACCCTACCCTTGGAGACAGGGTCGGTCTCTCACTGAACATGGAGCTTACTAACTGGCCACAATTACAGTCATGTGCCTGCCCATCCCACGGTTTACATGAGTGTTTGGAGTCAAATCCAGGTCCTCATGCTGGGGATCAAGTACTTTACTTTCTAAGCCATTTCCACAGCCTTGCACTGTATTTTTCTACATGCCAAAATGTAAAGCAAAAAAAAGAATTTAAGAACTAGTATAAGGTTTCTGACAACTTACATAATAAAGAGATCATGCATAGATTTTCAGCTTGTTTGCTTAATGTGGCTACGGCCAGTCTCTGTGTTATTTTACCTCATGGTTTTGGCATTCAGAAGAGCAAAATCATTTTGATTTTAAAGTGACTTTTTCTATTAACAGATTTGAAATATTTGGCAGTGTCCCCCAGTTTATGAATTAGTGCTAACCTTTGCAATCCCTTCTCTAGGTTGCAGGTCCTTCTGCAGTCTGTTGTGGATGCGAACATGAACACCCTGCGGGTGTGGGGAGGAGGTGTCTATGAGCAGGATGAATTCTATGAACTTTGCAATGAACTTGGAATCATGGTAAGTAGGTGACACGGTCTTGATGTACCCATGGGCGACTCATTCCTCACTCTGATGTTGAGTTGATATTATTGTTCCCTAATACCTCTCTCAGAGCAGGGAATCATCTTCCTTACCTGAGGGTTCCTCATTCCTTATTATCCATGTTTACTCATTTATTTATTAATTTTGTCCAACGGATAAATGAACTAGAGTTGCTAACAAATACCAGAATTCTCCACCATTTAAAAATAATTGCTATTGTATATGAGTTATATATAATCAAATGTCTCTCTATACTTCATATTTTTTCTTGTGATATAATAATAAAATATTGAATATTTAAAGAGTTCTCATGAACTCTGGAGAGAAACAAAAACAATAAAATTAACCAAAGAAAAGATGTTCTTAGTACTCAAGTTTCACTACGAGGAAGATCAAGCAAGATGCCTTCATCCTTCAGTGTCTCTGGAGAGCTGACTTCAGGAGCCCTGTGGGCATGCGGTGCCTAGACGCTCAGTCTTCTCACATAAAGAAGAGGAATGCTCACACAGAGCTGCTCACATCCTGCCATATGTTTTATGTTATTATTGGGCCACTTACAGAGCTTCATCTAACATGATATCACACACACACACACACACACACACACTGTACATATGAATGTCTACATGTGCAGGTGTGCCATGTGCATGCTTGGTGCCCTTGGAGGTTCATAAGGGAATCAGATTTCCTGGACCTGGAGTTAAAGGTGGGTATAAGCTTCCATGTGGGTGCTGAGAACTGAGCATGAGTGAGAGCAGCGAGTGAGATTAACCCCTGAGCCATCTCTCCAGGCCTGTGACTGTGCTATAAACAGTTGCCATACTTATTATTTAGGGACTAATGGGAATCAGAAGAGCCTGTATATGTTTGGTATATATTTTCTTTAGGGTCTTTTTCTGTATATTTTTTGACCCATAGTCGAATCTATGTTTGGATAGTTTGGATGCAAAATTCATAAATACTGAGGGTTGATTGCATATCTTTTTAGTTCTAGAAATAGAGTCATCAGATACGCAGAGTGCCAGAGGAGAGTTGGAATCACAGCAGCAGTGATAGGCTCTGCTTCATGATGGCAACCACATGCTACACTGTTCATTGAATGCCAGGCATTTTTATCTGCGCTATTTTTTTCATTTTTATTTTGTTTTAGTATTTTTTTTCATGACTCCACGACATGGTTCCTCTTGTCCTTTGTCCGATTTACAGAGTGTAAAAGTGACCCGTGAAGAGGGTGTGTACCTTGCCCACCAGCTCTCGCTCTGTGTGTGGCAGAATCAAGACTGGCAGGAAGGCAGGCTCCCTGGTGGCTTTGCTTTGATCGGCTGCTCCACATAGGCCTTCTTGGAAAGGACTTCACCGTCTCATTATTAGAGTGGGCATCTAGAAATCTTTCTAGCTGTGAAAAAATTTAAATCCTTACTAAACCAACTATAATTTTACCAGTCTGGTGTATTTCTCACCACTCAAGGTCTGGTGAAATGGGAAAGAAGGAGGAAATGAGGAAGGACCGAAAGCTCCGTCTTCCCTACTCTCTCATTATTTCCTTTTCTGAAGACTCCTTCTTCCTTCCTCGTCTTTCCTGCTTACCGACATTCTCTCAGGTTTCTAAACATTTTTGTGCAATGCTGGAAAGTCCTTCGGTGAGTGGGCACACCATAAAGAGACGCTCAGATGGGCGCGTTTGCAGAACTTGCTTTTCCTTTATGTGAAAGATAATCCCCTCAGTGAGAATGACATCAGGCTTTCCATGGGATGACACTGCCTTTTCTTTTGATTGACAGGTATGGCAAGACTTTATGTTTGCCTGCGCCCTTTATCCAGTCGGGCGGAGCTTCGTGGAGTCAGTGAGAGCTGAAGTGGCTTACCAGGTATGCTATTGCTACCCCTCCAAGAAGAGAATGCATGCACATCTTAGTTGTTCCTTTTGTTAAATCGCTCATTTCTTTTAGTTGTTTTCTACTCAAACCCATGAAAAACTGTAGTCTGGAAATTGATTTTGTGAGTGATTCAGCAGTGTCAGGGCTGTAACATCACCTGCTTGCTGACAACTCCATTGAGTATGGTGGTATGGTCAGAGGTTTAATGGGCATCTCAGTGTAGCGTGTCCAACCATCCATCCATGACTTCTCCCATCCTGCTGCTCCCGTACTTTTCCTAAGCAAATGAGCACCACTCTAGCTCACGAGAAAGTTGAAATGTGACACTTGAATCCATGAATTGTTTTGCATCCTACATAAGCCTATTCAATGATTTTATGTACTTATATATTTGCTTGTTTGTTTATTCCACTCACTGGGACCTGGGAATCATGGATTAGGACTGGCTGGCTAGCCAGGGAACCCTGAGATTCCCTTGTCTCTTCTTCCCCAGTGCCACAAATGCTCTCCACCCTTCCCAGTTTTCAACATGGGTGCTGGGAATAGAACTCAGGTGTAGCGAGTCTTTCTCTGTCCTGGCAACAACCAGCTCCCAGATAACAACACAGAGACTTCTTATTAATTACAAAAACTTGGCCTTAGCTTAAGCTTTTTCCTAACTAGTTCCTTTAACTTAAACTGACTCATTTATATTAATCTATGTGCTACCACATTGCTTGTGACTTTTACCTCTCCTTCTGCAGGTCCGGCTTCCACTGTATCCAGCTGGTGTCTCCCTCTCCTTTCTTCTTAGAACTCTTTCTGTCTGAAGTCCTGTTTAGCCATTGGGCATTTAGCTTTTTATTAAACCAATCATAGTGACATTACATAGTGTAATCAAATATTACACAACATTCATGTTTAAATCTTCATGTTTAATTAGAAAGCTGCCTTCCCCAGTCTTTCAGAGAACTATTAAATTGTCTTTCCATAGCGCATGAGTAGCCATTTTGTGAATTATCAGGTAGGCAAGAATTTCTATATGGAAATGCAATGATTGTAATCTTATTAATCATTATAGCTGTGGGTTCTACTATGTTAGGTATGGGGAAATTATTTCATGTTTTCTTAAATTTCAGATCAGGAGACTGAAATCTCACCCCTCCATCATCATATGGAGTGGTAATAATGAGAATGAAGTGGCCTTGAGGGTGAACTGGTTTCATGTAAATCCTGGTGACTTGGAAACCTACTTTAAAGACTATGTGACCCTCTATGTGAGAAACATCAGAGAGATTGTCTTATCAGTAAGTAATGGTCGTGGTGCAGTAGAATTTAAGAAGGTGTTTTTAAAATGCATAGATCTCAATATTGCATAGTCGATTGTATGCCCCTTTTAAGGCAGTCTATGGAACATCATTTGAATTCTGAGTATTTCATTATAATGCTCTAGCGAATGAACCTATACATGGGATGTGTGTGTATTTCTTGGAAGATAAACTATCTTTGGGATCTCCACACATATTCAGGTTGTCACACACTCTAGAGTTCACGCATAGACCCTCAAATGTTTGCTGAGTCTCTGGGTCAGATGCATTTATGTTATGCCACCTCTGCAGGTCTGTAACTGCATACATGAGTGTACTTGTATGTGTTCATGTATATTTTGGTGGGTATCATATATGAACATCTTGGTCTGTGGTGTGAGAGTCATGGGACTAGGGCAGTTCAGGTTGCCAGGAAATCTTGGGGTCCTCTATGGTGGTTCTCCTTGCATCACTATTGTGAACCAGGCATCCTGTACCGTATATGCTAATATATACAGTGACCATTTTTGTGGTAAGAGGAAGGTGGTCTATTTTCAGTAACTCTTTCTAAAGAGTGTTTAAAGGATCTACCCACCCCCACCGGAAGAGGAATAGGGCCCGTACGGCAGGCCCTTGGAGAGGGCTTCTGATCTAGCCACCCCCACCGGAGGAGAACTCGGCCCTTTTGACTGAGGTAAGCCCTTGGAGAGGGCATCTGATCTAGCCACCC
>JAQHUG010000074.1:5490593-5531351 GCA_028555095.1 Dicrostonyx torquatus
CATCTTAAGGAAGCAGGGGGAGGGCGGTGGGGTAGTGGGGGAGCGGGAGGGCCGGGAACAAGGGGAGTAAATGTAAATTTTGCTTTTAACAAAAATAAATAAATAAATAAAAAAAGAGTGTTTAAAAACTCTAATATTTGCTAAGTAATATAATAATTTGGCTATCTTTCCATTTTTATTGCTGTAGTCATGTATTTGGTACATTCTGAAGAAATTTGAAAAAGCATTTTTTTATTTGTCTTTTCAAGACAACCCTGGCTTCCCTGGAACTTGCTCTGTAGACCAGGCTGGCCTTGAACTCACAGAGATCTGCCTGCCTCTGCGTCTGCCTCTCTGCTGGGTTTAAAGGTATGTGTCACCACCGTCCGGCAGGAATATATTTTTAAAACAGTATGTGACAGGTAACATCTATGTATGCCTAGTAAATGATGTAGCTGTGTATATTTAAAAGATTTATGTATTTTTATTTTATGAGTGCCTGCCTGCGTGTATATGTGTGTGCCATGTGCATGGCTGGTGCCTGTGGAGAGCATTGGGTCCCCTGGAACTTGAGTTACTGGCGGTTGTGAGCCACCATGTGGGTGTTGGAGAAGTGGTTCAACAGTTAAGAATACTTATTTTCCATAGCTAATCAGGGTAAGACATTGATTTTAATGTCTGGGGATTTTTATTTAACAATATGGTGATGAAATGCCCACGATTCACAACCCTATCTATTTAGATCTTTGGCAATTTGCTTAATGTCCACTCTTCCACTTCTAAAGTTGAGTTAGAGGGACTCTTAGGAGCTCTGGTGGCTCTTTGTCTCCAACTCCACAGATGACTTCATCCTAGGTCATGATGATGTTTACAGATTTTCTTGAAGATGGGTAGTGTTAAATGCTATGTAATAATTACTGTTGTTTCCATCAAGGTATAATTGTTATGAATAGTTCCTAGTGGTTCATCTTGCTCCAAACAAGCATCTAAGAGCATGATCTTGAAGTTTCTTCATTTTACACCTAAAAACTCCTGAATTTTCCTGCACCAAACCGGAAAAAATTCTGAGTTGAGTTTTAAACCTAAGTGTATCTGACTCAATAGCTTTTGTTCTTGACCCAGGTTCCTGAAATGCAGTAATCTTGTTCCTAGAGAAAATTTGTCACGGCTGAAGGCACTTTAGGTGAAGGGACTCATGCCACCTGGCAGGTGTCATAAGTTAGAGATGTTGTTAAGTGTCTCTCACGACAGGAGACTCTGAGCACTCATGTCCATACCCAACGGTCAATAGTACCAAAGTTGAGGAATTGCATGAGGTGATGCACTGCCTATGGGGTAAGAGAGGGGGCGAAGCATGGTTGAAAACATCGGGAAGAGGTGCCACAAAGCATGGTCTCGGGTGCCTGTAATAGGACAGGGTAGCAAAGATGAGCAGGGCACTGTTGACAGGGAGAGTGGGGAGCATCCTCTTAACTTTTTCTTAGCTATTTGGCATTTCTAAGACTTGATGGTATTTTTTTTTTAAAGAAGTTAATGGTCTGTACCTTACCATATCAACATATTATCCTTAAAAGTCATTTTATTTCTATGTCCAGGAAGACAAGAGCCGTCCTTTTATTGTGTCCAGTCCTACCAATGGGGTCAAAACCATGGCAGAAGGCTGGATCTCTAATGACCCTAACAGCAGCCATTTTGGAGATGTACATTTTTATGACTATTCCAATGACTGCTGGGATTGGAAGGTGTTCCCAAAAGCCCGATTTGTATCCGAATATGGCTACCAATCCTGGCCTTCCTTTAGTACACTAGAGAAGGTAAGTCATTGCTCTCTCTCAATTTTCCCATGATTTACAACAGTAGACAGTGGGTTCAGAGAGTCAGATGAGAGCCACTTCTTATTTGATAGTTTAGGGAGAGGATGGAAGAAAAGAATTCTTCTTTAACATCCGGAGAACTAAAATCTTATAATGACCATTTTGACTGGTAACTTTCCACTGTGTTTTTAATCGTATGCCTTCAGGAACACTTGAAAGTCAAATGGAAGCTTAAGCCTGGCTTATAACTGTTGTGAGTAGGGGGGAGAGGGGTGCGTGTTGTTTGTTCCCAGCACCCAGGCTCCCAGCCGCTGGCCCGCTCAGCGGCTGGCTGTACCCGAAATAACAACATGACAAACTGGATTCATTTAAATTCTGCCTGGCTTATTATCATTAGCCTTTCCCCGGCTAGCTCTCATAATTAAACTAACCCATTATAAAAGGTTTGTAAGTCACCACGTGGTGACTTACCGGGAAAGTCTAACCTGCTTCCATCTGTGGCGGCGGCTCGTGGCTTCTGCCCTCATATAATTGTACATAAAACCGTTGATAAAAACATTTACCTATCTATCTATTTATTATTTAATTATGGGCATTTACTCTTGCCACATGTGTGTGGCAGTCAGAGGACAACTTGTAGGAGCTGGTTCTCTCTTTCTACCATGGGAGGTCTGGGGATTCAACCAGCAGGCTGGGCAACAAGTGCCTTTGCCAACCGGGCCATCCTGCTGACTGTGAATTGATACTTCCTATACAGTCTAATCATTTATAGCTGTTCAGAACTGGATACCCAACCACGTTAGAAGAGGTGAACAGGGTAAACAAGTTCTGGTCTGTGTTGCCCAGTTTTATTTTCTCCTTCAGCCTCCTCCCTCATGTCTGTCTTCTCTCTCTCTTGTTGCGTTTTCTTCACATTAGTATATCTAGTTTTCAGCATAAATATATACTCTGTACCCAAAAGTTTAATTTTAGAGTCATATGTGTTCTTTTTAAAACATCTTTAATGAGATGCAATTCTTAGTAAAGAATTTGCTTACTTAATGTGCACAACTCAGTCCCCAATGTTCTTTCAGACTTGTACAACCGTTCCCACAGTCTGATTTTGCAACATTTTCATTGTTCAGGGGCACATCCCTTTAATCCCAGCACTCGAGAGGCAGAGGCAGGCAGATCTCTGGGAGTTTGATACCAGCCTGATCTACAGAGCGAATTCTAGGACAGCCAGCGCTACACAGAGAAACCTTGTCTCAAAGCACCAATAAATAAATAAATAAGGAAGGAAGGAGAGAGAGAGAGAGAGAGAGAGAGAGAGAGAGAGAGAGAGAGAGAGAGAGAGAGAGAAAGGGGGGAAAAGGAAAGAAACTCTGACCCCCATAGCAGTCATTTCCCACCCTCTTCTGACCCTCACTCCAGCCCTAAGTTGCTCCTGTGTCTGGTCTACAGGTTTATGTATTCTTCACAATTAATATGATTAGAATAGTACATTTGGGGTGTTATGAAACTGGCTTAACACGTTGCATTGGAAGATCGGTATTCCTTGTTGCTGATCATGTTCTATTGGGTGTGCTTTCCCCGTTTGTTGATCCATTTGCCTGCTGAGGGGCAGTTGCGCTGTTTCCAGCTCTTGGCTATCACGAAGAAAGCTATTGTGAACATTAGTCTGCCTGTTTTTGAATGAACATTTTCAGATCAACTGGGAGCGAGCCTATGAGTGCAGCTGCTGAAACATTAAGACTTTTTTTTTTTTCAAAACAATTTATTTACTGTGTATACACTGTTCTGCCTGCAGGCCAGGAGAGGGCAACAGATCTCATTATAGATGGCTGTGAGCCACCATGTGGTTGCTGGGAACTGAACTCAGGACCTCTGGAAGAACAGCCAGTGCTCTTAACCTCTGAGCCACCTCTCCAGCCCAACATTAAGACTCTTTAAATGCTCAGAATCATTTTCCGTAGTGACCACAGCGATTAGCTTCCCTCTCTGCCTTTTCTGCACCCTTTTCAACACTTTTTTCATTTTAAAAAGCAATTTTTTTGTGGAAATACAGCTTTATGGAAAATTTGCATTTCTTTGATGACTGATTATTCTGAACATTTCTTCATGTGCTTATTATGATTTTTATGTCTTTCATTGAGAGATGCATATTCAGGTCCTTTGCTCAATAATACTTATATTTTTAGCAGGATTTTGCTAGTTGCCCAGGCTGCCCTGGAACTCATTCTATAGTCTAGGCCAGTGGTTCTCAACCTTCCTAATGCTGCAACCCTTTAATACAGTTCCTCATGGTGTGGTGACCCCTAACCATGAAATTATTTTTATTGCTACTTCATAATAATTAATTTTGTTACTGTTATGAATCATATTATAAATATCTGTGTTTTCTGATGGTCTTGGTCAACCCCTGTGAAAGGGTCATTTAACCCCTCAAAGGGGTCCCAACCCATAGGTTGAGAACTGCTGGCGTAGGCAGTTCTCGGATACGGAATATGAACAAGTTCTAAAACATTTGCTATGGTAATAGCATCGTTTATTTTTTATTTAAAACTATGACATTTAAAACACAACATCGACTGTAGCCCATTATTCAGTTCTAAAAACCTAGTCACAGAATTTACGCAAATAAAGGAAATAGCAGTGTACGGTGCACACAGCCAACCCAGTTTGCTGGCACTGGCTTGTAAGCCTAGCACTTGGGTGGTAGGAGGATCAGAAGTTTTTAGAGTGTGTGGGTGCTAGATGGGGTCCTGCCTCAGAAAACAAAACATCCACAACAGAAAGGTGATTTAGGTAATAAGTATTTTAACAAACACAATTATGTTTTCTAGGAAAGGCTTTTTAAGAGAAATGCTCATAGTATAAGGAGGCCGCTAGTGAGTTCCCGGCTGCTTAGCCCCGAAATAATCACACAGAAACTGTATTAATTTTAAATCATTGCTTGGCCCATTAGCTCTAGCTTCTTATTGGCTAACTCTTACATCTTAATTTAACCCATCTTCATTAATCTGTATATCACCATGTGGCTGTGGCTTACCAGGTAAAGTTTAGGCGTCTGTCTCCTGCGGGTCTATGTGGCTTCGCCCTAACTCCTCCTGCTTTCTCCCAGCATTTAGTTTAGTTTTCCCCGCCTAGCTCTGTTCCCCTATAGCTCTGCTATAACCAATGATACTCATAGCATACAGAGGGGGATCCCACATCAAATACTAAAATGTAACTTTGTAGATATGAAAACAGACCCCTGTCACCAAACTGGTCCTTTACTAGCAATAAGAACAATGATTTTCTTTTTTAGCGTAAGAAATTAATGCCGCAGCCAGACGGTGATTGTGCACTCCTTTAATCCCAGCCCTCAGGAGGCAGAGACAGGCGGATCTCTGTGAGCTCGAGGTCAGCCTGGTCTACAGAGTGAGTTCCAGGACAAGCTCAGAAAGTGGGGAGGGGGGGAGAAATTAACACCACAGAGTAAACCTTAAGTTCTTTTCAGACGTCTAGAACCCTTTCCAGGTTTGTGAGGAATGCACAAGAAGAGTCATTTCACGGCTAAGATCTGTAACTCTTCCTTTTTCCTCCCAAGGTCTTGTCTAAAGAGGACTGGTCTTATAGTAGCCGCTTTTCCCTTCACCGACAGCATCATGGAAATGGTAACGATGAAATGCTTGAGCAGATTCAGCTCCACTTCAGACTCCCCCAAAGGACAGATCCCTTACGCAAATTTAAAGATATGATCTACCTTACTCAGGTAAGTCATTTTCAGTGTGGAGTTGGCAGGTTTCTACATTAAACATAATGCATGCAGTCGAGCAGATTTTGTAGGTTTTGTGTGGTGGAAAGCGGTCAGGTTTTTATCCTCTTGATTGAGACTTCTGTTTCCTTCAAAATATAGTTATGATAACCATAAGACCTGCATTTAACTTTTGGCTCCGTTTATCCCACAAAAATAGCTTATGAAATTCTAAAATTGTGCATTCAATGTTGTTAGCTTAAAGGTTAGTGTGAAGGCTCATCAGTGAAGGCAGGTAGAATTCCCCTCGAAGGACAAAGATAGCCCTCATACGTGATACAGCCACCTGGCTTCTGACTGCACAGCCCAGCTACTGGCATGGAAAAGAAGAGTGTTTTCTTTGAAGTGTGTGTGTTGTAGGAAGCGGATGGCTTTACCGAAAACTGAA
The DNA here is from genome assembly GCA_028555095.1 of Dicrostonyx torquatus. Lineage (NCBI taxonomy): Eukaryota > Metazoa > Chordata > Mammalia > Rodentia > Cricetidae > Dicrostonyx > Dicrostonyx torquatus. Next base: position 5,496,553 of record JAQHUG010000074.1, read on the forward strand.
GTGTTCCATGTATACAAATGAATTTCACCACTGGTCTGAGATTCAGATGTGTGGGTCTGGGGCAGAGTCATGCTTACATGCTCCAGGCTGTGGGTTTGATCCCTGAGACAAGGAAACAACCTGAAGTCTAGAAAGCAGTACAATCAACTCCCCAGAGAGAACACAAGACAATAGCTTCATGACTGAGACAGGCAGAGTCCTTAGAACTTGAAAACACTAGCCATGAAAGAAAATGTTGATAAATTACATTTCGCTAAAATGATTGGCTTTTAAATATATATACGTACACATATATATGCACATATATACACACATATGTACGTATATATTTTAAAGAGCACTAGTAAGAGAAGGCAAGCTATAGACTGAGGACCAACAGTTACAATTAATTTCTGTGTAGTGGGTCTGGCCTGTGTCTTTTATCATGTCTATTGCTTACTAAATAAGTCACGTCTAATTCACACCTGGACCTACAGCATAATTTACCCTTTTCCCCTGAGTTTTGCTACTAGAGCTATTTACGGCCCAGGCGGGTCAGTTTCTCCCCATCTGACTCATCAGATGCCCAGCAGATACGCTAGGAACAAATGGAGGCAGTAGAGGGGGCTCTAAGCTAAGGGGTGGCTGAAGACTGGGTGAGCCTCCTGGAGTAGGTGGTTAGCGAGAGGGCCTGCTGGGGCACGTCCTGTGGTTCCAAGGTGGCGGCTGTGAGTCAGAAGATGAGGCGAGCATGTCTGGGTGTGCGGCTCATTTGGAGCAGTTAGAAACCAGAGAAGAAAGGAGGATGAGAGGGGACTCTGGAATATTGGGAGCCCTGAAGAGGCAGAAGAACCTAGGTGACTAGAGGATACAGTCAGGGAAAGTTCTCCATGTCTGTGAAGACAGCTTGCTGCAAAGCCGCCTCAGTTCAAACTCTTTTGAGAGTTGCAAAATTTCATCACTATTAGTGTCTTAAAAGGTGTCATAGCATAATACCCTGTTCTTCTGAACCTCATGGCTGTCTAATAAGAACAAATGGTGGGGGCGGAAGTAGAGAAGATGAACCAGAGAAAGAATTAACTATCTTCCTTCTTTTCTTCCTTCCCATCATTTAAGCAAATTTTAATGGAAATTGTATATACGATTACTCAATTCCTGTGTCTCCCTAATTGGTGTCTCCCTTGAGTTTGTCCTGTTCCTTTCTTACCTGGCAAGGCTTGGTTTTCAGTTCTGGGATTTTTTTTTTTTTTTTCGAGACAGGGTTTCTCTGTGGCTTTGGAGCCTGTCCTGGAACTAGCTCTTGTAGACCAGGCTGGTCTCGAACTCACAGAGATCCACCTGCCTCTGCCTCCCTAGTGCTGGGATTAAAGGCATGCACCACTACCGCCTGGCTTATTTAAACTTTTATTTGCAATTGTTGTCTGCTTTTAGCCTGAGGGTGACCGCCTTGCTGGGGCTAGCGCTCCCAGGGGCAGGGAGAGAAGGAGGACTGGAGAGTGTAGGTAAAAGGCAGACAAAGGAGGGGAAAGGGAAAAGTAGCAGATTCATTTCGCTGGGATTCGGGCTAGTTTAGAATCAGGTGGCATCAAGGCCATGGGCGAAGCTGAGTGAGAGGAAGAGGCCAATTCCAAGCTCAGGCTTAGCTGGCTACTCATACTAAATGCTCAAACTCACCTCACTAAAACCCAGGAGCAGATAATTCCCAGGGGCCCATCTGACTCCTGTTGCCTCAATTAGTCTTTCCTACACTGAGATTTCAACATCGGTTATTTTTGCTTGCTTACTCAACGCGCTCTGTGTGAGAGTTGCCTAAGTCGACAGTACAATGAGTGTGTACCCTTTTGTATTGCAGCGGACTGTTTCATCATGGGAACACATCACACTGCAGATAGTTTCCCCACTGAAGGACACTCATGCTGTTTCTAGCTGGAGGCTGTTTTGAGCAGTGCTGCTGTGAACAGTGTTTCAGACGACTGTCTGCAGACAAGGGTGCTGGCTTGGGTATGCGGCTGATTTGCCAGGAAACCAAGTATTTAGCTTTGAGAGAAACTGCCGGGAGTTTTCCCAAAGAGGTTAGACAAAGTGACACTTTGTCTAACAGAGTTTTACGGTTCCAGCTGGCTCACCTTACTTCAGCAGCTGTTAGTGTCCGTCCTTAATGATAGGAATTCTGGTGGGCATGCATCTTAAATGACTTTTTTATTTACTTGCTTAAAAATGAGATTAGAGAGCTGGAGAGATGGTTCCGTGGTGGAGAGCACTGGCTGCTCTGCTAGAGGAACCATGCTTGGTTTCCCAGCATCCATATCACCGCTCATAACTCCAACTCCAGAGAATCTAATGCCCTCTTCTGGCCTCTGTGGGCACCAGGTACACACATGGTACACAGATATACATGCAGGCAAAATACCCATACACATCAAAGAAATTATTTTAACAAAAAGAATGCAATTAAGCACATTTCCAAATATTTATTAACTAGTTGGGTAGCTTTTATAGTGAAGTGTTTAATTCAAGGTCTCTATTTACTCTTGATAGGTTTTCTGTGTCTTTCTTGGTTAGTAGAGGTTCTTGACTATGGATTTCTCTTATCAGACATATGAATTATAGCTAGGATTATTTCCAGAGCTTTCCTAATATGCTCTGGGTTCCATTCCAAGCACCACAGGAAAGTTAGGCATGTGTGTGTGTGTGTGTACATGGCATATATTAGGCATCATGTGATTTAATAATCAGGCAATGAACATTCTTCTAGGTGTCTACTAAATGTCTATGACTTGGCCATTAGATGTTTTGAACCCTTTCTCATGATATTCCAACATCTTCAGACATCATGTTGGCTATTTATATTGTAAAGTGGAGTTTTGTTTATTCCTTTTTATTTTGGCAATGTTGAGAGAATTAAACCCAAGGCCTCTTTTCCTCATGCATGCTAAGCAAGCCCCCTATCCCTGAGCTACAGCTACAACCACTCCTTAATTTATACTTGAGGAAACCGAGGCTCATTGTTGTCGGGGTTTTCTGTCCTGCCCAGTTTCTACAATCGTTAAGTTCCAAAGAAATTACACAGAGGTCTACATTAACTATAAACTGATTGGCCCATTAGCTCAGGCTTCTTATTAACTCTTATAACTTATATTAGCCCATTATTCTAGTATATGTTAGCCACATGGCTTGGTACCTTTTTCAGTGAGGCAGTCACATCTTGCTTCTTCTATGTCTGGGCTGGGACTGCAGAGGAATAGGCTTCCTTCCCAGAATTCTCCTGTTCTCCTTGACCCACTTCTATTTCCTGTCTGCTTGTCCCACCTATACTTCCGGCCTGGCTACTGGCCAATCAGCATTTATTTAAAATATAATTGACAGAATACAGACCAATGTCCTACACCAGTTCATAAGAATAATATTTTGCTTAAGAACTCAATTCAATGGCTAGAACAAAATTTCAGTTTTTAAACTATTTATGATATTCTACAAGCTTACCATTGAGAACAGAGAAGTTGTACAACTATTGAGGCATTTGGTTGACTTACTAATTTCTAGAACCTACTGGAACACTGGAGAAGATAAAGGCAACAATGAGTTCTGTGGAAAGACCAACCAAATGAACAATGTTTAGATAGAACTCGTCAAGTGAAGAGTCTCATGACCAAACTAGGACTGGAAGAAGAAATAGTACCACGTGCCTTACAGAAGTAATACTGAATGTAAGGAAAAACTGTGAACAGCTGTAACAAGTAGCATCAAGGAATTTAAAGTATTACTAGTGAAACTGAAAACTGACAGGAGAAGAAGTAGAGCATCTGAATAGACCTGTCACTACTAACCAAGTGAGTTTCAGCCCCACATTTAGGGTCATTTTAATTTATATGAGCTTACCTCAATGAAACGCCATTGTAAGTCAAAGATAATCTTTGTTTTATCCTTTTGGGAATTATTATAATTGGGATTATTTATTTATTTTCACTTTAATGTTATTTGTGGCTATTTCATAAAAAGAAAACTGATATTTTATTTTGACTTTATATACCATAAACTTGAAAAATGAATTTCTTAGCTCTAACAGGAGTCTTCTTTATGCTTTAGGATACCCATGTATAAGATCATGTCACCGGCAGATCGCAATAGTTTCACTTTTTGTTTCCCTTCCAGACATCTGGTTTTGTTTACTCACACAAGTGGTCTGGCTGGGATGTCCAATAGAGCTTTGAAGTGTACTGGATCCAGTTTCTGTTTCTCTAATGAGCATTATGACAAAAACAACTTAGGGGACAAAAGGTTTATTTGATTTATACTTCCAGGCCACAGTCCATCAGTGAGTAAAGCCAGGACAGGAATCAAGTAAGACCTCGAAGCTGAATCCATGGAGAAACGGTGCTTTCTGGCTCACTCACAGGCACAGGCTTAGGTTGTGAGCTTTCTTATATAGCATAGACATACCTGCCTAGGGATTGTGTGACCACAGTATCTTGGGCTCTTCTTCATCAATAAGTAATAGAGACAACCCCCATAGACAAACCCCTACAGGATAATCTGACCTAGACAATTCTTCATCCAAGGCTTTCCTCTCAGATGACTATTCTGTGTCAAGTTGACAATTGAGCTAAGCATCTGACTAGCAATACAATAATACGTTGCAACACAATCAGTTGTATACCCTTCTGACCACATGTGTTTGTAGCCTCATGGGAAGATATTATTGTACTGCATAGTGTTAACATCAGAAAAAATAAAAAAAATAAAAATTCAAAATCGGAGGCTCAGTTTCTACTGAGTGCATATTACTTTCTTCATTACAAAATTGAGAAATCACAAACCAAACCACTGTCATCTGGGGACTAGCCGTACTTAGGAATAGAGTTCAACAGAGACGCAAGAGTTGCCCATTGAAACTCCCAAAAACTGCTGAAGGGAATTAAATAATTAAAACTACTTCTAGTCCTCACAAATCAGAGGGCTTAATTGTTAGGATGACAGTACTCTCTGAGGAGATCTACTGATTCAATGTCTGTCAACATTCCTACTACTTTTTCTTTTCTTTTTTTGAGAAATGGGCAGGCAGATTCCACAATACATCTGGAAATATGAGATATCCGGGATAGTCAGCACAGTTTTGGAAAAAGAAGAATAGAGTTAGAGAGCTTATAGTCCAATATTAAAACTCGCTGTAGAGCTACTGAGTCAGAGTGTGGTACACATTCATTCGTTAGACCAGAAGCCTACAAATGAATGTGCTCTCTATGGGTAACTGAATTTTCAAAACTAAGCTTTTGTTTGCTTCCAACTGACATATACAACTGTATGTATTTCTAGTATGCAACATGATCTATGCAAGCACTGGGATCGTTAATCTCATTTACCAACTTTAAGAGCTCTAGAATCATCATGGGTATGGGCCTCTGGGCATTCTTGTGCAGAGCCATCTTGATTGGGTTCATGGAGGTGGGAAGTACATGGGATACTGTTTCCTGGGCTGGAATCCCAAGCTGTGTAAATGGAGAGAGTGAGGCTAGCACAAGCATCCATCACTCTCTGCTTCCTGATTTTGGATGCCTGTGATCAACTCGGCCTTAAGCTCCCACAGCCTGGCTTCCCACAATGCACTGTGAACTAGAGGTGTGAGCCGAAGAGAACCCTTTCTCCCTGAATTTCTTTTGTCACAGCAGCCTGGAAAGCATCCAGGACACAGATGGAATGTCAGAATATATGCATTATTTCATGTGTGCATCTTTTTTTTTTCTGGGGTGACATTACTGAATCTGCTTTCTTTCCAATTTTGAAATATTTAATATAATCTTTTTATATTTTGACATTGTTGTCTACAAAGGATTTCTTAAATTTATTTTCCCAGCTGAATTGTATATCATCATTTTCCTTCTCCCAGGCCCTAGTAGCCTTTCTAGTCTCTGTTTCCATGGGTCCAACATTTTGAAACTGCACATATAAGCGATTTTAAGTGTTATTTTTCTTTCCGCAGTTGACTTGTGTTCTAGTTAAGTGTCTACTGCTGTGATAACACTTCATGATCAAGAGCAGCTTGATGAGGAAAGAGTTGATTTGGCTCTCACATCCCAGTCCCAGTCCACCGTGAAGGAAGTCAGGACAGGCTCAGGACAGGAGCGTGGAGGCAGGAACTGAAGCAGAGGCCATGGAGAAACACTGCTTACTAGCTTGCTCCCCATCGCTTGCTCAGCCTGTTTTTTTTTTTTTTTTCTTCCCGAGACAGAGTTTCTCTGCAGCTTTGGAGCCTGTCCTGGAACTAGCTCTTGTACACCAGGCTGGTCTCAAACTCACAGAGATCTGCCTGCCTCTGCCTCCTGAGTGCTGGGATTAAAGGCGTGCGCCACCACCGCCTGGCTGCTCAGCCTGTTTTTAAATACAATGCAGGACTACCTGCTTAGGGGTAGCACCGCCCACAGTGAACTGGGCCTTCCACATCAACCACTAGTCAAGAACGTGATCCACAAACTTGCCTACAGTCCAGTCTGAGGGAGGTAATCCCTCAATTGAGAATCCTTCTTACCAGATAAGTCTAGGTTTGTGTTGAGTTGATAAACCTTAACCAGCACAGCTTATCTACCTTAATGCAACATCCCCAGGTTAATTAACAGTGCCACAAATGATACAATTCTCTTTTTTCCATTGTATACATACCTTACTTTTTTTTTTTTTAAACCTGTTCATTTGTTGACAAGATACTTAAGCTCTTCTGTATTTTGGCTGTTAAGAATAATACTACACAGAGCATGGAATGAAGGTATGTTTTTGATAAACTAATCTCATTCCTTTGCAATCTAAACATACAAATGCATCTGTTAGACTGTAGTGAAGCCCTATTTTAAAATCTTTGAGGACCCTCTATAGTGTGTTCTAGTTCCCATTCCCAAGACAATAGAATAGTGGGAAGGATAGAATTTTCAACAGATGGTTTTGGAATAGGTAGATATTCAAATGCAAAAGAACAAATATGGACTCCTACTTGGCACCACGTAAGATTAACCAAAATGGATCAAAGGCTTAAACCTAAGAAGCAAAGTCAGAGAAGAAGGTACGCATCCAGCAGGGCAAAAGTGACACACTTGAGCACGCGGCTTCCGGGCACTCTGCTTGGATGTGTGCTACCAAGACCCTCCCTAGAGCCTGGCTGACTCTACTTTCCAGGGTCTCCACGGTAGCTTCAGTGTCACACTCACAGTTCTGTGTGTGACCCCATCAGGGGCTGCTTTCAGGGACTCCGCTCTTCAAACACACTGCCTGGTCTCCCCCAGGCGTGAAACCGTCACTAGCAGCCTCTATGATCCTGCTTGTCAAAAAAGCGTCACATGGGAGATGTCAAGGTCTGCTTCTAGACCCCTGGAGTCACAGGTGCAGTGGTTTCTGGATGCTCTACCGCCCTAGGCAGTGATGAGTAAGCAGAGCAGCCCTCGAGTCCCTTCTCAGAAGGCTCTTCCCTTCTCAGTCTTTGGACAACATTTATACTTCGCTGTCACTGAGCCTGTGGTATGATGGGTGGGACCTCCTCCTTATTGTTCCAGTAGAGTGCACTTGGCTTATTTTCTACTCCTCGTATGTCTTTGACCGAAAGATTATTTATGCATGATATTTTTTTGGTTTGGTTTCAGTTATTTTAAAACCTTACTTCTCTGCTCCTCCATGTTCTGGCCTGTACATCAGGCCTAAGCAGTGAGCGATGCCTTTGTCACCATCTAAATAGTGTGCTGCTCTCTGCTGGGTGAGCCGGGCTTTCTCCCATGAAGTCTCAGGTATAGACAATATGCATCCAGATTCTTTGCCATAATGCTGCTAGTTCTGAACAGAACTCTCATTTCCCACTGAAAACTCATCAGTCCGGCCTTTACTTTCATGTTCCTATCAGCATTTTGTTCTGAGTCCTTACCAGAATTTCCCATTAAACTCTGCTGACTGCTTGCTAGGGTTTCCCCTTTAACCTATTCCCCCAAACTTTCCCAAACTCTTTCTACAAAAGAGTTAATTAGTTTCCCCGTAGCATCTCTGCTGTAGCAATGACTACCCACTTCTTTGTGCCATTTTTTTTTTCTGCATTAGTTCTCCACCATCAGCAAAAATCTAAGACGAAAACGTTAGGAAGAGAAAGGGTTTTTTGGTTTGAAGTTTTAAAGGTTTCAGTCTATGACTGGCTAGGCCCGTTTCATTGGGTAGCCCATCACCAAATTAAAGTGCTTACCTCAAGACCAGGAAGTGAAAGTTAGGAGTTCCACAGTCCTTTTTGAGGGAATACCCTCTAATGATACTAAGACCTCTATTAGTCCTTATGTCTTAAAATTTCTAACAGCTATCTAGTATCAAGTTGGGGACCAAACCTTTGAACACTTAAAATATTTATTTAAACCACAAATGACTGTTAAACATTATTCCTGACTGGTGAAAACTGGTTTGGGTAAAGCGGGATTCATGTTGCTGGACTGACACCATCTGCATGTAGGATGTGCTACCCCACGCTAGAGCCTGAGTGTTCTCCTCCATGCTGATTTCATGTACAACGGGCTCCTAGACAGAGAACTGGTGTGACTTCCTTTCACACAGCAAGGGGGTGGAGAGATGGCTCGGCAGTGAAGAGCACTGTTGTTCTTGCAGAGGCCCTGGGTTTGATTTCCAGCACCCACATAGTAGTTCACAACCATCTGTAGCTCCAGTTCCAGGAGCTCCGATACCCTCTTCTGACCTCCACAGACACCAAGTATGTAGGTGATGCATGCACATACGGACGGCACTCACACATACAATAATAAAGTGAATAAATCTAATTAAAATTAAAGATTTTTGAATTATATGTTAATGAGATTGCAAAAGAGTTTAGGGCCAGGTGAATAATCTGGACCACATTAGATTTTTTTTCTTCTCCCTGAAAAAAAAATCAAATTTCTCCTGAATAAAATGAAAAGGCATGCTAGGTCCATCAAAGCCATTGGGAAAGCATCTAGTCGTGGCTTGTTTCAGAGTCAATCAAGCATCCGTCACTCTATAGTTCACAGCTTTGTCCTGACAGTTTCATCTCTGCCTGAAATAGGTGATTTTTCTACTTACTTTGGCGTGTGCCAATATCTTGTATTATGCCTCATCCTGGTGTTTGTTTTTCTCTTAATCACCTTAATTTATAAATCTAGACTGAAGCTTCTCTCCCAGATGCCTCGAATGGTCCTCTTCTTTCACATCCTAACTCATGAATCGAGGCTGATTCTGGTCTCAGGGCTATTCTCAGAGTGTCCCATGCTCCTTAGTTTTGTTGGTATGTCAGAAATGGTCCAGCTTTTGGGGCCACTGTGCGTCCTGGGTGTTCTGGAATCTTGAATTGTTTCTCAGAAGCGGAATGGAGACTTCCTGCCCCGCTGGTGAACCCTCCTTCATACTTAGTCCATGAAGCGGTGAGTGATTCATGGATCTCAGGGTGAGATTTCTGGCCAGTCAGAACCTTGCTTGTGTGAGTTACATTGGCAGGGGCATTAACTGATATAGTCCGCACAGGCCACATGTAGCATGGTTACAAAAGCATTATTTGGAGATTCAGTGATTAAAGTAGATTTAGATATTATTAGGAAATCCTGGGTTGCTTTCCATGCTGTTGAAAGGTTAAATCTTTTTATTTTTTTTGTGTGTTCGTGTGTGTATGGTGTGCATGTATGATGTGTGTCCGTGTGCATGTAGGTGCATGTGTGCGTGTGACTGAAGTTGGGTGTTTTCCTCCACTGCTGTCTACTTCACTGAGGCAGGGCTCTTGCGGGACCCTGGAGCTTACCGATTTCAGCTTGCTTTGGGGAATCCCCTGTTTCTGCTCCCCAGTGCTAGGATTTCCGGCAGCTGACATGGCTTTCTGCCTTTACCTGGACACTAGGGAACTGAACAGCAAGTGCTTTACCCACGGAGCCATCTCCCCAGGCCCGAGGTTAAAACAGTAATTGAGCCTAGAAAGATATTTAGTGCAGACCCTAGACCTGACACACCCTCCCCCATCTGTCTCCACTAAGATCTCACTTCTTGGCTGCTTCTCTTCACAGAACATTCTAGAAATTGCTTTGCTAAGTTGATTTGGTACAGTAACTCAATACACATGCAGAGGCTTACTCTGGGGACTCAGATTATGCGCAGGTGTCAAGGTCTCAAAGTAGATAAATCCTGCTCTGTTTAGTTCAGACGAGAATTTATTTTTTAACAAGAACTTGGCTAGAGATCCCGAGTCAAATTGCAGATTAGCTTGACTGACAGAACAATTCTTTGGTCTGTTTTTTTTTTTTCTCTTCTTATTTCATTCCTTCTGAGGTATATTTAGACCAACACATTCCAAGGGTTGTGGTCATTTATGGACTGTCACCAGTGCTGCTTGCTACAGACATTTTTTTAAAAAAACTGTCCTATGGCACATTTTCTGGCTGTCATTGCTCCGTGGTCCTCAGCAAGCTGGCTCAGGATAAGACAGCTGTGTCTTAAGCAGCTCAGCAAATAGCATTCTTTAGTAGACACTCCGTCAACTCTGTGAATGCCTCCCTCCATCCTTCTAGTCTGCCTAGCTTCTTCTCTGCGTAGAAATATTAGTGACATTTTGGGAATGCAAGTTGGCCGCATGACTCTTTCCCCTTATAGCATCCGAGGACTTCCATTGCTTTTAGGATACAGTAGACCTATGTTATGCTTTCCAAGGCTTCTCTAGTCAGGATGTGAATTCCTACCAGGTTCGTCCATTGCTCAAGGCTTTCTCAGCCCAGGCCCCCTTAGCCTGCCTTCTGTTCTTAGCGAGTCCACACCCCCCACATACATGCACATGCACACACACACACACACACACAGAGAGAGAGAGAGAGAGAGAGAGAGAGAGAGAGAGAGAGAGAGAGAGAGAGAGAGAGAGCGCACACACACACAGAGAGAGAGAGAGAGAGAGAGAGAGCTCACAGACATTGTTCTCTCTGGGTGGAAGGTTCTGTTCTATTCTCTTGGGACAGTTCTTATTGTACCATAGAAACTGATAGCTTTGGCCTGTCTTCTGTACGAGGTAGTAAGTGCCATGAGGGTAGGCTATGTCCTCTTTTCTGCTTGGATAGAGGTTTAGCATCATGAACATATGTACTGTCAATACTCACTATTTATTGGATGACCAAGACTTCACCCTTCCGGAAATGGGTATCTGACTCATGCGAGCAGTAACCTCATTGTTCCTTCCTCTCCTTCCAGCCTACCACTGTCCAAACGCTCTTCCTTCATCTGAGATTTGTTATTTGTAGAGGTGATCTGTACTTCATTTTCTAGTGGCCAGGAAGGGTTCTTTTTCTCTCTCTGGGGTGACTCACATCCTGTTCTAAGGCCTACCTGTTCTCTGAGTGAAATTTCATTGCTCTGACCACCTCTCCAGGATCTCTGACCATCCACGAGCCCTTCCTGAGCAGAACTCCAAGCTCAGACCACAAGGTACAGTATCAGGAAAAGCTGAAGAAAGAAGGACTGATTTTCCAGAGGTGGTGGGGGGAGTTAAGGACTTGCCTGGAGTTTGTCCGTGCCTCGTAAACAAGAACAAGATGCTCTTTGTTCGTTGGTATAATGCCATCTGTCCTGCTCAAATAAAGAAGTGACAGCAAAAAGAAATAGTAGGTTAGTTATCAAAAACCATGATGTGAAAAGTTAGCGTGACTAGAAAACAGACACTGGATAATTTACTTATAACAACAATATTTTCTTACAGTTTTTTTCTAATAAACACTTTTAAAAAAAAAAACCTGTGACTGTATTTGTAAAATCTACTGTTGCAAAACAAACCTGATGTTGACCACATACAGCATTTGTTCTGGGATAACTTTGCTTTCCTTCACTGCCTACATCATTACTGGCTTTTCTATGATCCCGTTTCCTTTGTCACCCACTGTTATAGGAAATAAAAAACCAAGCTGCCCTTCCCCATTGTAGACAAGTTTCTCTCATGCTAAGGAACTAGCTCCAGATTTAATAGAAATAATATATCCCTAATGCTAGTCCAACTCTCTAGTTTCTCCAGTTTACTCTAAAAATGAGCAAGCAAGAAACCATCTCAAACCTGTAATTTCTGAAATCTAGATAGCCAGCATCAAACAATGACATTTATGTGTGAATATCTCTCGGGTCAGGTGATGCAGGCCCAGTGCATCAAAACAGAGACTGAATTCTACATGCGCAGCCGCAGCGAGATAGTGGATGGAGAAGGCCACACCATGGGGGCACTGTATTGGCAGCTGAATGATATCTGGCAGGCTCCTTCCTGGGCCTCTCTTGGTAAGTGTTTCTTTGTGCAAGAGAAATCAATGCCGGTGTTGAGAGGGACTGGGAAAGCACAGAGCCTGAGGAATCAGATTACCCCAAGGAGACCTGGGCCAAAGAGGCTATTCCCTGACCCTGCTCTGTGAACACGCCACCCAGCTGCCCCTAACAGTATTTCCATGAGCTTGCTAGGCTGGGCAAAGCAGGCTGGTGAAGAGCGTGTTCAGAGATTCCAGGTGTGATATGGGGTGGAATGGTGTGTGTGTGCGTGCATGTGTACATATTTGTGTGTGTACATATGTGTGTGCATACATATGTTGTGTGTGCGTGCATGTATACATATTTGTGTGCATGTGTACATGAGTGTGGTGCGTGTGTACACGTGTGCGCACATGTGTGTGTACATATGTGTGTGTGCATGTATACATATTTGTGTGCATGTGTACATGAGTGTGCGTGTGTACACGTGTGCGCACGTGTGTGTGTACATATGTGTGTGTGTGCGTGTGTGTGTACATGGGTCAGAGTTAGACGTGAGCTGTCCTTCTCAATCAATCTCTATATTACATTTTCTTCCCACTGAACATGGTGCTCATGAACTGATGGATTCAGTGAGGCTGGCCAGCCAACAAGCCCCAAGGAACCTCAGTTTCTGCCTTCCCAGTGCCGGACATGCTGGTACACCAGGTTTTTACATGGGTGCTGACCATCTGAACTTGCATGGCCAGCAATTTACGAACTGAGCCATCTCACCAGTCCCCACTGCATAGCATTTTGAATTTATGTAAGAGGGCTTTTCAGGGCCCAAAGGGCATTGATCTTGTTCTGTGTGGGAGAGTTCTGCCAAGTAGAAGACCGGTTCGTGTAATGTCAAAGTTTCCCATTTGCTGACTCTGACTTGAGTCTGTAAAGTCCCCGTTAGATGGCTCTTTTGTGTCTTGGAAAAGGTAGTGGAATCAGAAATGCAGGTCAGAAAGGTTGCCAGCTGAATCGTTTCAACGAGCAATTGGTTATGTGACTGGAATGGGATTTGCGTTTTCATCTGTTTTTGTACCTTTAGAAAGTTACAGGGACCATGATGGGTCTCTGACTTCCAGAAGCAGAAATAATAGGATGCTATAAAGTGAAGGAGTTATGTGGCCATCTTGCAGTCTGTCCACTCCGATGGCTGTCTCACATGAGACTATAATTCCTCCAGGAGCCGTCCCCCGCCGGCAGAAAGCTTCCCCAGTAGAAATCCAACGGGCTGGCTTCTCCAAACCACACTTCTCCCGCCAACCGATGTTTTAAGAAGAACAGGAACCACTGGGAATGAAATATTAAGACTTGAAAATTTGCAAACCATGAAAGAAATCAGTTTTTATCTTTCTTCCACCTCCACGGCTTGTAGCACACATTGTGTCACCACCTCCCCATCCCTGTCCTCCCCATGGAGACAGCTGTGTGCCGCTGTGCTCTGGGCTCTGTCCTAGGTGCCCTACCGCACAATATGCCGGAAGCACTGTGCTCTGGTTTTGCAATGTCCTGTGGCCCAGTAGCATCGCACACAGACTGAATCCGTTCTGTTTTTTTTTTTTAAAGTAGAGTCTATTAATCACTCCACTGTCTTTGATTTATTGCTTCAAAGTGGCTTAGTCACCAAATTGCTTTATAATTGACAAAAAAATGGACGATCAGGATGTTTTTCTAAAAATTGTGCAGCTGGAAAAAATTGTTATCTGTTTAGTTAATTAAAATCTTTACGTCATTTCTTCCCTCCTCCAGATAGTAGCTAACAACATTTTCTAGAAAGTTCACTCCCTATTTTAGCAAAATTAAAATTTACTTTGTACATCAATCTCATTGATTTTTCCCCCCACCTTTTTTTTTTCCTTTTTGTCCATTTCTGGCCTCCAATAAAGGGAGAATCTTCATTCTCAGACAGATATTGAGAAAGGAAGATAATAGAAGATGGGATATGAAGCTGTGATGGTGTGAATGAGAAGTGTCCCCCATAGGCTCTTCTGTTCAAACACTTAGTCCCCAGCTGACAGTACTGTTTGGGGACATTATGGAACCTCTAGGAGGAGTAGCCTTGCTAGGCGGAGTCTGTCACTGGAGATGGGGCTTAGAGGTCATATTGTCTCATCTCACTTCCTGCTTCTTCTCTCTGCTTCCCATGTGTGGCTAAAATGTGGCCAATCAGCTCCTGGCACCATGCTTTGCTTTCCTTGCCCTGCAGACTCTCTCTGAAACCTTAAACCAAAACAGATCCTTTCTTTTGTAAGTTGCTTTTGGTGGTGATATTTTAATAGTGATTCAAATATAATCAATACAGTAGGCTTATCCTACTAGACATATCTGAACAAGGCATGGAATTCTGCAAGTCTTGAAAATTTTGCATTGTATTTGATGGTTTTTTTTTTTTTTGGTAGGAGGTATTATAGTATTATTAATTGCTGTGGATTGGGGTGTTTAGTCTGCCTCCGAAAGCCATTTTGTGTAGTAACTGTTTTGCTTTGCTTAGGAGATTTTGTAGCTATGGGAAAAGAGACCAAAGCCTAGATATTTCTTATGAATGAGAATTTGCAACAAGCATCCTCTCCTGGTGCTAAAAATTTCCTCCTTTATGTGCATGTAGGAGAAAAGAACCTTGGGAGGCAGCATACTGGTGCACTCTTGTAATTCCAACATGCAGGAGGCTAAGGTTATAAGACCCAGGGTTTAAGTCTAGCCTGCATCTTGTGTTAAACAAACAAACAAACAAACAGAACAAAAGAGTATTGATGTACTGTACTGAGCTTCTGGAAGCAAAGTTACCTCTGAGAAAGAGCTATCTTGGAGTAAAATCTGGGCTCAAGATACCACGCCCAGCATGTTTCATTCAAGCCCTTGCGTCTTTCTTCCTTTGGGAAATAAGCCATTGCAACCCGCCTGCCTTCATCTTTCCACTGTTGTGAGGTTGACGCGAAACAGTCTCCAGAGCTGATGGACAGATCCCCGAGCACCCAAGTCCCCTGCAAAACAGACTCCCTCACACGTGTGCTTAAAAACACCCTGACAAGCCCTGCTAGCTGCTCACGTGGAGCCTGACCTGACTGCTTGTTCCTGATGTCTCCCGATGCCCTTGGCTCTTTTCAGAGTATGGAGGAAAATGGAAAATGCTGCATTACTTCGCTCGGCGTTTCTTCGCTCCGCTGCTGCCAGTGGGTTTTGAAGATAAAGGTGTGTTTTATGTCTATGGTGTGTCAGATCTTCACAGAGACTACAAAACAAGGCTCACTGTGAGTTATTTGGATTGTGTGTATATGTGTGTGTGTGTCTAAGGTTGAAGGGAACTTTTAGATGACTTCTTGTTTTGGGGACCTATCAACGTGCTTCTAGTGTTTGTAACCTAAGCCGGGCTGTGTAGACAGACAGTGTTCAGGCTAACATCCGCAATGCGTTACATAACTGGAGCAAGGCTGTTATCTTGAGGATTTAGTTCCTTCAACTGTCAGATAATACTCACCTGCCTCCTTCGGTACTGTGGATGACAAGTGAATCGAAGAATTACGTGAAGAACTGTGCAAACCTCAGAGTGCTTTGCAAAGGGAAGATCCTAACTGTGAGGAGCTGGTACTAGTCCCGATTTCACAAAAGAAGTAGTTAAAGGGCTGTGGTAATGTTGAAATCAGCGAAGCTGTCTGGAATAGGTATATAGAAAGATAAACTGTGGCCGGGAGGTGGTGCATGCCTTTAATCCCAGAACTCGGGAAGCAGAGGCAGGCAGATCTTTGTGAGTTTGAGACCAGCCTGGTCTACAAGAGCTAGTTCCAGGACAGGCTCCAAAGCCACAGAGAAACCCTGTCTCGAAAAACCAAAAAAAAAAAAAAAGATAAACTGTGTTTAAGTAAAAAGAAAGACTTAGGAACCCTTGGATGCCTACAGTTTAGGTGATACCACTAACGCTAGAAATAAGTCCTGTCTGTAGAAAACCTGCGATGTGCCAGGTTCTGGGCTGACAATGGGTTGTTACCATTTCTAGTTCCCATGGCAGGCAGTAAAGTTTTCAATGGAGTTCTCCTCATGAAGACATGGATCCTGGAAAGCTGAGTAATTAGTTACCTGGCTAGAACGTAAGGGGCTGAGATGAAGACTCGGGTTTCCAGTCAACTGATTCCGTTCCTCTGATGTCCAGTCAGTATTGCTCTGGAAATCGACAAAGCAGTAAGCAAGAACGGTCACTGTCGCTCTCTTCTCCCTAGGTGAGGCTCCATACCTGGAGCTCCCTGGAGCCTGTGTGCTCTGTTGTGACTTCAAGCGCTGTGATGAAAGCAGGGGAGGCTGCGATTCTCTACAAGGAGCCGGTGCCTAATCTGCTGAGAAGATGCAGGGGATGTACAAGGGAAAGCTGTGTGGTTTCCTTCCACCTTTCAACTGACAGTGATCTCTTCAGCCCAACCAACTACCATTTCCTGTCCTCCCTTAAGGATGCCCAAGGGCTGGTGAAGGCCAACATCACTGTAAGTATCCCTTGTCTGGGGTCCCAGTGCCCTACGGGGTATTCCTTCTCTTGGGTCAGCGAGCTGTGTCCTGGTCCTCTCCTGCTTCCCCCTTAGTGCTCTTAACCTGAGGATGGCTCCTGTCCTCCTTCTGGATGCTAACACTACGCAGTCTTTATTTCTACCTCAGGATTTGTTTGTAATTGGCATCTGCCACCTGCTCTTTCCTGGTCCCTTTCCCTGGTGGGGCTGGGATGGTGGAATGAGACGTGACATCAGCCACCTTTGCAGATTGCATCTCCGCTGGGCTCCAGGCTGTGTTGTAGGCGCGCTACTGCCTAAGCTCTGGCTTCTGTCACTTCCCCGAAGTGCTGTGCTCTTGTTTTGCAAGTGCAGAAGCTGTCCACACAGGGTTAAGCAGAAAGCTCAGTGTCCTACGACCCAGGAAGCACTGGGGGTTGGTTGGTTGAGTCACTCCAGCTTCGACTCTTTAAATACAGTTAATCACTTTATTGCCTTTGATTCATTGCTTCAAAATCACTTAATCACCAAATCTCTCTATAATTGGCAAGGACAAAAAAGATAATCAGGTTATGTTTTTCTCAAAATAATGCAGCTGGTAAACTTGGCACCTGTCTAGTTGATTGAAGACCTTTCCTTCCTTTTCTCCCTCCATGGAAAACCTGACAAAATTTTTCTAGAAAGTTTCATTCTCTGTTTTAGCCAAATTTAAATTTGTTACGCAGTTTACTTTGTTGAGATTTTTTTAAATTGGCTTCAGAAATGATAATATAAAGACACTAATTTTTTTTTTCAAAAGAAGTTAAAACCACCAAAAACGTACCTTCTTTCCAAAGGAATAGTGAAATCGTCACGTGACCACGTCTAAGTCATCTGGAAACACTGAGGTTGGAACAGAGATAAGAAAGTTGGCATATGCTTATGTCATTTTTTATTTTTTTAAACAGCAAAGCAAGAAACAACTTGTGATATTTTAATGAGAAAATGTCCCCCGAAAGCTCACATCTTTGAGCTTTTGGTTCCCAGGTAATGATAGTGTTTGGGGAGGTTTCAGAGGTGCAGTGCTCTTAGAGGAATTGTGTCCCTGGAGGTGGGCTCTGAGACTTTAAAGTCTCAAGCCATTTCTTGTTTGTTCTCCATGCTTTGTGCTTGTGGTTTAAGATATGAGCCCCCCATTCTGTTCCTGTTACTGTCCTTGCTGCTTGCTACTATGGCCCCACTCTGCTGTCATGGGATCTTAACACTCTTCTGTATGTTACGTTGGGCGTGGTGTTTTGTCACAGCCACAGAAGAGCCACCATGTGCAACCATGGCAAAGGCAGCTGGAAACGGACACAGTCACACTCTATCGAATTAGGATTTGAATCAAACTGGTTTGTTTTTGTTGGAGCGATGGCTCAGTTGTTCAAGTGCTAGCAAACACGAGGACTCAAGTTTGATCTCCAGAAGCCAAGAAAAGCATCAACTGTGGCGGCTTGTTCCTGAAATCCCAGCATTGTGGAGGCAGAGACAGGGAGGATTCCTGGGCTTGTCGCCAGCCTAGCTGAATTGAAGAGCTTTAGGCTTAGGGAAAGACCCTGCTGTTGTGGAATAATCTTTTTGTACACTGTGAAGATGTATCATTTCTGATTGGTTTAATAAAAGTTGAACAGCCAATAGCTAGGCAGGATTTTCAGGCACACAGGATGATGGGACGAAGCCAGATGGAGAAGAAGCAGCATGGGCAGTAACAGAGTAAAGGAAATAAAACCACGCGGCAGAAGGTAGATTGATAAAAATGGGTTAATTTAAGTTGTACGAGCTAGTTAGTAACAAGTCTAAGCTATCGGCCAAGCTTTTATAATTAATAACTCTCTGTGTCATTATTGTTGAGTTGACAGTCCTGGCAGAAAGGCTCACCTACCCTCTGTCTCAAAAAATAAAGTCAACGGGCAGAAGGCTACTTGACCTTGCTCTGTGTCCTCATTGTGCTTGCGTGTGTGTCTGTGTGTGTGTGTGTGTGTGTGTGCATATACATACACACGCATATACACACCTAAAAGATTTAATTTTTAATAACCTATTTATTTTTTGCTTAGCTAAACTTTGGTTTACTGCATGCTAATTGGAGTAAAGTAGCAGAAGGGCTTGCGACTTGTTCTTCTAGTAATGTTGGTTATCAGTTGTTGTCTGGGGTACTGAGTGTGTGTATCTCTGTGGACCCAGAGTGCAAGCTCAAACCCCAACTCTGCTGTAAAGCACACAGAGGTGTGACCTTTTGTTCTAAAGCAGGCACCAGAGAGAGCAAGGCCCTGGTGGCTTCGCCTTGTAGCAGAAGTAGAAGCCAAGGCTTCTGTGGTGCCTCCAGCCTGGGTGGGTGATCTGCCTGCTGGTGTGTGCATTGGAAGAGAAGGTGCCATGATTTGGGAACATGAGCTATGACTTCATACCTGAGTCTAGAGACTCTGTGGTTATGCTCTGCAGCCAGCTGTGTTCTTTCTAATCCCTTGACAGTCACGTAAGCCACCAAAATGCCAAATATCTTTTTTTTTGGTGATATTCTAATGAAGGTTTATAGAGATAGAAAGCTTTCTAGTTCTCAAAAGAGATTTTCCTTAATAATTGGCATTTATGCATTTCCTTGGTTTGAGAAGACAATTTGGTAATTTTCTGCAGACTGAAATCATTTTTCAGGTATTGTCAAGTGTCATAATTGCACAGGCAAATAAATGACTTTGAAGTTCAGACCAAGGGGTTGGGGAATGCAGTTTTTATTAGGCCCACATAAATGTCTGTCAGACAGAGATGTGAACTGCAGTTCTTTCTCGTCCTTTATTTCCTTTATCTTTTTTTTTTTGTTTCCAGGTCACCATCTCTCAGAAGGGTGATTTATTTGTGTTTGATCTGAGAACTTCTGCCATTGCTCCCTTTGTTTGGTTGGATGTAGGGAGCATCCCAGGGAGATTCAGTGATAACGGCTTCCTCATGATCGAGAAGATGCGTTCTGTACTGTTTTATCCTTGGAAGCTCACCAGCAAGAGTGAGCTGCAGCAGGCTTTCACTGTGACCTCCCTGACAGATACCTACTGAAGCGATGTGGCTGCGTTTTCAGCAGACACTGGGAATGAAGCCTCGCTAAAGCATGACTGGAGAGAAAGGCAGCCTGAGGTAAAGTGGAGAAGCCACGGCATATCTGCTAGCTGGTGTGTGCCGACTCTCCACGCTTCCGGTTTGTATGGCGGATGTTTTTAAAGACGGCTGATCACCCAGGCGATGCCCTTAGACAAAGTCATGCCCAGGCGTTCTTAAATCTCCCAGGATTGTGTTTTCAGAACTTGGTCCCATAGCAAAGGCACAACCAGAAGACTTACACAACTTGATGATCTTTTAGGGAGCCACTGGATTGTGACATGGTAGTGTGCATTCATGGAACTGAATGTGCAGGTTCTAAAGTAATGTAGGGCTTTCATAGCAGTATAAAATGGTACCCCCTGAAGACAAAGTATGTGGCTATTATTGCCAGAGGAAATGGGAGCTCAGATGTTACAATAGAGAATGCTTGATGGCAGCCATATTGATTGCTGTTGGTAGACAGTGGAGGGGCTCGATGGTTGTCAGTTGAGTACCATCTTCGACACAGGATTCCTTTTCTTGTAAGAGTGATCTTTCTTTAAAAATCAGTGTAGGCCGGCTGTGCTCGTACCTCCCTGTAGTCCCAGCGCTCTAGAGGCAGAGGCAGGAGGCTCACAAGTTCCAGGTTGGCCCTGACTACACCCATCTTGGCCCTAAGCTTTCATGTGAGCGTTAGGCTTAACACTGATTCTGATGAGCTTTCTAATCCAAAGGTGTGAGCTGCATTTAAACTCATTGACCCTGGTGTGGAATTGGCAAACAATGTTAATAAGCAGCTAATTTGGGCATAGGTTCGGGGACTTTTTTGTACCTCTTTTGTATTTTTTTTCTTTATGTTTAAAATTATATACAAAGCCACAGGCTATACAAATGGCAACTTGATAGTTCGTCCGCGCTCTGCTTCACCGTTTAATAAACATCCCATTGTGTATAATGCTGCACTGAACATTTCTGCTTGATAAATGAGGGAATTTGAAGAATATAAACAGATTACTGGAAAGCGTTCATAATTGCTTAGTGGGATGGACAAGTGATGAATATTTCTCTTTAAATCTAAGACTCCTTAAGTAATGGTTTTGTTTTTAAAACGGCCAGGAAACCCTAAAAAGAAGATAAATACTACAAGTTCTTTAATCCTTTTCTTTAGTACTCAAGACTTTCCTCATTTTACAGACACAGAAAAATGGACACAGACTCTCTCTCTCTCTCTCTCTCTCTCTCTCTCTCTCTCTCTCTCACACACACACACACACACACACACACACACACACACACACACACACACACNCTCTCTCTCTCTCTCTCTCTCTCTCTCTCACACACACACACACACACACACACACACACACACACACACACACACACACACACTGCTCAGGGACTGCCCCTTGCTGAGGGCAGCAGACACCCTTACTCTTCCATAACTGGGGGAAGGATTCCTTGTGAGAATCCTGTGAAGTGGGTTTGGAAGTTGATAGACTAGCAGCCTTATCCAGTCTGCGTCCTGTAGGAGGACACGTATAAAATGACTTAATTTTAAATGTGTGGAACCAAATGTGAAGGTTCTGAGGCAATAACACTGGGAAATGCTACCTACCAAAGATGAAGTGTGTCATCCCAGGGGACTAGAGAGCTCTTGTTTCCTCTGACAATAATAACCGGGGCTAGAGATGGCTTAAAAGTCAAGAGCCCTTGCTGCTCTTTCAGAGGACCAGAGTTAAGTTCCCAGCACCCTTGCTAGACCTCTCTCAACTGCCTGTACTTTCAGGTCAAAGGGATCTGATACCCTCTTCTGGCCTCCATAGGCATCTGCACGCATATGGCATGCATGACCAAACATTCATGCACGCATATACATGCACTTATTTTTAAAAATTATGAGGCTTTTTGGGGAGAACTTATTGCATGGTTCTCTAGTGTGAATTTTGCAGACAATAGCACCGTGTCACCATGTTGGCCACACTTCGTAATGTTTACATTGGGTTGATACCCAGATGAATTCTGCACCCTGAACGAAATGACGTAACTTCCGTATTCTCTATTCTTGTGGTAAAGCGGGATCAGTAGTCCCTCTTCTTTTATTTTTACACAATGAGTGAATCAGTTTCACTCAAAGATGCCGCTGCAGAGACAGCAGGACTGCGAGCCACACTTCTCATGCTCAAACCCACATTCCGAGGCTCTTTAACTGGAGAACCATGGGCAGTAACTTTAGTTTTCTTTGGCTGAACACAGTATGGACACTGTTAGGGAGTGGTAGTAACCAGCTGCTATTCCAGACAGCCTGGGCATGGCATGGACAGGTGTTTTTGTCGCAATTGCTGTAGTGGAGTCTGATAACGCTTACTCTTGGGTTTGGGTTTCTGAGTTTGTTTGCTGTCCTTGGTCTTCATGGAAACAGTAGACAAAGGCAGAAAAGAGCAGGGTCAGGTCTCGCTGATCCAACCTCGCCAAGTCCATTTCAGGGAGTGTGCATGGCCAGGTCACCGTGTGCAAGGGTGGCTCCTCCCATCCCCAGACAGAGAGCTATAAAGTAGTAACTCTCTCCTTTGCGTTCACTGTGGTTCCTTTTCTCTCTGCCTTCATGCTGGACTTTTTATTGTGAGGCGTCACTTGTGTGAGATTCACACCAGGGAAGTCACTTACAAGCAGAATGATCTTCTCTATTGGAATAAAGTTGACCTGGAGGAAAGAAAGGATGTTTTCCAAATTCTTAAAGTGATAAAGACCTGAAATAGGACAGTTGTCTCCCCTACCCTCCAACCCCCACCCCACATACCCCTGTACAACTCTACTATGCTGCCCAGATGAAGGGCAGGATCCACTTTCCCAAGTGCTGCAGCTGGTGATGGGGAGGGGCCAGTTCCCTTGCCCACCACAGGAGACAGGGCAATTGCACGCATGTGGAGGGGGGTGGGGGCATTTTCCCCTGGTCCTCACCACCCCACCACATGGCAGACGAGGGGTATGTGGCCAGCTCTCCCACTCTCCCCCGCTCTCAGGGACAGCTCACCCACACCTTCACCAACAGGGTCAGCTCCACTGTGCTGCCCAGGCGAGGTACAGGGCCTGTTTTCCTGAGTGCTACAGCTGGTGAGGGGCAGGGCTGGCTCCCTTGGCTATCACAGGCATCAAGGGACAAGGGGTAAATTAATCAATATTCTAATAACTTTCTTACCCAAAAGTATAATGTGCCTCAGTCTCCCCCTTGAGTCCCATACTGTAAGGCCATCCTATCCAGCTATTAAGGAAAACTGCTTTTGGAAAACTCACTATAAAAATGAAAACAATTCAAATGGGTCTCTAAAGTCTTTCTTTGTAATTAATACACAAGGAAGAACACAAGCTCATCTGGCAAGCCAGGTCAGGCTCTGCTGTAAAAGCAGACGTCTTTGAGACCTTGCATAGGAGCAAATAATAATTGACTTTGCAGAAATAATGCCATTGGGTCGTTGCCTCATGTTTGATAAATATCTGTCCTTGTGTTTGTAGACAAGGGCCACCAGGTCCTGCCGTAAAGGGTGCAATAATAATGTAGTTGGATTCTTTAGCCCTTTAACAAGATTTAGCATGCTCCCTTGTGACGTCTCCTGCTGTGCAGTGAGCAAGATTCCGAGTAATCCTGCACATGTTACCCAGAGCTCTCAGGAACAGGGATATTTCTATTTGAAAACTGGCATGCATTCTTGCCTCTGACATATTGGGAAGCCCCCTCTTATTATTCTGTTATCATTGCTTATCATGGCCTTTGCAAAACTGATTGGGTGCTGAGAGACAGTGCATGCATTCCTCGGGGTTGGAGCAGCTATTACTGACTGGCCAGCCAAGAGCCAGACAGTCTGCTCTGTGGAGGAGGCTGTAGCTAACTCCAGGGAGCGAATCATACTTCGTTATAGCAAAGCTATTCCAGTTTGTCAGTGGATGGTGTTTGGTTAAGCATGTGACACAGTTTGGTATCTTGATAGGAGTTTCCCTGCCTAGTAAGAGAGATACTGGAGGGGCTGGAGAGATGGCTCCATTGCTTGAGAGTACTTGCTGCTCTTCCAGAAGACTTGGGTTTTGCTTCCTAGCACCCATGAGATGGCTCACAGTCATCTGTCACGGTAACTGCCAAGGATCAGACACCTTCTTCTGACCTCAGGCACCAGGCATGCAGGTGGTTCAGTCATACTGGCAGGTGAAACACTCATGCCTATAGAATACCCTTTTACAGAGAGATACTGGGCATGGATCTCGCTCCTGGGAACTGAGAAACATCTATTTGAGAATTTGACACCTAGGAACTGTTGATGAAACAGTATTGACAGGGACAGCAATGGTGCAGAGCTGCTAAATTAGCCCTCCATCCTTGAACTTGCGTCTTAGAGTACCACAAGGTCTCACTTGTTTAATCTACTTGCAGTCAAGTCTTCTGATTTGACAGCCACAATCATCCTAATTGATACTCTTAAAGGAATGAGCTTTGATTTAGACATACTTGGTACTTAAGTTTGAATACTGAGCCGATACTAGCAGGTTTTGGGTCCGTTTGTGCCTTCATTTCTATGTTTTCTATTTGTGTGCGTGGCACATGAATATGTTTGTTACCATGCATGTGTATGGAGGCCAAAGTTCAATGTTGGACGTCTTCCTTGATTTCTCTCTACCTTATTTTTTTTAAGACAGGGTCTGTTTCTGACCTGCAAGGCTGGCTGGCCAATGGGCTCTTAGATCTGCCTGCCTCTGCTCTTCCTGCTCTGAGGTTAAAGGTGTATACCACCACATTTTGCTTTGATGGGATGATGGGGGGGGGCAAATGCAGATCCTCATGCTTCAGCAGCTGGCACTTTACCAGCTGAGCCATCCTCCCAGCCCTTCTCTGCCTTTGCTTTATATATAGAATATATATGTATGATTTAACCCACCTCATACGTTAATTGCGTGACCTAAATGAGATGATAGGTACATAATGATAGCACAGATACAGCAGATGTGAGTTATTATGCTTATTGCCTCCATATGGAGGCAACAGGACAGGTCTAGGGTGTTGATGGAGGAGCAGGCTGCATCCCGCCTCCTGGCTAGCTTAGCCCCCGAAATAACCACACAGAAATTGTATTAATTAAATCACTGCCTGGCCCATTATATCTAGCCTCTTCTTGGCCAGCTTTCACATCTTGATCTAACCCATTTCTATTAATCTGTGTTCACCATGAGGTCGTGGCTTTCAGGGAAGGATTCTAACCAGTGTCTGTCTCAGGCAAGGAGCTTCATGGCGCCTGCCACACCGTCCTTCTTCCCAGCATCCAGTTCTGTCTTCTCCGCCTATCTAAGTTCTGCCCTAACAAAAGACCAAGGCAGTTTCTTTATTCAACCAATGAAAGCAACATGTAGACAGAAGAACCTCCTACACCACTAGGGAGGTGGGTATATTTGCGTCTGGGCAGGAGTCTGTAGCTAGAAACAGTGTCCCCCCAGGGATCCAGGGAGAACAAGTGGAGAGGAGCGGCAAGCACCCCATTACCCTACCCTGACTGGCTGCCCTGAAGATGCACTTATAGGAAGTCACAGAGCCCATTTGGCTGGCAGATGGGGGTCCAAAAGTGCTCTAGAAATTTAAATGACCTATTAACATTTAATAAGGGAGAGTTCATGCCAAATAATGGTTTTACCTATCTCTAGAAAAAAATGCAAAGCCTGTAATCATTGAATTTGCTGATAGTCAGGCAATCTCATCTTATAATCAATCAAAATCACCTCCACAAAATTACCTAGGCTTTGGCGTCCCACACATAGGTTTTGGAGAGGGTAGGGTGGGCATGTGGGCTTCTGCTCAGTCCTGGGATTCTGGCTCACCCATTCCCCGTGCATGGATACAACTTCGTTTAACTCCACCATGTGTTAATCTTGAATCAGTCACAGAACATCAAAGCTTTAATTTCCTTCTCTTATAGACATGGTCAATAATAACAAGTATTTCATAGAATCTCTGTGAATTCAATGGGATCAGCCTGTTCAGTGCCAGCAGGGATAAGCTCACGGTAAATTCTGTCTTACGGTTACCATTCCACAAAAGATCGTGGGAGCCATCAGGCCTAGGGAGTCTCTTGACCACAGTGAAAGAAGTATTTAAAGCTTCAACACTAGGGGTTGGGGGTGTGGATGGTCCCAGTCTCTATGACCTAATTTGAAGAAGCAGAAAGATGACTATATTTCAAATCCACCCTCCTCCTTTTTCGGTATGGCTTGGTCCAGTTTTATCAAAGCAAAAACAAAAGAGCTGTAAGAGGCGGGGCCCGTGCTGGGTGACTGTGCAGGGCTCTGCAGCTGCCCACAGAGGCGACTTATCTCCTTCGCACAGGAAAAGAGGCTGCTGGGAGGCAGCAGGCCAATGCCTGGCCAAGCCTGGCTTTTAGCAAGCTTGTGGGTGGGGGGGAGGGGTTCCTGCCCCTGTTGCTCTAAGATAGGAGGGGAGGCTGAGGGAGAATCTGTGGGAGCTGACTGCCACTGCCCTGGAGTGCATGCGTGGGCGACTGTTAGGGAGGAGGAAGGTTGTAGGGACGGGTGAAGCGGGGAGGAGAAGACAGTTGATAGGAAGGGAAAGAGTGTGCCGGAGAAAGGGAGGGAGAAGGGGAGAGATAGAAAAAATGAGGAGAAGAAGAGGAAAGGAGAGAAGGGGAAAGAAGGAAGGGATGGGGGAGAAAGTGGGGGTTGGGGAGAAAGAAGTCAGGAGGCTGCAGCTCTTTTAGCTGAGCTCAGGCTTCTTTCCAGGCTCCTGGCAGACAGAGACCAACAACAGCAGGGCTGGGGCACCAGGTTCCATTCCACGGAGCCACTTCCTGTTCTGCTTTTCATTCGACTCCATTTCTATCCATCCTGTTACCCCGGCAAAAAAGCAGCTGCGGAGTGATTTTTTTTAGAGCGTGTGAGCGTGTGTGTGTGTTTGTGTGTATGTGTTTGTGTGTGTGTGTGTGCTCGCACGCACGCGTGTGTGTGTGGGCTCACGTGCGTGTTGCAGTGTGTTTGGAGGTCTGAGGACAGCTTTGTGGAGTCAGTCTCACCTTCCACCTTCCGTGGTTTCTGGCGAGCCAACTCAGGCTGCCAGACTGGTGCGGCTCTCACCTTTACAACCTGTGCCACCTTGTCAGCCCTGAATGACTTCTCATTGAAATTTAATTCCTGTGACTCTATGGAAACGTGACACTAAGCCTCTGGAATAGATGAGAGAGAAGTTAGATGAGCTACAAAAGAAAGAAGAAAGGATGTGGCCATCAGCCACTGCATGGCAGGCAGCATGTGGCCTGGCCTGTGGAAAGAGATGGGCATCCCTCCTCCAATCTCTGCAGCCTTTAGGAGACTCTGTGTCCTTCAGAGCCACGAAGGCGGCTGGCCCACACGCTGTGCGCATTATGCTGCTCCCAAGTCACTACAGGCTTTGGCTGGATGGTGTGGAAAGGCAGAGCCAAATGATGACTGTGACCTTCAAGAGGTCAACTGGAAGGCTTGTAGAGATGCTTCTGCCTGCATAGGTCTGAAGGGTTCACACAAATACTTCGTGAACCCACACTGTTCTCATTCCGGAGGAGACAGTGGTGCTACTGTGCCCCAGGCAATGATGGCGAGGTGCAGGGGCTGTAGAGCCCCAGGAAGAGAGTAGGAAGGGCCATTACTAGCTTTGATGTCAAGGCCTGACTGGGAGGCTGCAGTACTTCACAGACGTGTCCTGTCTCACAGATGTGTCCTGTCTCGTCCTTTTGACCTCTCTATGTCTGCCTGTGCTTCTGTTGGGAGGCAGAATTCTGCATTAGTGTGTGTGAGCATGGGCATAATATGGGTGGGTTTTGGAGGGCTAGTTACTTGTTGAGGGAAGGGGATGTACCCCAGGAAGCAAGCAAGGCCAGACAGTGTTGAGAAACAAGCACCTGGGGGTTCCCAAGCCAGAGGAAAGGGGCCGGAAGGAGAATGGGTGAAGGAAGGAAGACCTGCAAGCACATTTTGTTGTTTTTCTTTCTTTTCTTTCTTTCTTTCTTTCTTTCTTTCTTTCTTTTTTTCTTTCTTTTTTTTTTTTTTTTTTTTGAGACAGGGTTTCTCTGTGTAGCCCTGGCTGTTCTGGAACTCAAGTTGTAGACCAGGCTGGCCTCAAGCTCACAGAGATCCACCTGCCTCTGCCTCCCGAGTGCTGGGATTAAAGGTGCACCACCCTCACTTCCTGTCCTGTCCTGTCCTGTCCTGGGAGTTCTCTCTGATTTTAGTGTTCTTAGCTGAGTTAGTTTGGTCAATTGCTGTCTTCCAGCTGTTGGGCCAGCTGTGAGCAGTCCTTCAATGCCCCTGACTGGCAAGCAGCTCCTTTTGGTACAACAATGTGATTGATTTGTCCTTCAAGGCAGCCATGCACTCTGTGACTAGCTAAAGAGTGACGCTGAGAACCAAACAGTGCAGGCTGAAGACGGAGTGTTGGTCCTGCTCTTCTCTCTCTTCACAGACAGGCACGTATGTCCTGTGGGCCAAGGGGCGAGGAGTAACCCCTCCATTTACCCCATTGTTACAGAAATAAATATTTGGAATTTTTTTTGAGTGGAAGCAGTCACACTTAAAGATATTTAATTTTTTTGAGAAAGTTGTCTTCAAATCACAGAAAGAAATTTACTTCAAATGCATAAGGAATATGGACATTTAGTCAGGAGATAAACAGGTGTCCTGCAGAACAAAATCGTCCATGCTATGGAAGTGTCCTCTTCAAATCTTTGAGTTATACTGTCCCTTAGGTCGTACTCTGTAGCTTTGGGGAAAGGGACGGTGAACTTCAGAATCATCATCACCATCATCATCATCATCATCACCATCATCATCACCATCATCATCATCACCATCATCATCATCATCATCACCATCATCATCATCATTATCATCATCATCATCACCATCATCATCATCATCATCACCATCATCATCACCATCATCATCATCACCATCACCATCACCATCATCATCATCACCATCACCATCATCATCATCATCACCATCATCATCATCATCATCATCATCACCATCATCATCACCATCACCATCATCATCATCACCATCATCATCATCATCATCATCGTTTGCTTTGGAGACCGGGTCTCAACGATGCAGTCTAGGTTGGCCTCAAACAGATGGTAATCCTCCTGTCTCAGCCTCCTGAACATTGGGAGTACAGAACATGCACCACAAGCCTGGCTTCAAAATGCAGAAAATGTCTCTTTCCTGTAGTACAGACCTAACAATCTTGGGACTGAGTATCCAGCATCAAAGGTCCAGCCTTTCCCAGTGGGAGGTGCTTCTTGCTATTTCGGGCGTTGTGTTTTCAGTCCCAACTCTGCTTCCGGGTACTGATGGAACCCGGAGAAGGGACTCCTGCTTTGTCTGCTAGGCTTCTGGTCTGGAGAGAATAAATTGAATCTCCAAGAAGCAGTCACTGCTTCTCTCCCATGGCTGTCAGGCCATGCCAACTGTCTGCAGAAAGTGCATGATTGACCGACCAACTTGCCCCTTTCCTTTGGCTGGGATCCCAATGGGCCATAGCTTCCTGAAGAAATCAGTCATAAGGTCCGCCAGCCTGCCAGCCTGAGATCTTTCACACAGTGTTGGAGGAACAGCTCTAAACTCGGCTACACCCCAGCACCTGAACAGGTAACCTTCAAGGTATCTCCCAGCCCTAAGTTCTGTGATACAGAAGGAAATAAACATTTTTTTTTGTTTCACCCTGTTTTGACTCCCGTGTCTCCCCACATCCATTACCAGGGGAAGTATAAGTCAGAAAGAAAAATTTCCTGGAAAGCATAAAATAGGAAGAAGAAGGCACAGTGACCTCTAGCCCATGAATAATTCATGCATGTGCATCTTAGCTTGTTGGTAATCGTTTTTAAGCAAGCAATGTCTTTTTAGTTATATTCTCGGCTCACTTTGCACACAGGTCAATATATTATGGCTCCATCTTTGCACAGAGCTGTACACATTTTTATAAAAACAAGCTAGTTTTTCATCAAAGACTTCAGGCATCCACAAAGATAGCCTTGGAGTTGGTCCGACCTGGATTTGAATCTGGGATGGGCCCAAATTGGGCTTTGTTTCTGTATTGGAAACTGGGGGTGAATTCTGGAGAATTCTTAGTAATCCTTGATTGAAAGGGGCTGGTGTGTAAAGATGCTCACCCTGGCTGGCTCCTCTCCCTTCACCTTTCTCTGCTAAGACTTAGCAGGCTTTGGGTCTGACTCTGTGCTGGTGACCACGGGCAGGCCGTGTCTGTGTTGCAGAGGCCTGCCGCAGGGGACCCAGGTGGGTAAATGGACGACAGCAGGGCTTCCTTCTGCTGAAGACGAATGGCTGCGGAGCCTGGAAAGGTCTGGGTTATGCCTGCAGAGTACAGAAACCTCGAAAGATGACTGAAGTTCTGAGGAAGCTATTTTCGAGTGGCGGCCTGCGGTGAGACAGCTCTCAGGGCAAGCTTACTTCTGGCCCATCGTAGCTTCCCACCTGGCCACCTGCACTGCCTCTGCTATTTGTCCCCACCTGCTGGTACAAAGGTGGACTCTCCTTCCATAGGGAGGCAGGCAGTGTTGCTGCCTTCCTGTGGACTAGCATAGAGACCAGTCTAAGAAGGGGAAGTTTCTGGAACAAAGGAGAGCCAAGATTGCTTACTAAAGAGTAGAAATGCTATTTTCTATATTGGCCCGTCGGTAGTCTGGTTGGCGTTCCTCATGTCAGTATCTTTTTATTTATTTATCTTTGTTTTTTGAGACAGGGTTTCTCTGTGTAGCACTGGCTGCATGGAATTTGCTCCAACTTAGAGACCTGCCTTCCTCTGCTTCCGATTGCTGGGATTAAAGGCGTGCGCCACCACCGCCCGGCAGTCAGTATGTTTTTACGCTGAACTTCTGGCAGGGGAACTTTCTCATGTCTCATCAGAAACCTGGGAAATGGTGACATCCATTCTACATCCAGGGCTTAAAACCCTCACTGACATTTCCTTTGCTTTCAAATCTGTCATTTGAGCAGAACAGCAAAACAGCCTGTCTCTATTATGGGCCACATCTGCTGAGGCAGCCTAAAGGCCAGGTGAGGTCACCTGGCAGCTGGCAGATTGGCTTGGCTGGCATTGGCTAGGATCTTGGTTAAGACTGTTGGCTGGCCACTGGAGCTCCGTGGTAACTGAGTTCCAGGAGAACGCCCAGGAGGGCTGGCAGAAGTCACTCTGCATCCTTTCTGCCCTGCCGCAGGTGGCCTAGACTCAAGGAGATTGTCTCTCTCTCAGTAGGGTGGGTGTCGGCACCGTGTTGCAAGGCACAGCCACTAACAGCCAGAGAGAGGACCTGGCTGAGGAATGGAGGCATGCTTGTTCCAAGAAGTATTAAGGAACACCAGAAAAGCACCTTTTCATTTTATAGTTTTCAAAACTCAGAATAACAAGGACGTATCAGGGCAGAGAAATGGTAATATAAAAGAACATAGAATTTTCTCTTTTTTTTTTTTATAGCTTTCCCTTAATATTTAAAAAATTTTCTTTTTAACAAGGTTCCATTTATTTTTTATTTTTTTTAATTTTTAAATTTTTTTTTTTGGTTTTTCAAGACAGGGTTTCTCTGTGGCTTTGGAGCCTGTCCTGGAACTAGCTCTTGTAGACCAGGCTGGTCTCGAACTCACAAAGATCCGCTGCCTCTGCCTCCCAAGTGCTGGGATTAAAGGCGTGCGCACAAGGTTCCATTTATTCGTGATGCACTTCTAAGATGGAGAACCCAGTCTGTTTTTATACTCCAGGAGGAAGTCTTCCTTAAAGGGCCTCTTGACTTCAAGATTATTTATCCATGATTGGCACTGTGTCTAATATTCTTATGGTTTAAATTTTCATACATCTGGAAATTTTGATAGAGAAAGACTCAGACTAATTGATGATTAAGCCACTTGGGATATCGTTTTTTTTAAATAGTTATCTTTTAGACTAGGTATCAAGGAGGGCTCAAAGGAGGATACATGCATTTCCCTGGGAAGGGGAAATAGAAAAGATCTCCTGGGTAAACTGGGGGCAGGCGGGATGGGAATATGAAGGGTTAGGTTGAGGAGTAGATGGAAGGGGAGAATAATGAAAGATATGACTTGACGGGGAGGCAGTTCTGTAAGGATGACCCCAGCTAAGACTCCTAGCAGTAGTGGATAGGTAACCTGAACTGGCCTTCTCCTGTCGTCGGATTGGTGACTACCCCGGCTGTCATGAGAGAGCCTTCACCCAGTCGCTGATGGAAACAGTCAAGCACTGGACTGAGCCCAAGGAATTCTGTGGAGGAGAGGGAGGAAGGATTGAGCAGGGAGAAGGGGGTCAGGGTCATCACAAGGGGAACCCACAGAAACATCTGGCCTGCTCACTGGAGCTTACAGACTATGGGCTAGTGGCTAGGGAGCCCACATAGTACCAGCCTAGTCCCTCTGTGTATGTGTGATGGTCATGTGACTTGATCTACTTGGGGGACTCCTGGCAGTGGGAATGGGGCCTGTCCCGAATGCTTTGGTTGGCTTTCAGGAACCTCGTCCTCATATTGGGTTGCATTGCCCAGCCTTAATACGAGGGGAGGAGCTTAGCCCTATCTCAACTGGATGTGCCATGCTTTGTTGGCACCCATGGGAGGCCTGCCCCTTTCTGAACAGAGGTGGAGGAGGTGTAGATTAGGAAGGGGTGACAGAGAGGAGGGGAGAGGAGGGAATGGGAGGAAGGGGGAGGAAAGCTGTGGTTGAGATGTAAAATAATTAAAAAATTTTAATTAATAAAATATTAAAAACAACGAAAAGTGATCCTTTCATCACTGACATTTTATTTAATCTTATACCCTATTGATGAGCTCATTCACTCTATATCTTCTTGTCCTAATACAATCATGCCCTAACTCAACCAGCCTAGGAGCTAAACATCTGGTTAAAACCTCAGCCGCACTTTAGCTACCACCGACTTGAGCTCTCTAGACCTCAACTTTCTTCTCGGTAAATTGGGAATATTTTGTCTCCCTGCCCCCTAATTTGGGTTACTTTTAAGACTATGTGACTGGTTCCCAGCATCCGTGCAGCTGGAGTTCTCTGGGATACCAACCCTCATGTAGAGACTGGCATACAAGGCATCTATTTGGGGAACCTCAAGCTTGAGAGCTGTGTAGGGTGAACAGAGGGGATCTTGCATGTCACAAAGATGGGACAGGCTTTCCTATGCCTACCATGGAACTGGCGGACGTAGCTCTTTGTGGTGGAGGCAGTTCCCGAAGGTGCCCACCAGTTCCAGTATCTTGGATGGGTCAGTGGTAGAGCACTTGCTCAGCATGGGCAAGACCTTATATATATATGTATATTTTTAATTTATGTGTGTACGGTGTTTTGCCTATGTCTGTCAGTGCACCATGTACATATCTGGCACCCACAGAAGCCAAAAGAGGGCATCGGATCCCTTGGGACTTGAGTTACAGATGGATTTGAGCTTCCATGCTGGTTCTGGGAATTGAACCCACTGGCTAGTCCTCTGGAAAATCATCTAGTGCTCTTAACTGCTGGACCCAAAGGTGTTGGATTTGATCTCTACACCACAAACCAAATGACCTTGGTTGCATATTGGTGTCCATCACAGGGCCTGTTTAAAGCTATTTATTAATCTTTCTTCTTTCTAATTTCAACTTGGAGTGAGGAGTCACTAAGCTTCATGCTGAAAGGCCTTGTACGTATGTTGAAATTTAGTTTTTAATTTAAAAAAAATTATGTATTTTTTTTACAATCTCTAACATGCATACAACGTAGTGCAATCATATCCACATACCCCCACGCCCTCTCTTATTTTCCTACTCTCCTTTGCTTTCATTCTTTTATGTTTATGTGTCTGTATAACTGCGTTTAATTAGGGTTATTTGCAGTAGGATGGGTAGGGGCTATTTACTGGGCAGTTTACCAGGGGCTACGCCTTTGAAGAAATGATGCCTCACTTCCCTACCAACCGTTAATGGCCAGTTGTGTGTGTGGTGGACACACGAGCCCTCCCCATGTGGGCTGAAGGGCCAGGCTTGTTTTTTCCCCATGCTTCATACTCTTATTGAGTTCATGTTGAATTTGTAAGGAGATTCGAGGCTTGGCATGTTTATGAGAAGGGCCAGGTTCTGTGCAGTCAGCCGTAATTACTGTGTGTTCAGTAAGGCAAGGGCCATGCCGTATCCTGAAGGTGGTATGTGGAAGTTTCACTATGTTAACATCACAGAGGCAGAAAGAATACACGGGGAAGGGATAATGTATAGAATGGAAAATGTTGATGCCATGTGTCCGGATGAGGTTTCTTGGGCCAGAATTTGCCAAACTCAACTTTAGTCTTGAACACTTTTCTTTCCATATTTGTCTTTTTGAACATTTCTAGCTTTAAAAATGTGTCTAAAGTAGAATGAGAATGTGATACACAGGCTATGGACTGGTCCAGTTACAGGAGATCATGGATGTGTACACAGGCTGTGGACTGGTCCAGTTACAGGAGAACGTGGATTGTAAAGAGGCTGTGGACTGGTCCAGTTACAAGAGAACGTGGATGTGTAAACAGGCTGTGAACTGGTGTAGTTATAGGAGATCGTGGATGTGTAAACAGGCTGTGGACTGGTGTAGTTACAGGAGAACGTGGATGTGCAAACAGGCTGTGGTCTGGTCCAGTTACAGGAGAACGTGGATGTGCAAACAGGCTGTGGACTGGTCCAGTTACAAGAGAACGTGGATGTGCAAACAGGCTGTGGACTGGTCCAGTTACAAGAGAACGTGGATATGTAAACAGGCTGTGGACTGGTGTAGTTACAGGAGAATGTGAATGTGTAAATAGGCTGTGGACTGGTGTAGTTACAAGAGAACGTGGATATGTAAACAGGCTGTGGACTGGTCCAGTTACAGGAGAATGTGGATGTGTAAACAGGCTGTGGTCTGGTCTAGTTACAGGAGAACGTGGATGTGCAAACA
>JAQHUG010000074.1:5531826-5554988 GCA_028555095.1 Dicrostonyx torquatus
CTGGTGTAGTTACAGGAGAACGTGGATGTGTAAACAGGCTGTGGACTGGTGTAGTTACAGGAGAACGTGGATGTGTAAACAGGCTGTGGACTGGTCGCAGTTACAGGGACTCTGAAAAAGTATTTGCAGAGATCAGACAAGATGAGGTCAACAATGAGCTTGTCCTTTTATTATAAAAGTAAAATAAAAAATAGCATTTATAAATCCAACATTTTTTCTTTTAAAGTATTTGATTTAGAAAACATATTTACAATAGTAAAATGCAGAAAAGGGGGAAAATACTATTTTCAGCATTGATTGTAGCAGGTTTTAAATATTGTTAAGTTCATGTGTTTTTTTTTAAATCACAGATAAACCACATTAGAAAAAGCAATGTCTTTTTTTTATTACTCATCATGTTACTCATTTAAAAATATCTTTTTCTTAAATCTTAATTTGAATGCACAACTGTACTGTGGATGACTAGAAAGAACACCAGGTGGAGACAGTGACACCTTTTAATGACAGCAGGAACCCAGCAGAGGGACAGCAGCAACAACACAAAGCAAGTGTAATCCAGTAGCAGCTGGGAAAGCTCAAGCCACCATACCCCACCACAGCTGAGTGCTGTGATCTAGATACCATCTGCTTGGGACAACTCAAAGTCATTTCAGAACCAAGAAAGGAAGCCGAATTCAGGAGGCCGTGGATGAAATCAGGAACGGCCCGGCAAGCCGGTCACCCTCCAGCACCTGTGGACTCACTCTGCCTCCCTCCTGTGGGTGGATGCAATGGAATTTCAGGCTTTGGTTTACATAGTGTGGGAAACTGCCAGCAGGTTAAATTTTGCCTTCTATAGGTCCTTCCTGCCCATAATTGTGGGGCATTTTGTTCAGAGAAAACAATGAGCTGTCTCCAGGCAAAGACTCTGTAAAGCTGAGTTTGCGGAAGGATGTCTCCACACCACTGTCACAGATGCTGTCATTGTCCTGGAGCTCATCTGTGGATAAAGCACAAACTCATTAGGGGTTTGGCTAGACCCAGGCAATGCCTTCGTTCTGCTCCACTGTCCTAGCCATCCTCAACTGTCAACTTCGCATAGTTAGACTCACTGGAGAAGAGTCTCAACCTAGGGACTGCCCAGATGGCATCGTCTGTGAGCGTGTTTGACGGGCACTGTCTTTGTTGTTAACTGAGGTAGGATGGCCTGGCCTACTATAGACAGCATCAGTTCTTGAGAGGTGGTCCTGGGCTGTGTAAGAGAGTCGCTAAGCACGAGCCAGCGAGGCAGCAAGCAGCAGTCCCTAGTGGTTTCTGATTTGGAGTTCCTGCCCTGACTTCTCTCAAGGATGGGTGGTAAACTGTAAGCTGACAAACCCTTTCCTCCCCTAAGGTGCTTTTGGCTAGAAGATTTTATTACAGCATTACAGAAGAGCAAAACCCCCACCTTCCACAGCAGCATGGCTCTTTCCCTGACCTGCTATGGACCACTGTATGAAGGGATGTGCTTGCTCGTGTCCACCGGCCACTACTTCCCACCTGGCCACCCATGCTCATCAGCATTGCTCACAGTGGCGTGAAGACAGCAAATGACAGAGAGCACTGCTGTGGTCAGAGTTGGCCAAGAGTACATCTTTCTCTTGATATCTCGCCTTCTGTCTGTTGGCATCCTTTCTGATTTCTCTTGAATCAGAATATACATATTTTCCCCTTAGGAATGAGGCATATTTTTCTAAATGCCCTATTACTTTTTACAGCCAGGAAAACTGCTGAACATATGACAAAATAAATTCATAACAGAAGTAGAAACTAAAAAAATGAGATTTCTCTCTGGGCTGTATGATCTAACCAGAGGAGCTTATTCTCTGTACAGAGTGACTAAGGAAACAGAAGCCTGCTATACACTAAACAAATGCGTGATTCTCGTCATTGAATCTTAGTGGCGGAGCTGAGACTTCAATGGCGTTACCACAGTGCTGTCCTGGTGCTAACTCCATCAACTCTCTCTGCTTGCTGTCTGTTATGTAATAGAGTATTTTAAAGGCTTGATGTCTATGATGGTTTGGATCTTAAAGTGTCCTCCAAAGGCTGTGTGCTAAGTAAAGGCCTGGTGATCAGCCTGTGACATTAACTGGAGGTAGTACAACTTTATGAAGGCAGGGCCTCAAAGAAGGAAGTCAGGTTATTGGGGATGTGGCCTTGAAGGAGCTATTGGGACTCTGGCGCATGTCCCCATCTCTGTGTGCTTCCTCCATGATGAAGGACTGAAGGACCTTGGAACCTGTAAACTCTGAGCCAAAACCAAATCTTCCTTCCTTCTGAGCTGGGTCACAAGAGTGGAATTCCAGCATCCTGCTGTGTTTGTGGGGTGTGTGCACATGTGTGGAGGTTCACACTGGTTGACTTCCTTGCTTACTCTCTTGTCTTTTGAGACTGACCAATGGGCCCCCAAGGATCCGCCTCTCTTGCTGTCCCTCCTTCCTTCATGCTTTGGCTCCTGGGATTGCAGGTATTTGCCACTCTCCTGGCTTTTCCAAAGACACAGGAGGAAACAGTCTGGGTCTCACACATGCCATCTTTCTAGCTGCTGAGTATTTACTTTTTAATTATGATAGGAGACATGTGGATGCCTTGTTACAGCATTGTGGTGCAGAGAACAGATGTGGGGGTCAACAAAGAAACAGTCCCTGTTGGAGTTCAGGCAAGAAATGAGGATGGGCTGGACTGGAGAGCAGTCAAGAAGAGAAGGAAATCTGCTAGGTTGAATACGAGGCGTTGAGTGCCTGAAAACGTTCATGACAGTTCTTAGATTTTTGCCTTTGTCTGGAAGAGGGCCATACTTTTGACGGATGTAGCCAATATGAGTTTGTGGAAGAGTGAAGAGCTGTGTGCAGATAACAGGATTTATTCAGATACCAAGAAAGGTGAAATTTCAGGGGAATGGATGGAACTGAAAAATACCAGTCAAGATAATCCAGAGAGAAAAACACCGCATGTTCTCTCCTAGCTTCCAATAGTCACATATGTGTGTTTATGTGGGGTTAAGTATGGGGAGCAGCCAGGAAACTAGAAAGGGACTTTGGGTGGGGGAGGAGGTTTTCAGAGGGAAAAGGTTAGGGAGGGTAATAGAACATATGAGCAACTGAGGACATGGGGTGGGGCAGGGCTGGGGGTGAGGAGAAGAGTGAGTGGAGAGGAGGAAAAACCAGAACTAAGTTCACACATCAACATGCACACACGTGCACGAATACATACACGCTGCAGAGAAGGGAGCTAAGGATTGGGCCGGCCTATAGAAAACAGTGAGGAGAAGGGAGCAAGGCGGACACTGAAGAGCAGGGGCTACCAGGTATTGCAGACGCGTCAGTGACATGAGCAGGGAGGTGGCCAACCTGGTGGCCCTTGAGGCTATGTGCGCAGAGCAGGCCTAGGAGTGGTGGGGGACAGAAGCAGATGCAAACGGGTCAAGAAACAAGGCTGAGGTGACAAGGTGGGCAGCATCTTTAAAACTATTCTTCTGAGAAGCATGAACCTAGCTAAGGAATGTCACAGGAAGTCATGCTTTTGTTTCCTCTAAGTTTATGTCTTTAAGGATGAGGAAATGATAGCCTGACAAATAGGTAGCTATCCACAGCA
Source organism: Dicrostonyx torquatus (assembly GCA_028555095.1). NCBI lineage: Eukaryota > Metazoa > Chordata > Mammalia > Rodentia > Cricetidae > Dicrostonyx > Dicrostonyx torquatus. Next base: position 5,535,442 of record JAQHUG010000074.1, read on the forward strand.
GGTAGGGAAGGAACTGATGATACAGAACAAAGAAGCAAGAATCAGGCAGCCAGGACCTGCTGAAGGTGAAAGGGACGTCCCCAGGGGGAAGACTGCCCCAGGCAGAGGGCACACAACCTACTGAGCCCAGAGGGAAGACCTCCACACAATTCTGCTAATTGTTTCTGTTTTCAATAAAGTTTTGTGGCAAAGGCACAAGCTGAGTAAGAAGAAAAGTGTGTTGGGTTTAGAGAAAGCAGGGCATGAATAAGGCAGAATAACAAAACTGTAAGAAATACAACGTTTATGGTCTATACTAAGAGCCATTCCTACAAACATATGCTTTGGGGGAATGACAGGTGGGACTGTTCATATGGTAAAACAAGGCAGGACATGAGTGTGGATGGGAGCTGAAGGGAGGGGACGACTGGTGGGGGGAGGTGGAGGATCTGAGGGAGGAGGTGGAGGACCTGAGGTCGGGTGTTATGGATGGAGATGGCTGGTGGGGGGAGGTGGAGGATCTGAGGGAGGAGGTGGAGGACCTGAGATCAGGTGTCATGGATGGAGATGGCTGATGGGGGGAGATGGAGGATCTGAGGGAGGAGGTGGAGGATCTGAGGTAGGGTGGCATGGATGGAGATGGCTGATGGGGGGAGATGGAGGACCTGAGGGAGGAGGTGGAGGACCTGAGGTCAGGTGTCATGGATGGAGATGGCTGGTGGGGGGAGCTGGAGGACCTGAGAGAGGAAGTGGAGGATCTGAGGTAGGGTGGCATGGATGGAGATGGCTGGTGGGGGGAGGTGGACCTGAGATCAGGTGTCATGGATGAAGACGGCTGATGGGGGGAAGTGGAGGACCTGAGGGAGGATGTGGAGGACCCGAGGCGGGTGGCATGGAAGGAAGGGTCATACATTATGTATGCTATTGTCTGGTTGCTGCTCCTCGTCTTGTGAAGCCAGGGCTATTCACCTTTCTTAGAACCTCTCTTTAAATTGAACGAATATGTGAGATAGTGTTTCTTTAACCCCCATAACCAATGTTCACTGGGAATGTAAGGGACCCATGTGCCAATGTGAGTGTCTGTAGGAACTGCCCCTTAATGTGTATGGGAGCACGGTGGGGAGTGAGGAGTATGTGCCACAGAAAGACATGTCCTGTAGAGAAGTCTGGGAAAGGGAACTGCAGTGCCATATCATAGAGCAAAAGGAGATTTCTCAGCCTCTTTACCTAGGTGCCTTGTGGAGGAAGATGAGAGAGGCGGCTCGGGGGCCTGAGCAGTGGTCACGGGGCTGGAGGCTGTGGTTTCCGGGGTGCAGAAGGCTGCCTGGATCACTTCAATGGCCTCTGTGTAGCCCATCTGCCGCAGGGCCTCCATCAGCTCTTTGATGGTGCCCCCAGAGACCTGGTAGGAAAAGGGAGAGTGTGTTCCAGCCCCTGTGCAGACTGCAAACATCAACACCTATCCCTTCTTCCCTGTGTCTGCTCCAGAGAGCCAGGGGGGTCTGGGGAGGGCAGCGAGAGGAGTCCTTGAGGAAACAGTGTTTCCTGTCTTAGATCAAACATCACTCAGGAAATCACAGGAGAGATGGAGAAGGTGAGGATGAGGGAGATGGAGAGGATGAGGGACAGGGAAAGAAAACAGAGGGGAGGGAGAGAGAGAAGCTTGTGAGCTCACTGAGGCAGGGAGGCTGCTGGCAGTGACATTTGTGCCCAGAGATCATCAGAAATCAGAAAAGACAGCAGCTAACAAGGCCGGCCTCATACACCACCATCTTCCCATGCTTTCCTACTTTGGCTTAGAACTGTTCCAGTAGGAGCCACCACACAGAACAATGAACCCACGACCCTGGGTTCCTCTTGGAAACGCATTGTGCAAACTGATCATGGCTTAGAGCAACCCACCAGTATGGTGAGCAGCACTTTTTGCAGGCAGACTCTGAGTCTGCAAGAGGAATGTCTAGAGGCAGGAAGACAGGCTTCCATCCTGCCTGGGGCCCTTAGCCTCTCAGTGCCCTAGGCAATGGCTAGTTTACATCTACAAAATTACAACATATCGGAGGGGATTGTGCCCTGGCCAGTGCTGTTAACAGTCAACTACAAACAGCAAGGTGGCACCTTACCTCATAGTTGTCCATGAGGGTTTTAGAAGGAGCAGGACTCAGCCGGAAGGCATTGTTAAGTATCCCCAGACCTAACTTCTGTGCCAGAGTGGCCCAGTTTTTGTCTGGATCAGGAATCTCCAGCAGCTTGTAGAGCTGTAGTCTGGTATCTTCGGTCAGCTGTTTCATGTCTCCTGAGGAAGAAACACGGCTGCTTTAACTGTCCAGGGACAATCAGTCTGAGAAGATCCATCATTGCCATTTTGCTTCCCAACTTCTGATGGAAGCAGTGAAGCTTCTAGAAAGTCCAGAGTCCCAGTTAAGCAGCAGTGGCCTATGCTTTTATCAATCAGATCAGGACCAAGCCCTCCCTTTTCACAACCCCAGGGTTCTTTGTTTCTGAACTAAGAACTGGGCCTCTGGCAGCACAGCCTGAAGCATGCTGGCTTTCCTCTCCTCCCGTAAACCACAGCATGGGTTACTCTGAGAGAATCAGTTCTGGCACAGCTCACCTTGTGGTAGAATATCATCTGACGTGAACACACGCTCATATGGCTTCCCATTTAGTATGTCAAACACCTGTTGGACAGAATAAGAGGATCTCACGGAAACGAACTATCCCCCACCCCCGTCCCCCGAGACAGGGTTTCTCTGTAGCTTTGGAGCCTGTCCTGGAACTAGCTCTTGTAGACCAGGCTGGTCTCGAACTCACAGAGATCCACCTGCCTCTGCCTCCTGAGTGCTAAGATTAAAGGTGTGCGCCACCACTGCCCAGCTTGGAAATGGAGTTTTAAAAGTCATTAACTACAGAGGTTTTCCTGGTGTTCTCCCTAGTTCCCTTGCTGACGGTACACAGGTTAGGAAGGTCAGGGGTCTCAGCAGTGGGTCAGTCTTCTGTGTACCCTGGAGGGACACCCAGCCCAGCAAACAGCCCCCAGGAAGTGCCGAGACGGTGTAGCTGAGGAGCTCTTGCATCCCTGCAAACCTGACTGTCTCGGGTACTTACACTGCCTACTCTGCCCTCCGGCTCCTCCCTTGACCCACTTACCCAGTGACTGCCTCCCCCTTTAAGTCTAACTCAGCTGAGTTTTAAGAAAGGCTTTTAGCACTGTTATAGAAATCCACAAGCGAATTCCCAGGTTATTGTTGTGTTCAGAAACCTGCACCTAAGTTCTGAGCAGACTAGCTCTGACAGAGCTGGCAACGTTCTGGTCACATGCACAGAAGGGTGACTCTTCTGCGGATTCTGGGCTCTTTGAACCTCTCACATCTCCACTCTGATCTGAGGAAGCAAGCAGCTTCACACTCAGGGCTCAGCTGACCTAGATCTTTCATGGAGAGGCATTTCAAGATAAATACGCCTCGTGCTCAGCAGACTTCATAAAAGGCATGCTCTTCAGGGAGGAGAGTGCCAACAAGACCACCTGTTTTTAACATTCCCGAGCCACTGGCTCCCCTCAAGCACCATGAGATGGACTGGGCAGGGCTCACCTGCCAGTTGGCAGCCATGTCCAGGGGTGTGGTGCCTGGCACTACTCCCTCATCTTCTCCAGCCTTCTCCCAGGAGTCGTCCAGGTCGTAGAGAGGCTCAAAATTCTCTACCAGGGGGTCTGCTCCTGCGGAGTCAGGCAGGACAGTGTTATGTAACTTCCAACAGCACTCAGGGGTCACATGTCTAAGGGCAATTTCCTCTAGCTCCTAGAGGCAATTACAGGCTAATGTTTATTACTAAGAAAATTTTACTTTTAAAATTTTAATTTACTTTTACTGAAAAACTATCAAAGGATGCCCTCTACAGTCAAGGACACTATTACAAACAAAAGACTTCAAACACTCCGACCTGCAACTCTGCAGGATGTGTCTAACTGAACGCTGCATTTTAATCTAAGAAGTTGTAGGCGGCAATTTACAGGGACCAGGATACACAGTCAGGGTTGAGCCCTGAATCTTCGTATTTACATCTACCAGTGCAAGCATCACACTCTCTTCTCTTGCTTGCTCAAAACAGCCTCATGTCTACTGTGGCATGGCCAGTTTTATCCATGGGTGCAACACTTTTAGGCCCCTAACTCTTAAGCAACAGGAAAATAAACACCAAAAGAACCCTGGGCTAGGTAGGATGTATTGTTACAGGAAAAAAAATTGTTATAGAAAAAAAAATGTGCTAACAAATCTTGGGATTTGTTTTTCAGCTTCCAGCAAGGAAATACAAAAAGTAATTCAAATGTTAGTGCGAGCTACCTCTTGGTGCCTTCCTGGCTGTCAGTGTTCAGCTCGATATTTAACGAATAGAGGAAGGCTCAGGGCAGCTTTTTGGGATGAAGACTTTGCTTCAGTTCTGCTGGCAGAACATCTGAATTGGGCCAACACTGTGCTATCCTGCTGCCCTCTGCGGCCTGGCATACCCTATTATGATGCCAGCATAACATGGCCAGGAGCATGACGGAGAAACGGTTGAAGCCCTGAGGACTATATATGTCCTGAAGAGTCATGTGACCTTCCCGATGCTGAGGATGCCAGGGCTAGGCTTTTTGTCTGATTTTCTTTGTATCACACAAGCTATTGTTTGCTACATTTTCAGGACAAATTCAAATGAATAACTTTCACAATTTCTAAATTATGTTTTTATTTCTGAGACAGTATTTATCTTTGGTTGGCCTAAAATTATGTACACCACACTGGTCTAACCTTGAGGCAGCTCCCCTGCCTCAGTCTCCTGGGTGCTGGGATTACAGGTGTGCACCACTACATCTGGTCAGAGCCAACACTGTTTTTCAATATAATCAGTGGTTCCAAAATGATTCCCGCATCGCAGCTGGGGCCTCTCGGGCAGAACACAGTTCACTTCGACTAAGGAAGTGAGAAAGGCTGTTGCCTCTTTTCTCCTGCTCTCATACCCTTTCCACACAGTCCACACAGAGTCCCGTCTGCTTGGACTGATGGAGAATGTGCCTTCCACAGTTTTTTCCAGAACAACTTCTGAAGTAAATTAAATGCCAATCTCATCAGCCACGAGTTAACCCAAACACACAGGGCACTGGAGACATGAGATGAGCTAGAATATTATGCTTTGCGGGACTGGAGAGCTGGCTAGAACACTGCCTGAGAATCCCAAGAAAAGTAAGAAGAAGCATGGTGCAGAGGATAAGAGTCTGCAGGTCCTGGCTGTGGGGCTGCACAGTTGCCTAGGACACTGGAGTGGGGCCTGCCTGCCTTTCTAGTCTGTCTTCTTGGCGATAAAATAGGACTGATAGCAACAGTCCCTGTGGATTAATGTGGTAAAGGAGAGTGGATGAGGGATGCCAGCACGGTGTCTGAATATAGCGAAGGCAGTGAATGCCAGCGAGCTTTAGTGTTTCATGACATGACCATCAAGGTAAACCCAGGATCACCAGGCCAAAAAGAGCCTCTGTGTTAACTGAAGCATGACCAGCCATGTTGCTTTCCCTTACCCACTTCCCAGAAGCAGAACCGCAGCTTCAGGAGGAAGCTTTGCACTCCCAGGCAGAGTTTGCACGGCTGATGTCCAAGTCCATCAGTGCCCGGCAGGCCATCTTACCTGCTGCTTTGAGAAGAGCTGCCAGTCTGGTGGACCCTCTTCCAGCTGCTATGTGTAGCGGTGTAGTTCCATCGTAGGTGGTACTGTCCACATGGGCATCGCCCTAAATCCGCCCACAAAGAAAGAGTTAGCACTTGTCTCTACCCCCTCTCTGCATGGCCTCTCAGGCTCTAACATTTGTCCAGTTGCTGTATTAGGCTGGCCCTGTCATTGAGGAAGCCCCCAGTCAGAGAGTGGGGCTGGAGCTGGGGATGCAGGAAGTGTGTCCTGAACTCATGCACAGATGCTATGCGGGGATGAATGCTGACCGCACAGCTGGCACTGGCGTCATTCTTTGAAAAGACTTCCCTAAAATTCCCTCGGGGATGTAATTAAAGATCACAAGCATGTCCTTTACCTCCAGAAGCAGGCAGCCAGCCAGCGAGATGTTGTCGTATTCCACGGCCAGGTGCAGTGCTGTGCGCCCAGACTTCTGTTCCTGAGCATTGACTTCTGCCCCCGCAGCCACAAGCAGCAGCAGACACGGCAGGCTATTGCTCATCACAGCTATGTGAATGGCATTTAGACCTAAGACCAAGGAAAGACACAGATGTGGGCGGGACTGGCAAAACTGGACTGTGGGAAGGAGGGGTGCTACTAGCTTGCAGCACTTCTGGCTTCTGCTCGGGACGTGCTTCAAAGGCTCTGAAGGTCCACTGTTCTCCTTTTAGAAGCCACAAGCTTCTATTATGCTCATGGGAGACACCGAGTTACTAAATAAACATTCTCCATATGACTGATGCTTTATGTAGTTTAAGATCAGTGTTTGCTCAGGCCTGCTTTTTCAAAAATCCCTAAGTGATGCTCCCAAATCCACTTTAAAGGAGTTCATTGTGGTAAACAGCAGAAATAACCACAAGACAACATAAACTCCAGCTGGCCGAGAGGACATCTGTGGATCTAAGTCAAGGTACACACATTTATCAAGTGCCAAGCAATTATGGAGAAGCTGAGAGAAGGTTCTGCGGCCATGCGACTGCCCCTTACCTTCCCCGTTGGGGTGGTCAATAAGGAGTGCTGCTTTTTTGTTCTTCAGCAGGACACTGAGGATCTTATCGTGTCCTTCTCTGGCAGCTAGGTGCAGGACGGAGTTGCCCCAGCGGTCCAGAAGGCTCAGGTCAGCCCCAACCCTCAGCAAGTCCTCCACCACATCTTCCTGCTTGGTGATTACGGCCAAGTGCAGAGGTGTCTAGGTGGAAGAGGGGCAGGAGAGTCACTGGTTGCTTGAGAACATCTGTAGCGCCTGGCTTCAGAGCCATCACTGCAGTATGGAGTCATGCTCAGGGCTGTTTGTCATTCCCAGATTAACCCTTAGCTCTGTCCAGAGCTTCCTGTCTCACATGGTATGTATGCTCAAAGGCCCACGGCGTGAACCAGCAACCTTCAGGACTATAGGATAAGTTTCAAATGCTTACTAACGCTCTTGTCACAGGCCAACTGTTGACATTTTAACTCACCTACATAAATTTTAGGGTTTTATTTTTGAGTTTCTGACAGGACTCTATCTAAAGTTGGTAATTCTGTACATTAGCAAATCCAACCAAGACTATCAAAACAAAAAACAATCAACAAAGGTACCTACAGTGTACATCTCCTACAGTGGCATGGGAATACATTTGTTAAATTAGAACACACTGCTGCAGGCTGGCTTCGAGAGGTCTACTGTTACAAGCTAGACCCAATGTCATCAAAGGTGCTACTGGATTCTAATTGGCATGGTTAGGACAACACAACAGTCTCCGAAGAAAGCTCAGGCAAAAACAATCCCAGTTACTGTACACGACAGGTCATGAAAGGTCGTGCTGACCACAAAGCCGTGCTTCCATGAATGCAAGGGGGATGCTTGGAAACCAGTTTTCAGAAATGAGCAAGACGAACACTCATGATAGTGTAGATAAGAACTGAGGTCACAGATAGAGCGCAGCACTTCCTTGGCACAAGCCCTCTTTCACAATGACGTCAGCTGTGCAGTGAGAACTTGCCCAACCTCCCAGTCCAGGAAAAGCTCCTGGCTGCAGAAGCAGTGGCAGGTGGGCCACCAACACCCAGGTTGCCATGGTGATATTTTAGGCATCTGGATCTTAACCCCTAGGATTATATCTTAACCAGCTATAAAGTGTGGGGCTCTTGTAATCCTTAGGATCTGTCTGTGGAGCTCAGTGCTCACGCTGCCCTAATAGGCCACCTTCTGACACAAAGGGACAGGTGGGTATGATGCTGACACTGCAGTGCTGTGAACTGTGAACAGTGAGCAGCTGGCCGGGGGCACTACAGCAGTCTCTTGGGATCAGTGGCAACAAACCAGTTATACATGGAACTGTAGCAAGGTTAATGACGTAAGGCCACGACTAGGCTGCTTACACACTTACAAGTGTGTCACAACTATTTATGTATTCATTCACTCGTTTTAGAGAGTGTCTTCTTTGTCACCCAGGCTGCATCTGTATCTAAGCAGAAGGACATCCTGCCTCAGCCTCCTGAATACTAGGAAAAACCCTACAGAGTCATCCATATGTACACACATGCAAAATTAGTAAAATCTGATTCAGATATGTGCACTGTACCTGTTGAAATTTCCTAACAGACCATAATGTCTGGGGGAAACTAGGTAAAAGAACTTCCAGTTTACTCTCAGAAAATATATAGGTCCTTAGTTTAATCTTTCCAGAACTATGAATAATCTGTAAATTATTTTATATTGAAAATGAAAAGAAAGGCTAATGCAAGATACGAAATATATGCATATAATGCTGTGGATTATTTGTGATATACATGTATTTTTTAATATATGTCATTCAAGTGCACATGGATGTAGCCAGAACCCTGGCAAGGACAATGTAATAGTTACATTTGGGAATAGGGACCTGCCAGATTCTAGGCAAGGTAATTCTGAGTTCTTAAAATATATCATTTTATACTATTTAAAAATTATGCATAGATTGAATTTACAATAATTAAGAACATACGACAAAAGTAAGTGCATGCAAAATGCCCCATAACAGTTTATGGGAACTTACACAAATAAACCAACCCATGCCAAACACTGGGAGAATGCAAGAAGAGAAGAGAGTTTAAGGAACGATTTCAAGAGAGTCCTTTCTATGCCACACTGGCATGACTGTGTCTCCAGAGAGTGGTGGGGACGGGGTCTGAACGTGACAGAAATGCACTATGATTGGTGGAAGATTTGGGGAGAATGTTTAAGATAACAAATAATCCAAATTACTTGGAGAACTGTACAGTTTTCTGTCAAGAATGGTTATTAAGTGGGGTGTGGTAGTGCACGTCTATAATTTCAGCTCTGGGGAGGTGGAGGCAGAAGGATTACCATGAGTCTGGGGCCATTCTGGACTATACAGTGCATTCCAGTCCAGTCTGGGTTCTTTATCTTGTCAAAACAAATGAATAAACAAACAAACAACCCAAAAATAACCAAAGAAAACAGTTAACAAGCTGGGTGTGGGGCACACATTTGTAACCCCAGAAGCCAAGGAGAAGACTCAGGAGAACTGTCAGTTCCATGCCAACCTAGGCTACCTATCAAGTTCCAGGCTAGCCCAGAACACAGGAATACCCTCTCTCAAAACAAAACAAGTCCGCAAAGCCAACAACAACATGCAACAGTTACCAGAAAAAAGTTACCTGTTAGTGTGCGCTCGAGGCTAAGAAGCCAGGGACACGGCAGGGAATACAGAGGTTCTGTTCACTAAGCAGTGCCAAGGTGGGAGGAATGGGGTGTGGGGCTCTGCCCTCAGCACAGTGGAAGGCTCCACACACAGACAGCTGGTTCCCACACAACAGAGCCCAGCTTCTAACCCCACTGTGCCTGCTTCTGTAGATCCTATCTGCCAACAGCGAAACAAGGGCTTCCTGGAACCCAGCCTCCAGGGAGCAGAGGGAGCGGCCCTTGAAAGGAGGGCTGGGGAGCCGCAACATCCTCTTCCTAGGTTTATTCTTATCCTTGTGATGCATAACAAGGCAACCAGCCAGAAGTTTGGAAAATTAAACTTTCAGGGCCAAATTACTTTACCCCCAGTTGCTGTGGAAGATCGAGGAACACAGTTTTTGACGTACACATCTGAAATAATGCTTTATCCCAGTTATTTCACGGTGCAGTGAAAGCCCCGCACTCTCCCTGATAACGGTCACTGCAGACAGGAAGCGTGGAGCGCTGTGTGTAAAGTGGTTCTGCTCCTCTAAGAGGAAATGCTGCTTAGAAAAAGACCTCCTGAGAGCTACAGGCTGGCGTTCAGTTAAAAACTCTACCACAGATCCACTCCCAGCTTCCAATTTAGAATCAGCAAAGTAATTTTAAAATGATGAATTAAAAATAAGTAATTTAATGATTTCTTTTTAGAAGAAAATAAATTTTTAGAATTTTTGGTGTGTGTGCGTGTGCACAGTTAATTTTTTTCTTTTTGTGTGGGTGCAGGCACATGTGTGCCACAGTGTGCATGTAGAGGTCAGAGAATAACTGTGGGGATTGGTCCTTGCCCTCCACCTTGCTTTGAGGTCTCTCGTTCCTTGTTGCAAATGTCAGATTGCTCCTTCCTGCCATAACAGGGGAGTGCTACTGAACCTGGCTCTGTGAATTCAGGGGAGCTGAACGCTGGTCCTCACATCTGCATCCGCATCCACTGAGACAGCTCCCCAGTTCTTACACAGTAATGTTTTGGTTTTTTGTTTGTTTGTTTGTTTCTTTTTCTTTTTTCTTTTTCTTTAAAATGAGATCAGATGCCAGGAACTGTGGTCCATGCCTGCTCATCCTAGCAGTCAGGAGGCTGAGGGAGGACACTGATAGTTCAGTGCTATCCTGGACTACAAGCTGGGGCAGGGGTAGGGGAGAGGGAGGGAGACAGGAAGACACAGAGAAAAACAGAAAGAGGAAGGAGAGAGAGGGACAGAGAGGGAGAGAGAGACAGAAACAGAGACGGAGAGGGAGGAAGGGAGGGAGAGAGAGAGAAGGGGGATATGAAGAAATGAAAACAATTTCTTTTAAAAACAGTGCCGGTTGTGGTTTGGCAGCTGGGTAAGCAGGGTATGCTCTCAGCTCTGGGGGGGATCGCCCAGCCATGGGCGTTCAGAAAGCCATTCTGGTCAAGTGAGTACAAAGAGAAATGTAAAAGCTAACGAGAGGGCAAGCAGATCCAGAGAGAGGAGACCTGAGGGGTAGAAAAGGGCATGGGCTGGAGACAATGGGGGAGGTGAAGAGTGGGGTGGGGGGGGCTTGGCTCTGACCTGGGCTCCCAGCATCCCATACCTACACTTTGGTTCTCTCTGTGGAGTTTTTTTATATATATATATATATATATATATATAGCTTAACCCCAAACTCTATACCTGGCCTCAGCTGCTAATCCTAACCCAAGCTGGACAGAACACTGGTTCTCAAAGAGCTCCTTACCGAGGACCATCTATCTCCACTGCTTTGTGCTCTGGTTTCAAAACCTTTACTTGATAAACCCATGATACAACTGTTCAAATACCTCTCAGCAGGCTCTGAATTCTGATAAAGTACTGGTTTTTCAACTTGATTTTCTTCATAGTTATGACTTTTTTGCTAGGTTCTCCCTCCAAACAGTATCAGTTCTGAGTTTTAGAGCTTAGAGTTTGCCTTTTCCAGAGGAGTGTTGAATTTCAGCGTGGGGCTGTGGCTCTCAAACCCACAATCCAAAGCTTCTCATGCATGAATTACATTCCCACCTAAAGACACTTTTAATTTCTGCCTACCTGATACAGATCATTTCTCATGTTGATGATGTCATCGGAGATCAAACCGGATGTGACTTCCAGCAGATCCCTCACAAGCTGAGCATGAAGGTGGATGATGGCTAAGTGTAAGACACTGGAATGAAACACAGTGGCATAGATAATTAGGGGTTAGTAAATGACAAGAATTTCAAGGAATGATTAGAACCGAAGACTGAACCAGTTATCATGCATGGCTTTCTTTGGTCCCGCTATGTTTTAAATCTGCAAAATGTGCTGCTCTGAGGTGACAGGCTTTCTCTCTCACTGCTTATCCCAGGCTCCGACACTTGCTGATGGTGCCCACCTGACTCTGGGAATGTTTATGTCTGACGAAACACACGAAATGCAAAGGCACCCACCCTGGCTGGAGATCAAATGGCCCTAGCTTCAGGCCAGCTCTGTCTGTGCCCCTAACCCAGGCAATTCTCCCTATCTCTCCCTTATGTACAGACATTGAGCAAAAGTCAACATCCAGGCTTAGGAACAGCTCAGAAAAAATTCAGTTGCCCAGATCTCTTCCTCCAAAACAATTGAAGTGATTTTTATTTTTAAACAAGGTCTTGTCATTTTGCCCCAATCATTCATTTAGAAATACCTCTCAGGCCAGGCGGTGGTGGTGCACGCCTTTAATCCCAGCAGAGGCAGGCGGATCTCTGTGAGTTCGAGACCAGCCTGGTCTACAAGAGCTAGTTCCATGACAGGCTCCAAAGCCACAGAGAAACCCTGTCTCGAAAAACCAAAAAAAAAAAAAAAAAGAAAAAGAAATACCTCTCAGTGAAGACCACAATCAATGTGGTCTTTTTAGACTCCCCTATGCCAATATTAACCCCCAAGGGATTCATGCACACTTTGATGAGACATAATCCAGCCTGCACCTCAGGGCTTCCCTGTTGCTGTGGATGGAATGCTGGCAGACGGCTTTTGGGACATTATGTAGACATGACGTTCACACCTTGAGTAAAGGGCATGCTTCAGAAGATGCCTAAACATTTCCATGTGTAGCTCAGCATTTCAGCAAAGCGCACCCCTCCCCTCTGGCTTCTCATACCCTCCTTGGAATTCCCCCAATACCAGAGGGTTCTATATATTTTCTTTATTGCATTTTCTGTGATGACTGATAGCCACGGGGCTCAGCTACCAGGCAAATAGGACAAGCTGAGTGACAATGAGAGGCCAGAGTGCTCCCCTGTCTATACTCTTAAGTAGGCTCCTCTTTGAGTCTCCCAGGTCTTGTCCCCCTCTCCTAGGGAGCCTGCTTGTGTAAGTGCTGAGGGGGGCTCTGTGTCTGTACCCTGCATGGACAAGAGAGGCCACTGTCTCAGCTGCTCCACGAATGTCCAGGGTCCACATCCTTGCTTTCTTCTCCACACACTTGCGGGATTGCATGTGCCTGGCATCCTGTCCACAATCCTTCCTTTACAACACCAGCATCCCCTTCTTCACAGGCAGGTATTCATCAAACTCATTGATTCAGCGGATCCTTAAAGATGTCACTTGGAGCACCCATGTCCTGCCTTGGTTTGCTGCTCTGCTCTGTGGTTATTTGCTATCGAATGTTAATTGGATGCTTTCCCCAAAGACACCTTCTACCAGTCAGGGCTGAACACAGAGAAGATAGTCTGGGTTCCTCTTGTACTGTAGAACAAGGCCAGTGGTTATACCACATCCTTGGTTACGCCACAAGCTACGAGGACAAAGGTCTCTGTATGAAACCCCTGAGGTTGGCACTCTCCTAACGCCTTTTGTTTTTAAACTGAGACTTAACCCACAGCACTCCGGAACGTTTCCACAGAAAAGGACTTTCAGTGTTGATGCTATTTTAGGATCATTTAGATAAAGCACTTGAGTCTCAAGACTGCTGTCTCTGGCTATTTTTATAGGCCTTCAAGTCATTTCAAAAGTCTCAATGAAAGGGCTAAGAGAACTGCTTTAAAGGGAGCCAGGTGGCTCTGCAAATAGAACTCAGGAACAGACAGCAGGCATGATGCGAGCTGAGGCAGGCGGGGCCTGGTTCATTCTCATACTAGTGAACATGGACAGAGGCTGCAGAGGAGGAGTGAGGAATTAGGAAGGAGCGGTGTTTCCTCTTAAACACTGGACTGATACTGTTGTCATTACCAGGTGCTTCCTTGAGTACATCAGACAATGCTTTAGGGACTTGGAAGGACTGTCAATAATGCTCTCAGTTATTTCAATAAGGAAAGCAAGGATTTAGAACTCAACATGCCATCCACACATCTGAACCGTCTTGCAGAGGGAGGCACCACAATGCAGGGCTCTCGGAGGAGAGCACAACTGCAGAAGTGGGCTGTTTCAGAGACTCCCCCAGAGCCTTGCCGTCTGGCCAGCATGCATTGGGCAAGGCCGTTCCTCTTCCTCATACCCAGACAGCGCTTGCTATGCAGCAGTCCATGCTGAACCCACCTGTCTCCGTTCTCATCCTGTACCACGGTGAGATGGCGCTGCACAGCCAGCAACATCTTCACGTCTCCCGTCACCGCGTAGTCGAAAAGGGCATTGGCATGCCGCTTGGCAAGCTGCAAAGCCTTCTCAAGAAAGAGGTTATCTGCAAGGCAATGTCCACAACCACAGCTGAGTCTCGCTCGCTCGCCTGCCCTACACGCATGGCAGGGCACACCATTTTAGTTGAAAATGCTCCTTTTGGTGCTTCTGGATTGGGGAGACTAGAAAAAGCACAATTGGGCATTGTCTCACTGACAGATAATATAGCCAAGAGATTGATTTCAGAGTGTCTGTGGGCCGTGAGGAACAACTGAGAAATACCTGCTATTTTAAGGAGAAAGTCAGTGTCTCTGACTTAAGGGGAGTAATAAATCTCAGGGTAATTGGATTTTGCCATGATTTTAAATAATCAATTGTTTTATAAGCTAATCCACTTCTGGAATCCAGTCTGAGTCACAGTGAAGAAACATGCCCTCTGGTCCAGACATCATCTCGGAGAGTCACCGGAATCTTTGGAAAATTCATTCTCTTAAGGTCAAGGGACAACAATCTATGACCTCAACACAAAAGGATACATCTCACCGGTTTTGATATACATACAAAATACATGTAAACATGTAGCATCTCAAAGAGGTAATTGAAAAATGGAAAAAAGAAAATACTTGATAGTAACCATATGTGGCTCCCATGTCTAAGTAGTTACTCACTCCTTCTGAATGATGTCCGACCCAGAATTAGGACATATACACTAATGAACCTGTTCAAAAGGAACGTTTCCTTTAAATTCTGCTTCTTCAGAGAACAAAAATAAAAGCTTCATATTCAGGCAAACTTTTTCAATATGGCAGCTGAGCTGGCTGCTGGGAGGGGTCAGTGACGGATGTGGAAACTGCTGTGTTACCTGGGCCAGGAACGAAGTTCATTGCCCCTTTAATACCCAGAACTGCACATAGCTGGGGGAGCACACCCAAGTCTCTGCATGAAGACGCTTCTCTGAAAGCACACGGCACCTTGCAGGGCGCTCAAACAAGATGCTGACCCATCATTTTGAGATTAACAGGAAGGAAACCCATGCTCTGGAGACAGCTTCCTGTCCCTAGAACTGCACCCTCCCCAGCTGCCCATGGAAACCCTTGTTGGCATGCTCACCTACCCTGAAACCCGGCACCCCATTCCTTGTCTTCCATGGTGGACGCCAGTGTGACCTCATCGGTCTTGACGCTGGACATGCCAGACTCCTTGTCTTGTGTGGCTGGTTCCTTCTCAGAGTGATCCAGAATCTCTAGGTCACCACTCTCGTCACAGTCTTTAGGGTTATTTTTCAATTCTGTGTTTATAGTTCCTAAGATAAATGCAAAAACATCATTTTTTTTCTCAGTAAAATCTATTAATGAAACTATAACTCAGTTTCAACATAGGGCAGACAGAAAAAAGAAAGAAGGCAGGTTAGTTGAAAATGGAAAAACATGAATCTTCATAACAAATAATAAGTTCTGGATTTAGCTTATATTTATTTCTTTATTTACTTTTGGAGACAGTGTCTTGTTGTATAGGTCGGGTGCAGAACTCACTCTGTAGACCAGGCTGTCTCACACTCACAGAGATCTGCCTGCTTCTGCCTCCCCAAGTGCTGGGATTAAAGGTGCACACCACAACACCTGGCATGTTTTAGAAATATTTTAATTCAAAAACATTTTACTCAAAAACATTTAAAAGCTCATTTCCCCAAACCTCCCATCTTACTGGCATCGGCTCTGTCTACTTACACCCACACCCTCCTCATTGGCTCCTGGGAGGCAGAAGCAGAAGAAACACAAAGTCAAGGTTACACAGTGACATTCTCAAACAAAACCAAACACAAACAGTGAGTGAACCTCATCTTGTTTATCTGTGAAGGAGAGAAAGGGGATGAAGTTCTGCATGCTGAAGTTAGCTGAAAAAATGCAAAGTTCTGGAAAGTAGTTATTTTTCTGAACTCTCTCTTCTGTCCAGACTGTCAAGACTAGTGTTCTCCTTGCACAGGGAACATGAGGCCATGGTTAATGGAAACAGTGGTTCTATTGCAGTCGATGAACTGTGACCTGATTACACGATAAACTATAATGTCAGTTAAGATCTTCAAAAAAAGGTTACAGTGATGTATGCACCTAGCATTTACAAAGAGACAGTATAAAATAATTTCATGCATACAAAAGAATAGCCTTCACACAAACTGGGAGCAGACTGCAGGCACAGCACTGAGAGGATGCATGTGAGTGGAAAAGGCCAAGCCTACAAAATGAAAACTGATTTCTAAAGGAGAGCATTTGAGTGAAAAGGCAGAAAAGGTGAAACTTTTGTGTCTGGGTAGTCAAGTCTATAATTTTTGCATTGTGCCTCTGCCTTACTTTCATTCATGCAATGTAATGAGTAAATATGTGTCAGGAATATTCCTTATGCTGACCTAGAATTATACAAAAATATGAATTTACTGGGAAGTTATTTCTAAAGCTTTTGAAGATGACACTGTTGTCCCTGGTTTTTCTTCCTTGGTATTCGAGTGGGACTTACCATGGGTGATCCCAGCATTGGACTTAGTGACTCCAGGATGGAATGTAATCCCACTGTAAGTAGGAAATCCGTAGTGCGGGAAGCCATACCCTGAGGCAGCAATGAGACAAAGGGGACACGAGGGAGACTGTTAGCAGACTGCGCACACGCTCAGGGGAGCACGCCTTGGTGTGTGGGGCAGTGCCAGTCTATAGGGCTCTGCCCGAGAGTCAGTAGGATACACTGAGAGGAAAGAAAGACGGTTGAATTCCACTGTGGCAACACAGGACTGCCCAGACTGGCAGCCTGGAGAGCTAATGCTGAGAAGATCCTTTCTTCCCAGATGAGGGAGAAGTTACTTACACCGAGACTTAGAGCTCCACTAAAGTAGCTAAATAAGAAGACCCCTGGTGAGAGAGACCCAAATACAATAATATACCGAAGCCTTAATGGAAAAAAGGCCGCTACTTTCATTTTCATTATTTTTGGTGGAAGAACGGACTGATAAGGCTCTTCAGAGGAGCAGCCAGCACTCGGCACCACACACTGAATGACAGTTTAAAGCAATTACAAGTTATCTGGAGTAAAGGGAAAGCCATGCTCAGCACAGCACATTACCCAGAAAACAGGAAACAGCACTGAAGTCAGTTAGGCTATAAGGTTTTCATCCAACCCAGTATGAGTCATTAAACATGCTACTTGATTACGCTTCCATAGGAACCGCATCACCACGAGGGGATGCTCAAGCTAGTATCAGAAACAGAGCACCCGCCATTCTACATTCACAGTCTTCACAATCACAGTGTAATGACAGTAGAAATCTAGTATCCGTAGATGGCTGAAGCTCATCAATATTTACTGGAATATATGCAGGGCAAAGCTAGAGGCAGGTCATCCACACACGGTCATTGTGCTTTTCTGCTACCTCTCCAGTGGGGGGATTTTCTGACTCAGTGTTTTACAATGTAGTGTCTACAGTCTGCAGGGTCGTGTGGCGTTTATAATACACATGCTCCTGGTAACAGCTATGACGGACATCTTAGTGTTTCCCACAACAGCAGAGCAGCCCCTCTACGAAAGGGGAAGGGGAAATCTCAAAACTCATTTGAGAAAGCTATCTTCTGGATGAACGCTTCAGCTGACTGACCCTTCTTACAGGTTTGGGGGTTATCCACGGATTGTGCTGAGATACGCGGTCCAAGACCCCAGAACTGCAGAACACACAGACCTACGGTGAAGCTCGCAGTGTGAAAGATAGGAGATGATCAACAGTAGTTCACATAATGGGGCAGTTAGAACAATAGGCTGTAGTAACAGTTTTGGGCATGTGGTCTCTCTTGTCAAGACCATGGTAATATGTTTAGACTGAAGCTGACCGCGGATAACAGAAACCACTAAAAGTGAAACTGTGCTGGGGAGGGGCTACTGTACTGTAAAATCAACACCAATTTCTTTGATAAAATTGTACATTTGTAGGAAATTTCCCATTAATTTGAAATCTCCTAATTAGTAACATCACCACCACTCAAGCATCAGACATGCTTGGAACCCTGAAAAAGAAAACTGTGGCTCACCAACATGAAAGAGACTGAAGAGCCTTTTCTCATACCTGGGCCGGGACTTCCGGTACTCCCTCCGCCACCACCACTGCCGAACATGCCACCACCACCCGCTCCGGCTCCACTGCCACCACCACCGAAACTGTCCGAGAAGTTAGGCATGAGCTTCTGGCGCTTCCTCTGCACTTCCTCTTTGTCTGTATTTACAGGAAGGGAAACCAGAAGGGAAAGATGGATCAGGTTCCACCACCAGCCACAGAGAGACTATTGATTCTCAGGATATTTTTAAATGCCTTACAGGGAAATGGAAGGCGCCCAAGGAGGAAGCAAGATATTTACTCCAATGGGCATGAAGACCAAGAGTGAGCCTTGGCAACCACAGCACAGCACATACCCAACCTCACTATGCAACACCCCCGAAGTTCCCAGTGTTAGCAAGGGGTGAAAGATCCGACTGATCTTCAAGATTTAGATAACTTAAAGATGCACACTCTTAAGCCGGGCGGTGGTGGCGCACGCCTTTAATCCCAGCACTCGGGAGGCAGAGGCAGGCGGATCTCTGTGAGTTCGAGACCAGCCTGGTCTACAAGAGCTAGTTCCAGGACAGGCTCCAAAGACACCGAGAAACCCTGTGTCGAAAAACCAAAAAAAAAAAAAAAAAAAAAAAGATGCACACTCTTTTTAAAGAGTGCTTTTATTTATTTATCTTGAGATAGGGTCTCACCATATAGCCCTAGCTGCCTGGAACTCACTGTGTAGATAGTCTGGCCTCAAACACACACAGACTCAACTGCCACTGTCTCTTGAGCGCTAGGATTAGAGACACGCACCGCCATCTACAGCTGACATTCTCAACAGTTGTTCTTGCTCCCTAAGACAATGACAACCCAGCTAACATGTATGACGGACGACACTGAATTAGGTGCTGGGATTAGATGCACAGCAGGGCATCTTTGCTGTCGGGGACCCTCTATCTCAATTTGAAGGCAAGAGAGATTTAGTGGGCACTGTGATGGTATGCACGTGAAAACACAGTGGTCTGCCAGACGTCTGTAAAGACCAAGGACCTGAAGTCAGAAGAACAGGGGGTATTCTTTCACAATAGTGAAAGAGAAATAGGGTAGACGCCAGACACACAGAGAAGGGTTATAGGTTCTGTAGGTGACAGATGGTTTGGGCCCTAGAGTCTCAGACTCCAACACAGAGATTACCTCCGGGATAGGGGCCTGTCCAGGTCTAGATGCCTTGAGACTGGTTTGCTGCTCTGCTTGGGCTTCTCTATTTCTTGTTTCTCACTGTCTGGCCTCCTCAGGAGCACAGATGTCCTCCATAATTCTGTTACTGCCATGTGACCACCAACTGCAATGCCCTCCATTCCATCACGGCCTGTGTGGCCATCAGCACTATGCTTCCAGCCCTGCCATTGTGTGGGATCTGCCACGGTATCACTGGTCACTGTGTGGGATCTGCCGCAGTGCCACTGTGTGTGGGATCTGCCGCGGTGCCACTGTGTGTGGGATCTGCCGCGGTGCCACTGTGTGTGGGATCTGCCGCGGTGCCACTGTGTGT
>JAQHUG010000074.1:5562976-5640063 GCA_028555095.1 Dicrostonyx torquatus
TTTTTAAAAAATATTTATTATTTATTATGTATACAATATTCTGTCTATGTGTATGCTTGCAGGCCAGAAGAGGGCACCAGACCCCATTACAGATGGTTGTGAGCCACCATGTGGTTGCTGGGAATTGAAATCAGGACCTTTGGAAGAGCAGGCAATGCTCTTAACCTCTGAGCCATCTCTCCAGCCCGGTAAATTTTTCTTTTAACAATAAAAAATAAAATAAAATAAAGAATCTGTGGTCTATTGGTGTGTGCACATGCGTGGGAGTACACATGTATGTTACAAGCACATCCAGAGCTCGGGGGTAACTTATGGAAGGTGGTCCACTCCTTCCACCATGGCAATCCCAGGGATTGAACTCAGGTTGTCAGGCCTGACAGCAAGTGCCTTTACTTCTGTGCCACCTTGCCAGCCTCAGATCGTGTCTTAAGTCAGTTACCCAAGGAGGAATAGCTAATTAGTGAGGAGTCAGGATGTAAACATCACAGAGGCAGGGCCCCAGCTCTTATATGCTCTGCTGTCCTACCGCCACATACACTCCCTACTAAGCAACTGGTTTAAATACCATGATGGCCATGTCCTCTTGTGAGGAAACTAGAATTTGTTTTTAACCCTCTAGTCACAGATTCTAGTTCAGCAGAACCATGACATGCAATTCAGGCTGGCATCTCTCTGACTTTACTTCTCAGTTCATATGTAGGGCCACACTACTGACTGGTGAAAATTGATATGTCTATTTTAATATAATTTTAGATATATTAAGATTGAATAAACCATCTCACTGTTTTCTGATCTAGTCCTTTGCCTTTGAGTAGGTCTATCCCAGACTTAGTAGAGTAGGGCATCTGTTATTTTCATAGTCTGTCTCAGTCTCTGTCTGTCTGTCTATCTGTCTGTGTCTCTGTTTATCCCATCTCCAACCCTTTTCTTTCCATTTTACATATGTATGTGATAGGGAACTGCACCTGTATTATGATACTAACATTCAATTTATCATGTTTTTATTCTAGTTGTACAGTGTGGCGTGAACTCTCTCTGTCCTTTGGAGGCACCTCTGCACAGCCGCACCCCTCCGTGGCTTAGCTGCCTCCTTTAGATAGAGGGACCTAATGCACTGAGACCTCAGAGCCAGGACCATGGTTTGGTGACAAGACTGGCCCTGGGAATGTCACACCATGCCTCTTCAAGGTGTGGTTTGTTGTTTCTAGTGGTTTTTCCCAGGGCAGGGTCGGCAGGGCAGGGACTGGCACCCAAGGGTGGGTTCTGAGCCCACCTTCTTAACCAGGCCACACACTTGCTAGCTTGGGTCCCCAGACACTCAGGTACCCCCATCTTCAGGTTCATTATGGGCAGTATTGAGAACAGTATGGTCAAGTCACTGTAGCAATATGATATAGATGGTCTTCTAAGGCCTCTGATGTTGAGCCATTTCAGTTTAATGATAAATATTAAGAGTTAAATACAAATAATTTTGCCCATGGTACATACAGCCAAGGGTCTAGAAATGAACATGACTTTGGTTCAGTGGGCTGGGCGTAGACTGATACCAGTCATGCTGGGATTGGTGTCATGGCAACTTGATATAAGCCAGAGTCATTCGGGAAGAGGGAACTTCAAATGAGGAAAATGTCCCCACCAGACTGGCCTGTGGTGTATTTGGTTTTGACTGATAACGTGGGAAGGCCCAGCTCACTGTGGACAGAGCCATCCCTGGGCATGTAGGTCTAGGTTTTAAAGCAGACAGATCAAGCGATGAGGACAGTCCAGGGGGCAGTGTTCCTCCACAGCCTCTGCATCAGATCCTGCCTCCAGGCTCCTGTTCCGAGTTCTGCCTTGTCTTCCCTGGATGATGGACTACAAACTGAGAGCTAAAATAAATTCTCTCCATCCTCAAGCTTGTTTTCATAATGAAATGAGGTTTAACACAGCAGTAGAAACCCTGAGACATCAGGCTAAACAAACTTACTTTAAAATAGAATATTTATTTGTAATTTTATTTTATTTAAAATGAACTTTGGGAAAGTAACTACCTCTTCAGCTTTTACTAATTTCTCAATCTTGCTGTATCTAATGACAGCAAACTGCAGGAACTTCTCAAAGTGCAAACCGAGGGAAATGTGCTGAGGAACCTGTGTGTGTCACCCTTCTCTTTCCCCACTGGCAGGGCACGTGGAAGAAACGGGGGAAGCTCTCCCCACATTACAACACAGCATAGAAAAAGAAGCAGGATCTGTAATTTTATGTTATGTAAAACTCAGATAATAACAGTAACTTTAGTTTAACTGAGTACCAGGAACAAGGTTTATTAAGTATTAGCATGCTGAGAGGCTCTATGTATAACCACTATCCTTTTACTTCTGCAGGAAATTGAACTATGTACTCAGGCTTTACAAAAACAACACATTATACACTTGAAAATGTTTCTGAGAGATCCCACAGCAAAAAGGGGAACACGCCTGGTCCACTGTGAGCAACTCCCAGAGGACTCTAACAACTACGTTTTATGTCTGGAGCCTGAGGTGTACACATACCTTTCTGAACCTTGTCACAGAGAAGGTAGATTTCTTCTCCTCCGGTTACACACCCTGCTGTTCTGTCCATCCTTACGATTTTCAGGTTGGATGCGTTGGGGGCCTCTGTCCGCAGGGAGAAAACAATGTATACCCTAGGTTAGCCCTAGACTCGCCAAGTTCGACAGATGAGCTCACTCCTACTGCTTTTACAAAGACACAAGCAAAACAAGAAGAGCTGCTAGTATCCTCAGAGCACTTCCTGGGCCTGGACCACTCACTGTCCCCAAGCAGATGAGGAGTGGATGGTGGCATTTGCTTCCCTGGAAGATGGCATTTGGTTCCCCTTACACACAGGCTGATATGGAAGGAAGGTTTCCTGAGGTTTTCAAAACTGTCAGGCCAGTGGCTTGCTTCATGCTAATTTTATGCCATTTACAAAAGTCCTAAAAGTTTTAAGAAAAGTACAATTTTTAAGCTACCTTATTTTTTATTCTACAAAGAAAAATGAAGATGTTCTATTTCCTTTCCCCAAACTAAATTAGCATTCTGTGTGGTTTGGGGCAAAGCTGCCTGCACTAGCAAGCAATATGAAGCTTCCCCTTTAAAAACTCCAACAGCTGCATTTTAAGGGTTCTCCGTTGAGTGAGAATCTTTTTTATTTGATAAACTTTTCACTTCCCATTACACTTGTTTAAATCAGATATATCATCTAGCTGATGCATGTGGAACACGGGCTTTTCTCGTGCATCATATTCCATAACTTTCAGTGAGACTACTGTGCTTGCAGAGCTGCTTGTCAAGCCGAATGCATGGCAAACAGCAGTTACACAGTAAGTGCTAAAGGCTGCGGAAAGCCCTCCACGGTCTAGTATCCAGACTGGAAGAAATGACATACTGTCTCTTGAGTTACCTAAGTTCCTGTCTTAATGAATGTATTACCATGTGGGGGCAAGAACAAATAAAAATAATTGTCTTTTATTAATTTCTCTTTATAGCTGCCAGGGGCAAAAAAATAAAATAAAATAAGGTTACTTTAAAGAGCACCAGCCATCTGTCCTACAGTCATGTGTCCAGAAGTAAGAAATTGGTGTTACATGTCAAGATAGAATGCACTTTCTGAAGAAAGAACATTATAGTGGGTGGTGTGGCTTAAGATGCTTAAATGGACACCAACCCTCTTCCCTAGACTGCAAAAGTCACACTTTGTAGACAATAAACTAGTGCTCAAGGTGACTGAGTCACTGTCTGTAGGCCCCACGCTTTAGTAAGTGGTGAGGTGGGGCTGCTGTCTAGTCCTGATGCTCAGTGACGCTGTGCTGCCTCAGGATGGCGTATGGCTACTCACTGCTGTCGTAGATGGCGTCCGACACCACGGGCTCCAGCCTCCGAGTGAAGCTGCCGGTGCTGTCGGGAAGGAAGGCTGTGAACATGAGGCGCACCACGCTCAGGTCCATCTCCTTGGTCTGCTGCAGAGCCGCCTGGCGGATGATGTCCTTCTCCCTGTCTAGGGTCACATAGTACAGTCTGTTCAGGCTCGGGCAGGTGAGAGTGGGAACACTTAACACAGCGTATTTTCAGAAGCCCACACGAAGAACGTCCGAAGCACCTACTGTTCTCCTCTAGAAACACTTCCTGAAAGGTTTTTACTGGCATAGTGACAGGCTTCATAGAGATGTCTTCATCCCAGCAGACCAAACCCTCGGCCCATGCTCAGTCCCACAGCCTCCTGGCTCCCCTCCCGTGCCCACTACTTCCCTTCCTACCAACAGAATGCCTTCCTCTCACTCTCACGTCCTATGCACGTATGTGCAAATAATCTTAGCACGTTTATATGAAAGGGGAGAGACAGCATGTGATGTTTTCAGTCTGGCTTATTGCAGCTGACACGGTCATCTCCAGCTGCATAGACAGCCCTGGGTATGCCTTTGTTAGTGGCTGAATAAAACTTCATTATACATGTATATCATACTTCCTTTAACCATCACCTGTTGATGGAGAGCTAGGAGGACTCTTTAACTTGATTCATGAATATGGCTGCAATAAACATGTATGTGCAAGTCGGCATGTCTGTGTAGTATGTTGACTTAGAGTTTTGCAAGTATACACAGGAGTGTACAGCAGTCACACGGTAGCTCTACTTTTGCTTTATTTTTGAGGAATCTCCACGTTGATTTTCTCATTTATTTATCTATTTTCATTTGCTGGCCACAGTGCCTATGTGTAGGTCAGAGGGCAACCCGAGGAAGATGGCTCTCTCCTTCCACCATGTGGTCACGGGAACTGAGTTCAGGCCCACAGAGTTTGTGAAGAGGACCTGCTGAATCATCTGCAATATACAGTTGAGGGTGACCATGAAGTTCAGCTCCTCGTGACGCCATCTCCCCAAGTGCTGGGATCGTGCGCTACCCTATCTGTTTCCATACAGTGCTGGGAATCAAACCCAGAACTCCCTACATTAGGCAAGCCCTAAGCCGCCGGGCCCATGCCAAGTTCCAGCTGCTTGTTTTCTTAATGATTGCCAATCTAATTGGGGTGAGATGGAATCTCGAAGCAATTTTAATGGTGAGGGGTGTAAAACAATTTTCACATTTGTTCGCTGTTTGTACTTTATCATTTGAGAGCCCTGCCCTTGTTACTTAGCCCACTTATTGACTGGATTGTTTGCTTTCCCGGAATTTAATTTTTTGAGTTTTTGATATAACCAGATATTAATATGTCAGATACAAAGCCACCAGAAATTCTTTCCCATATTGAAGGCTATTTCCTTTGTTTTACAGAAGCTTCCTAATTTCATTTGTTGGCTGTTGATTTTACTTTCTGAGTAGCTGGAGTGCCTTCCAGAAAGCCCTGGCCTACCTGCCTCATTTTCTGTATGCTTTCCTTTAACAGTTTCAGACCACTGACTCTTACACTGAGATCTCTGATCCATGCTGAATTGATTTTGTACTGGATGAGACGGGGATCTAGTTTCCTTCTTTATGTGTGGCTATCCAGTTTCTCTGGCGTCACTTGTTGAACAGACTGTCTTTTCTCTAATGCATATTTTGGCATCTTTCTCAAGTATCAGGTGGCTATAATTGTATTTATTGCTTAATTTTCTATTCCACTGATTTATATGCCTGTTCTGATGCCAGTTCCATGCTGTTTTTGTTACCATGGCTCTAGAGTGTAACCTGGAAGCAGCAATTTTGATACCTCTAGCAGTTCCCTTTTACTACCCTATGGCTTTGGCTACCTGAGGCCTTTTGCTTCTCTATGAATTTTAGGATAGTTTTCCTCTATTTCCATGAAGGATACCATTGAGATTTTGATGTGAATTGCATTCAATCTATAGACCACGCTTGGTGATATTTTTGGGATATTAATTATGTCAACTCTGGAGCATGGGGGTCTTCCCATCTTTGTCACTTGTTTCTTTCTTCAGTGTCTTTAAATTTTCATTGCAAAAGCCTTTTCATATGTTAGCTCATTGTCAGGAATCTGGTTTACTGATTTTAAAGCTATTGTGAATGGCTAGCACTAGACACTGTTGATACCTCTGCTGATTTCTTTCTCGGCATGTTTACTACTGGTATATAGGAAAGCCACTGAGTTTTGCATGTTGATTCTGTACCCTGATACTTCATCAGACCTAAGCTTCTCCAGTGGACTCTTGAGGCTTTCTTGTATATAAGATTATATTGTCTGTAAATAGAGATATTTTGACCTCTTCCTTCCTCGTTTGTATCCTTTTATTTAATTCTCTTTCCTTATTGCTGCTTTCAAGCACTATGTTGAGTAAGAGTGGAGAAAGGTGAGACCTTGTCTTATTCCTGCTTTCAAGGGAAACAACTCAGTTTCCCCTTTAATACATATACTATTGGCTCTATGTCTATTGTATATGCCTTTAGTATGTTGAAGTCTAGTTCTCTTATTTCTATTTTTTAGATCATAAAGCGATGTTGTGTTTTGTCCAAAGTTTTCTGCATCTATTTAGATGACATGCAATTTATGTTCTCAAGTCTACTTATGTCTTACATTTATTGTTTTTTTGGGTTTTTTTTTTGGTTTTTCGAGACAGGGTTTCTCTGCAGCCTTGGAGCCTGTCCTGGAACTAGCTCTTGTAGACCAGGCTGACCTCAAACTCACAGAGATCCACCTGCCTCTGCCTCCCGAGTGCTGGGATTAAAAGCGTGCGCCACCACCGCCCGGCCATTTATTGGTTTTCATATGCCGAACCATTCTCTATTCTAAGAATGAAGCAAACTTGATCATGGTCAATAATCTTTTTTGTGTGTTGATGAATTGGGTTTGAATCATTTTATTAAGAACTTATAAATCCATGTTCATAATTGAGTTCTTTTTCTCTTTTTTTCTGTTGTGTTTTTATCTGATTTTGGTATAAAAATAATACTGGCTTCAGAGGATAAATTCAGTAATGCTCCTTCCCTTTCCATTTTATGAAACAGTTTAAGGAAAATTTATGTTAATTCTTCTTCAAAGATTTGGTTGAGTTTCTCTGTGATTCCATCTGGAACCAGGCCTTTTTTAGTTGAAAAACATTTTATTACTGTTTCAATTTCATTGCTTGTTTTAGGTCTGTTTAAGTTGTTTATATCTTCTGAGTTTAATATTGACAGACTAAATATATCTGAATTTATCAGTCTTTGTAAGATTTTCTAATTTTTGGAATATATGTTTTTGAAGCATGCCATAATGATCCTTTGAATTTCACTGGTATCTCTGGTAATGATTCCCCAATTTTCATTCTTAATTTAATCATTTAAGTCTTCTTTTTCCTTTTGGTTAATTTGGCTTGAAATTCTTCTGACTGTTAGTAAAATTTTATATAACAACCCATTAAATTGTCTAAACTTAAAGCCATCAAAGGAAACCTGCATTTCCTCTGAAGTACTTTAACAACTGCCTTATGCCATCCGCTCCCTAGCCTACCTTTCTACTTGGGTTCAGAGTTTAAGACACATGTCGTATCTGAGAGAGCAGAGTGAAAAATGCCTATTCTACAGCAGCGGCTGCACCGAGAAGGGGGAATCAGTGCATGAGGGAGGGGTCTAGGGCAGAACAACTCCATTGCACTAGCTCCTTGCCCTCATGGACTGACAAGCTAATGGACACAACCATTCTCTTGAGACATAGAGGCCTTAAGTAAGGCTGGGCAAGGTTGCTAACCTGTGAGCTGCCGGTCTCCTCCACCTTCTGCTTGTAGATAGGCAAGGTCAGAATGCACCAAAAGTCCAGGGTTATAGCCTCTTATACACGCCTCTGTCATCCGTGCTTCTAGGGTTTCAAATACCTTTTTCTTGGTTACGTGAAGTATGCCCAGGTTTGCAAAGCTGGAGAAATGCAGGAAGACGATCAGCAAAAAGAGCCAGAAGTTAAGTAGGCTGTGAGAGGAGTGGGCTTTAGTTCAGCAAAGCGCACTCTGAAAAGACATACAAGCCCTCAGGTCTTACACCAACCCGAGTTAGGTGAACATCGGAATTTGGGATTTTTATATCATGAAGGTAATACATGGTATATACCGTATAACACACAACACTGTTGCCAGGGCTGGGGTGCACAATGCAGTCAGCTCATTAACATTTCTGCAGAGAGCTCTGTAACCAGCCTCACCACATGTGAGTCAGGCCAGGTCAAACTGGTGGACTTCACATTTTCTCCACTGTGCGTGCCTACGTGTAATCTGACTTCACATCTGAAGAAGGCCATCACCTTTACTCTGTCAACCACGAAGGAAGGATTTAGCCTAGTAAACAATTCCTCACCCCACTGCCACAGTCCACAGTGGGGTGAGAAACTGGGAACAGGTGACACAGAACAGCGATCCTTAAGAAAAGAGAGATAAATGAAGTGGCTCTTACAATTACCTGGCTTAATAACCAGGTTGCAGGATGGGAAGCCCAGTGTTTTGCAGTTGCAGTGACAGGTAGACTTAAGGCAAACAGAGACTAGGATTTATACAGTCAGAAACCAGGGATACCTTTAGCTGCCAGTGATGTTTGAGAAAGAGCCCTCAGAGGCTGGGGGAAAGCTGCTGTTCTCATAGACCCACAGGCTGGACCAGTCTAAGAAGCCTCAAACTACATGAAGCATCAGACTGAATATTAGAGGGTATATTTTTAGTAGTGGTGTCAACTTGACCCTAGTCTGAGAGAGACGGGAGAGAAAACAGGAGAAGAGGAAGGGGAGGTCACAGACAGAGAAGCAATGGACAGAAAATTTAACAGTTGGAAAGTTTATAGATTTAATAAAAATGTAAATCCAGAGATCTACAAATCCTAAGAGGCTCAAGTTTATAAAGAAAACTATACCTTAGTCCCTCAAAACTGTCACCGCTCACAACTACGGAAGGTGAGGACTCAGAAACACTGCTAGACAGATTTCATACACACAACTAGGGAAGGCGAGGACTCAGAAACACTGCTGGACAGATCTCATACAGCAGGACCGGGCAACATGTACAGAGCGGCTCTTGTTGGAAACAGGTCACGCCCTCAGACGGTGAATCAACACAAAACCAGGACATGAAAGAACACATTGTCAACCTAGGATCCTCTGCTCTTCAAAAAACACCTCTGAATAGCAAAGATGAAGAGAAGACATTTTAGACACCAGACCGAAACGAGCCCATCAGCACCAGATCAGCAGTAATGAGGAAAGTTAAAGGAAGTGATGCTGGCAGGGGACGGCCTACAAAGCAGGACGAAGAGCAATGGAGATGCGAATGTGTGCCAATACAAGCTCATGGCCCTCATTTATGAAACTGGCTGAAAAATTGCCTTTCTGTCTATGGCAAACAAGCAAACAAACAAACCCCACAAAACAAGCGTATTGTGGAACTTATAATGTATGTAGAGGTAAAATACACGACATGACAGTCCAAGGTCCGGAGCAGGAAGTGAAAGTGTGCTGCCCTTAGGTTCACATACATACAACATGCCATGAGATCATGCTAAGTATAGTATTATCAGTCAAGGTTGATTTTTAGAGAAAATGACATTACCAAGGATGAAAGAAGATGAAAATATCAACTAACCAAGAGAAATTTAAAATCCTAAATATTTATGCATCTGATATAAGAAAGATCCACATTATGGGAGGTAAAAATCTTACAACAACAAAAGGAAAATAGACATATCTATAAATGTGATTTCAACATTCCTCTCTTGGTAACTGATAGAACTAATAGACAAAAAGCCATTAGGCCATAAGGCTAGAATAACACTTGAACATCCAGACCCAACTGATGTAGTGATATTTCATTTGTATTTTAATAAATAAAGCTTGCCTGAAGATCAGAAAAGCAAAACAGCCAGCCATGGGCTTTCTCAGTCCAAAATGGTGATCCTACCTCCTGAATCCTCAGAATGAGACTGTGTCTGAGAGCTGTCTCCTCACATCTTATATTCCACTCTAGGGCTGGGATTAAAAGCGTGCACCACTACCACCTGGTTTCTATGGCAAACTAGTGTGGCTACTGGGATTAAAGGTGGGTGCCACCACTGCCTGGTCTGTAAGGCTGAGCTGTGGGGATGCTTTACTCTCTGATCTTCAGGAAAGCTTGACTTATTAAAATACAAGTGAAAACTCACTATAAACTGATATTTACAGAGCATCTGCTATACTAGACAAGAGTGAGCACGCGTTTGAAGTAACAGTGGTTGTTATCTTAGCCATAACATAGGCAGCAGTACATTTAAAATGATATAAATTATATAAAATATCCTCCTACCACAATGAAATTAGATATTAACAGCCAGAAGATATTCAAGTAAGAATCTATTTAATCAAGTTTGGGAGTGCAATAATTAGTTGTTGATGCTGCTAAGGGCACAACAGGTGCTCATTACATTAACTTTTACTTCAAAAATGCTTGGAAAAATTTGTAATAAAATGTCAAGGAAAACAAGAGTAGATTTTATTAATATTACAAATATGAGCACCTAAGGAATAATAGAAGGCTTTAGCTACTCTAGAAAATGACTTGGCACTTTCTTGTAAATACTGCTCTAGTAGCCAGTGTCCTTGTCATTCTGTTCCTGCATATTTACCCAAGAGAAATGAAAATTATGCTCACACACAAACAACCTTATCTTAAAGCCCTAGGGAAAAACCAAGTGTGAGTGAACAAATGAATGGATAATAAGCCGTAGGCACCAGTCCCAAATGCATTACCACAGAGTAACTGAAAGGAAGCAGGAATAGACCCATGGAGCAACATGGAGGGCTTCCGTGCACAGCACTGAGTGAAAGGAGGCAGGCTCTGAAAGGCTGTATGCTGCATGACTCCATTGCATGCAATTCTGAAAATGCCTTTTTTTCCTGTTTTTAAAGGAAACTTCCTTTAGTGGAGGAAGGGCTGACTGTTGAGAGGCGTGCGGAGATTCTGGGGTTGGCAGCAGTGTACACTTGATGTTCGTAGCCATGTGGTTATCAAAATTCACAGAAATGAACACTTGAAAGGGTTGCTACTGCAGCAATGACATTTTAAAAACAGAAAGGCCACACCCGCTAATAAAAGGGCTGGCAGTACAAGCTTGCTTCTTACTCTTGTTTTTATAACATGGGAGTCTTTAGACCAGCAACATCAACGTTATTTTAGAACATGCTGAAAATATGGGGGTTTGATCTAAACCTACTGAACAAACAAAGTGTTTTAACCAACACTTCAGTTAATTCTGAGCAATGCTGAGGTTGGAGAACCTGTCTTGACACTGCCCTGTGAAATCAAAATCTCCTGGATGGAGGCTGGCATCAGTCTTAAATAAGACCCAGGCTGCCGTGACCCTGTAGCCACCAATAAACCAAAGCAGTAAGCCAGATGTTTTCATCTTCGGTGTCATCTGGAAGCTGTTGCTGAAGTCGTAATGTGTCTGAATCCCTTGGGATTCAGCTTAGGGCTCACAAGTGGCCCCTCTTTGGCATTTGTTGTTTCAAGACTTAGTCCTTGATTTCACAGGCTTCAAAAGCAGTCCCTGACCACAGTGGACACCCCAACTTGGAATGGCACACTTGTAGCCTAGGACCACATTTGGCCAATCTTCTCCAGTCAGGGCCTCTTCTGTCTAGTCACACCTCAATCTCTGAAACAGGGATAATAACAGCACAGCAGGTCCACGGAGTGAGGCCGAAGGCTCACCTTTGTGCTTTATATGCATACCGCCTCTAGAGCAGTGATTCTCAGCCTTCCTAATGCCGAGACCTGTTAATACATTTCTCATGTTGCAGTGACCCCCAATCATATAATTATTCTTGTTGCTACTTCATAAGTGTAATTTTGTTATGAACTGTAATGTAAATATCCGAGTTTTCAGATGGTCTTAGGGGTCATGACCTACAGGCTAAGAACCACTGCTTTAGTGATATATGCTCTATAAATTAGTTGTGAAAAAAATAAAGAAATGCACAACTCTTTCAACCCAGGTTGCCAGGAAACAAACAGGGTGTGGTGGCTGTTGGTGAATGTGGCCTACACAAAGCAGAAAAGCACAGAGATTTTCCACCGAATGAAAAGTTTCAAAGAACTAGAAGGTTGGAAAAAAATTAACATTCTAGGTCAAAATAAAATACTAAACAGGATTTTTTTTTATCAAGAAAGGTAGTGAAATTTAAATAAATTAAATGAATAAGAAGTGAGAGGACTGATGAAAGCTAACTAAAAATTAAAAAAATAACCCTATATTAAAATCATTAAATCCATAATCAAAACTGAAGAGACGAATGTTTTAATACTGATAAAATAATTTTGAAAACAGGAATTAAACTTATTGAGAATTCAAACTGAGAAGGCGTGGGAGACACTGTAAATAAAGGGGAGCCTTCAAAGCTGCAAGTGCTCTTGGTGTCGTTTTTACATATCTTAATGCTTTGGGCTGGGACCTTGCTTGTGAAGCTATACTCAGTATAATATGTGTTATTGAAAACAGGTTATCTTCGTTCTATTTCCAGTATTGACAAGTCTAAGAAATGACTTTGGCTGCCTTCCTAAATTTCTTGCCTACAAGTCAGAACTAAATAAACTAATCGATGTCATACCATAGAAAGATAGTGGCAAGTTTGCTCTTGCTATTTTATAGCATTAGCTAACGTTGGCTCGGTGTAAAATGTTAAAGATAGAAAGTGCCCGGAGATAGTATGTCTTGCTGGCTTTGTAAGGAAAGAAATTCAAGTCTCCAAAGTCATTCAACTTGCCCCCATTTCTGTTCTGGCTCCCAGGCAACTAGCATGCTGTTTTAACACCCACAAAAAAAGAAAAAGAAAGTAAGATATAGGTCTGATGTTAGAAACTCAGAGACACAGAGATGAATGAATCATGAAAGTAATGGTGTGTTTTGGGAAATACTGTGGGCAGAATTTTCTCTGTTAAATACCAGACATGAAGTGAGTACAGCCACTCTGCAGGACCCTCAGTGAGAAAAGTTGCTGTGGCGATCTACTATAACTCAGGTGGCATCTCCTTGATGACATCTCTCGAAGCTTTCTTACATTAGAAAATCCCACTCAGCTACAACCAAATCAACCCCCAGGGAGCACACTCAGGAAGTAGATGCTGAAATGCTCGCTAAATGAAAATGGTGAGCACCCTCAACTCCAGAACCATACACTCCACTGCACTACAAGACATTGAAGACCTCCTCACTCTGCTTACAGACGCAGAATTTATTGCCACTGCTGCTAAGTGTAGGCTTAGAGTGAATAATCATTGGTTCTTTTTATTGATGCTGCTGCTGGGGATCGTCCCAGAGCCTTGTGCATGCTATGCAGACCCCCTCCCACTGAGCTATAGAGACAGCCACCAGTAGTTTCTTCAAAAATCATTAAAGATTATTAAACCAACAGAGAAACAACAATATGCATACTACATACTGAAAGTTTTATAATAATAAATATTACTAATAGAGAATTCCATGTATAAGTTCCTCAAAAGTATGCAATTATAAGATGGATTAAACAAGACCAAAAGAGTACAAATGCTTTACAGGGATGGACACTGCTGTGGCAAAATTAGCAGAAACCCTAACTGATCAACTGTCTGAAGCTGATCATAAGCCAGGCAGGAACTGGAAAGGACCCAAACGTGACAGACCAAGAAGAGGACGGCCCTTCCAGGAGATGCTGAGACAAGTTAGAGCACACAAGAATCACCTTAAGCTTCTTCTTTCCATTTAGATACATTCCCCCAACATCAAAAGCATCAGATTTTAGAGTCTTAAAGAAAAGCTCCTCTCTCTAGGTTTTTCACACTTGAACATCTTCATAGTCAAACAAAGAAATGCCCAGGAACATGAAAGCTGTCTGTGCCTCCCAAGAACAAGGGACTCGAGACAACAGAATCCAGACTTCACCACAGGTGATTAAGCAGTTCCTTTCTTTGCATAAAAAGCCCACATTTGCTGGAATTTTAGCAGACACCACTTAAACTAAGATTGATTTTAGAAACTTAGGAAACTCTGAATGATGTTATACATAATTAATCAAATTAACAAAAAGTCTATCTGGAAGCATAGACGCCACAGGGTGATGGCAGGAAATTTTCCTCAGTTGCTTCTCCACCTCATTTTTTGAGCAGGGTTACTCACTAACTGGCTAGACTAGCTGGCTTGTGAGTCTGCTGTTCCCCGCCACACTAACATCAGAGCTCCAGGTGCACCACCACCACATCTGGCTGTTTTTGGAGTGGGTAGGTGAGACAGAGTCTCTCTGTGTTGTCCCGGCTGTTCTGGAACTTGATTTGTAGACCAGGCTGGCCTCAAACTCAGAGATCCTGCCTCTGTCTTTAGTGCTGGGACTAAAGGCATGTGCCACCATGCCCGGCCTTTTCCTATTTTTACTGTATTTATTTTCTTGGTTTTCTACACCTGACTTTTTATGTGAGTGCTAGAGATCTAAACTTAGGTCCTGAAGTTTGTACAGCAAAAACTTAACACATTGGTCCCCAGCTCTCATCTTTTGTTTTTAAAACTTATTTTAATTAACTATTGTGATGGTTTGAAAGAAAATAGGTCCCAAAGGGAGTGGCACTATTAAAAGGTGTAGCTTTGTTGGAACAGGTATGGCCTTGTTAGGGGAAGTGTGTCACTATGGGGGTGGGCTTTGAGGTCTCCTATCCTCAAGCTGTTCCCAGTGACATAGTTCACTTCCTGTTGTCTGTAAGTCAAGATTTAGAACTCTCAGCTCCTTCTCCAGCACCGTGTCTGCCTGTGTGCCACCATGCTTCCTGCCATGATAATAGACTAAACATCTCAAACTGTAGGCCACCCAAATTAATTATTTTCCTTTATAAAGATTGCTGTGGTCACACTGTCTCTTCACAGCAATTTAAAGCCTAAGACAACTACTATTTTTATTTTAAAACTTGTTCCATTTTATTTATTTTTGTGTGTGCAGCATGCATAACCCCTTTGCTACACGTGGAAGTCAGAGAATAATTTGTGAAAGTTGGTTCTCTCCAATCACTTGGATTATAGGAGTTAAATTCAGGTTTTCAGACTTGGTGGAAAGTGCACTTACCCACTGAGATACTGGATTGGCCCTCATCTTTGGTTTTTAATAATCCCTAAAGTAACAGTAATCTGTTTCTGAGATGAATGAATGCTTACATCAATTTTCACTCTGGGCTAAGTTACTACATTGTCTGCTATTTTACTGTTTCAGGATAATGAAACAACAACAAAAAAAACCCTTAGAATAACGAATGTCTTTATTTTATGTGTGCACACATTTGTGTGTGTGAATGCAGGTGTGTATGTGCTATGGTGTGTATGCAGAGGTCAGAGGACAACTTCAGGTTTGACACTGAGTCCGCTGTTTGTTACATGGAATTTCAGAGATTCTCCCATCACCCACGGGAACTGGAATTGCACATCCTCACGCTCTGCAATGGACTTTTCTGTGCAGTTAGGGGATTTAAACCACACTTGCTTAACAAGCATTTTTACCCTCAAGCCATAATTATATCTTATTATCTTGATTCTTTTGAAATGAAATAATTTTCATAAAGTTTCATTCATTAAAAATTATTTTATTTGACTAACTTTGAGTGAATAGACTAATTTCTATCTACAGTTAAGATATAATGCATGCTCAAACCAAATTGCATTTCTTGGTTACTTAATCTGCATACTTCTTAAGTAGCATCGAGTTGGAACAATATATATTTATCTCCTTCATGTCTCAAATGTTCCCACTAGGAATCTATTAAGGGAATCACAAATAGATAAACTCAGAGCTGGCTGTGGTGGTGCATGTCTTTAATCCCAGCACCTAAACACTCAGGAGGCAGAAGAACAGTTTTTAATTCAAGTTAACCTTAGACTACAAGTGAAGACCCTGCTCCAAAGAAGTGAAAACCATCTATAAGGTAACCATCTGTATAGTTAAGGAGGTGGCATTTTGGTTTTGTTGCTTTTGTCTTTATCTTTATGTCTAGTAGACAAAAAATACTATTGAAAGTGGCACAAAGCTATATTGAAAATGGCTCTTAGGTCAGGTGCCTATAAATATAACATCACTCAAACTGAACCACGCACCCCTGGGAGGCCAAGACTATAAACACAAGGATTATCTCAGGCAATCACATATCTGATCACCGTTTTTTTCCCTTAGGGTTCAAAGGTAATCACACACATTTCCCTTGCTTTGTATGTGTGTGTGTGTTCTGAGACCCTCTCAGTCTTGCACAGGTCTGTAATGAAAAGGGCTTATTGATTTCCCACCCCCACGCTTCATGTGCTGCCGTTCCCATCTCCCATAGCACCATTTGCCCCCACTTACCCAACCACCATGTCCTTGGGGCCGGCTAACACAGTGCAGATCCCATCTTCACAGTGCTTGCCCACCAGACTGTGGGCATGCAGGTGGATATTTTTCCCATTTGTGACCAACTGAACAATAACCTTTGCAGGTCCCACATAGTTGCAAATCTACATGAGAAGCACATTGTTAACAGTTAGTATATTTGACCTTACTGTAAAGCGGAACCAGTGAGCATAAATACAATATAAAATTTGCAAACGTTTACATGTGACTATAGCTCAACTTAAAAATGTATGATGAACACATGACAGGATGGGAATAAATCGAAATGTTAGTGGGGGTTGCTTTATGTGCTGAGCCTGAATATCCCGGAAGCAAGCCAGTAAAACACAGTATGCATCGTTAGCGTGGACTAACACAAGTCCCTAAGTAATTCTCCTTACTAACAAAACTATTTTATTCTCTGTATCCTTATCACAATTTTTGGAGACAAAAACTGGGAAAACCATGCATGAGGAGACAATGGATGACTGAAGTAGTAAAGGGGATGAATAATAATGTACCCTAATGACCTGCCAGGAAGGAAGTCTTGTTCTGGGACTTGGCTTCGAACGCTGGTTTTAACTGTGCAAGCCCATCGCTTGGCCCATAGTCACTTAATACGACACCCGACTATCTTCAGTAGTTTCTTCAGCCTTGGACTCTGACACTTACAATGTACAAGTTCAAGCGACTCTTAAGTTTCCTGAATAACAGAGCAAACTCCCTGACTGAAAATTCTTCGGTTTCACCTCTGGTTATTTAGTTCTTCTTTTATGTAGTTAAGTTTTCCATGTGAGGTAATTTTTACATGTATATCGCTAACACAATGAGAGTAGCAATAAAGTGGAAAAAACAGAAGAGAACAGGTTTTCTTTCTTGTTGAGTTGACCATCCCGACTTCCACAGCATAGGACCTTTCCCCCACGAAGGCCCAACAGGGAAACACACCGAAAGCTCAGCGCGTCATTCTCCCCTTCTGATTCTATTAAGTCAGAGCCTGTCATGAATCTAACCTATTGTTGGGAATGCATCGCATCTCTGGAAGCCCTTCTGATATAAGCGCGAAGCACCTGCATTTGCTAATGAAGAGTCTTGTGAAGACACACGGCCTTTCTCAGCCAGCTTCAACTATCATCACCTTCAACTGTCGAGACTCCATTGAGGCAGGGCTCTGTAGAATTTTTTCTCAATATGAATTTTCCGCAATGGAACTTTTGTCAGAGCTTGATCACTTCTGGTATTACTCTCTAGAGGCTATGGAGAAGAGCTACTGTGGCCCTGAACACTGGCCTGCCCTCCAACCAGCTGGGTAGACTCCTCAAAGGCCTCCCTGACTGAGCTCCGATGCAGCACCGTAACGGTTTGCTTCTGAACCCTGCCAAAACCTCATGAGATGTTTTCAGCCTGTAAACTTAATCCAGTTATGGTGTCTGGAAGTGGATCTGTAGGAGGTAAAGTCAAATATGCCATAAGGGTCAGTCCCTTATCCGATGGAGCTGTGCCTTACACAAAGAGGAAGAGATACTTAAGCCAGGATGGCCTATCTTGTTATGTAATTTCCTGTCTTGTCCTGAGACTGCAGAGTTCCCACCAGATGTGGCTGCCGAATCTGAAGCCTCCCAGCCTTTGAACCGCGGGGCCAAATGAACTTTAACTCTGTGTAAACTACTCATCAGCTATCATAACAGAAAATAGACCAGGACTACTCTTTGCTGCCTTCCCATAGTGGGGAACAAGCCAATGCAAAGGAAGGCTTTGCACTAACTTTAACCCTGACCATCCCAAACATGAACCGATTTCTTAGACACAGCACTTCAAGCTCTCTCTGATATTAAAATGAAGTGAGTTTAGCAAGTGCCCTTTCCATTTAAGTGTAGGACAAAGAATAAAAAGTTCTGGGGTCGTCCAGAAGGTGACTGCTATTCCTACACAGTCCCTGAATGGTTGATGCCCCAGCTCCGGGTGGTCAGATCTGAGATCAGTCTGCTAAGGATCAGCAGAGAAGCACCAAGCCAAACAAGTGATTCCCTTATAACTGACAGGGAGCACAGGAACACAGCCGGGTAAGTGCGAGGAAGCGCTTCACTTGGGTGAAATCAGGCTAGCTTTCCACTTAAGCAGAAAGAACTCGGCGAGGAAGGCCAGTCACTCTGGAATCTGAGCCCTCTGACGCTCCTGTTAGTCACTGGTGCTGGAGAAGGTGGGAGGTGTGTCCACTTGTTTTTCTCACTACTAACTTCATGGTTGACGGGTGGCAAGAATGAGGAACTGGGACGACTCTGAGGTAAGGAACCTAAAAGATTTGCCAGTGATTAATGTGCTGTTTGATCCTTCTGAGAGTCCAAGTCAGGATGGCATCATCTGGTTTTTACACAGACCACAGAATTAAAAACTGGGAGGGCCCTGGACTTTCTGTACTTTCCAAGATACCGTCAGAAAGAAAGAGAGGTGGGGAGGAGAGAGAGAGAGAGAGAGAGAACACAACTGTACGACACAGGCAAACCTTGACACACACACACACACACACACACAGAGAGAGAGAGAGAGAGAGAGAGAGAGAGAGAGAGAGAGAGAGAGAGAGAGAGAGAGAGCACAGCTGTATGGCACAGGCAAACCTTGACATGACAACTTGGAGAACCATCATCTAGGATGCCATGGTGACTAAGGGGTATTTGCTACCAATTTAGAAATTTATTCTATGAAGACAATGGAAATATTAAATTCTCCACAGATTAGTCTCTTGAAAACAAAGTTTACAGAGTGCAACTGTGGCTGTCAGTAAGGTCTTTCTAAGAGTCTGACCATATTCTTAAGTACATGGAAGGTGTCTAACCACAGGCGGGGAGACAAAGGTGCTACCCTGCACGGTCAGCTGCTCAGGAGAATGGAAGAGCATGTACTGCAGGGACA
Source organism: Dicrostonyx torquatus (assembly GCA_028555095.1). NCBI lineage: Eukaryota > Metazoa > Chordata > Mammalia > Rodentia > Cricetidae > Dicrostonyx > Dicrostonyx torquatus. Next base: position 5,582,197 of record JAQHUG010000074.1, read on the forward strand.
GGTTGTGGGACGGACGGACGACACAGTCCACACTCGAGGCTGGGGGACTTGGCCTCCTTATCTGCTCAGTGGATAGTAATGCCCAAGCAGTTGTGGTGAGGAGCACACATTAAGGCTCGTAAGTCCTCACGGCAGTGCACAGCAGACAACAGAACATTATGTCAGCTATGCCTCCACTCACGGGGCCTGGAGTATCACAGCTGTCCAAGGTGATCTTTCAAATGTCTGTGAGGCGAGTGGCTGGAAGACACTTGGCCCACTTCTATTCCTAGGAGAAGTCATTTTCCACATTGCTGTGTTTTATTTTTTCTAGAAAATACTATGCTATTCTAGTGGCAGCTGCCATTCTTGGGGACAACCAGACTTTGCTGGCCTCCCAGACAAAACGTAAGACTCTTCTAGAAGTTCTGGGTCCACAAGCCAGAACTGCTTTGGGAACCAGAAGCCATGGGCTCAGGTACGTTCATCTTAGTCAATAATATACTTTTACCTAAAATAACCGCCCCGCCCTGGAAAAGCACATGCTGCTTCATCAATGGGGTTAGAAGAGGCAAGTGGTCTAGAATCTTCTTAGAATCAGAGTTTTAAAAGTCCAGGTTGCTGTCTGGGTAAATTTGACAGGAAGTAGAAACAGCAGAAATGTACAACATCAGACATAAAACTAAGCTTTTCGGCTTACGTTTTCTTTTGGAGTGATGACGGTGGTGACTATGAAGGGAACAGGAACGTTCCCAGTGTCCCAACAGAACTTGAGACTGGCTCTGCCGAGAACCCAACTCTCCTTGGCAGCCTGACTCTACACTACCACACAAAGCAGCATGGCTAGGTTTAGAGTTCTCCCAGTCAGGTTCAAATCCCCCAGCTGCTGGGGAATGACACTTAACAGTCCCATGTGCCAGTTTCTCCACCTTGAAAATCCAACCAGTAACACACGGTCACAGGACTGCTTTAAGATTAAATGAGATAATACAACACTTGCTCCCAGATACAACCTGTCTCCTATCTGGTCTATCACCTCACAGAGAACGAAAATTCACCAGTTTATCCCACACACGTTTGTAAAGCCCCTAAGTGTGCCACCCTCTAGAAGGCCAGGGAGTGTGGGCTGCACGTTGCTCAGAACAAGCCCGATCTCCTACTCTTACGAGAATTAAACGCTGGGACAGAGACTAATCAGATAGTTTCAACAATACATGTAAAACCTAACTGGAGAACGTGTCAAAAGAAATTTCTAATAGGGTTTTGACATGGCCAGGAAGCTTCCAGTACAACGAATGAACACGGAGATTTGAAGGGAGAGTGTAGTAGGAGGGGCAGGTGGAGAGCATGCAGAGTGCTCTCACAGTCCTCCTGACCCGCTGCCTGGCCTTGCTCAGTAACACCCCACAGGCATTTCTTCAACAGTTCCACCAACAGCCATGGTCTCTTCTCTTTCCCACTGAGAACGGTACCCATTCTTCAAGAGAAGACCTAAACCTGAATCTTCCATGACACCTTCCTCATGATGCCAGCCTATTAAGGTTCCCCTACTGTCCTTGCATTGACAATGACTGGGGACACAGGGTGGGAAATGATCTGTAGCTGGCAAGTAAGGGTTAACAATGGCTTACTTGGCGTGTTTGCTAATTTCTCAGAGCACATGTCTGTCTGCTTCCCAACCTCTATCTATGGAAGGTGAGGGAGCAATCCCCACAATAGCCATGTGGGGTCAGCAGTGGGGAAGAAGCCACAGGTCCTGTGACTGCAGTGACTTGGCAGGTCCCTGGAACTCCGGTCTCCCTCACCCTCAAAGCCGTCGTGATCCCACTGCACCATGCTACCACTTGGCTCAGTCCTTTTTCTCCATGCCAAACTCGCTCCAGAGCTCTATGGCTCTGCTCTGCCCATCTGAGCACAGGTACACGGTGGTTACAGAAACGCCTGCTCGTTGGCACTGATGTGTATTGTGAGAAAGGCTTCAGAGCCAGGTGTGAGGAGAAGGATCCAAAGTTCTCTTGTCTTCCTGCATCTCTTCCATTTAAAGAAAAAAAAATGCTACAGCTAATATTAAACCATGACACTCTTCTCCGTGGAAGTCAAATTACGAAGAGGGAGAGCAGGAAGGAGAAGGGGGGGAGGGGCAGGAAAGAGACTAGGAGATTATTTTAATAATATATACCCTCTTAAGGAGGACAGGTAGTCACTTTACTGTTCTCAATTATTTATTTGTGCAACCAGGAAGCAGAGATCAAAGCTCCTATGAGATCACCCCTACCGGCATAGACAGTGCTGAACTGGTCTCTTCTCTCTAAGACAGGGGATGCTGAGTGGATCTAACCCAGGATCAAAGCCCACCTCTGCCTTCACCCACTCTGCAGTCTTACGTGAGCGGGTAACTTCTGAACCTCACGCTTTGTGTCTCCATTGGTTGGAGCTTCTTATGAGGCCTGCACAGTGTCTGGCACCAAGTAGCTTTTATTTTCCTTCCTTCTTATCTGTGGAGATCATCTGGGCCTTCTGATGACCCTGAGATAGGCAGGGTTGGCACTAGTACCCCCATCTTGCAGGTAAAAAAAAACAAGTTTAGACACACTGAGTAACAAGTGATGTAACCTTCTGAGGACAGCCAAGATGCGGAGCACTGTGGAATTCACTCTTTGTCCTCTGAGCATTGCTGCGCTATTGCAAGCAGGAGATGGGACACATGGAAATTCCTTCAATTCATTCAGTACTAATGGCACACTTGTTTTTCCAGCAGGGTTCATGGATTTGCACTATTCCTGACACTCCCTACCAGAGTGGCCAACAGCACATGGAGCCTGAGAGTCAGGCTGGGACTATAATGCAAATCACCTCTCAGATAGAAGGATCTCCCCCAGAGCAGGCAAATAACACCTCTACCTGCACACAGCCCTGCTCTGAGGGTGGGGGACACCTCTACCTGCACACAGCCCTGCTCTGATTGTGGGGGACACCTCTACCTGCACACAGCCCTGCTCTGAGGGTGGGGGACACCTCTACCTGCACACAGCCCTGCTCTGAAAGTTTCATATCATCATACCTTGACCTGGGCCTTCCATTTTTCTTTGTGGTTTTCCTTTAATTTTTAATTTTATCACATAAAACATAAATGTCTGGAGCTCAGCCTTCCCTGAGAACCTCAGGTGCAGGAAGTCCTGTGCTTTGCTGACATGTGACAAATCCCCACCTTTTGTGGCTTTAATAATCCACGACTGCAAAAGAATGTAGGGATGCAGTTTGTAATTCGTGGACAGACAATGTCAGAGTGCTCTCTGGCACCATTTCTTTTGATTATTTTACTCTTTTTACTCTACTACATGCTTTGTCAATTTTGAAGAAATTAGAAAATAATATCAAGCAAGACGGTCAAAAGCAGCCCAGGATCCAACCACCCTCAGCATCTCTGGGGCCACTCTTTGGCTGTGAGCCCACCCCCTTGGGATCTGTGCCGAGGGATTTTGTTCAAGTCAGGTCATGCTAAGTCTCATCATTCCTCTGCTCAAAATTCCAAAAGTGAAGATGGTTGAAATTGAGTGGTTAGCACAGGGGCTCATTATATAATTCCATGTACACATGCTTACAATTTCCCACGTTAAAAACAAAAACATTTGAATGTCTCTCTATTCTCAAGAAGCCTTTAGAGCAGTTGAGGAGGCCCCAGGGCTGGGGGAATCTGATCCTCACTTCCTCTTGGACCTTGTTTCTTCTATTTCCAATGCAACCACACCAGACTCTGCTGCTCTGGAACTTTCCAGGTGAGCACCCAGCAGAGAGCTTCTGGCCTCGTTGGTCTGCTGGGGCACGCTGCTACCCCCTGCTACCTGCAGGCTTTGCAGACTCTCTCCTTGGGTCTTCCTCTACCTAATTCTTGCCACTCCACCCGCTGCTCTTCTCCCTACTTCACTGTCTGTCTGTTTACTCTGTTTCCCATATACATGGATGTTTTGTCTTTATATACATCTGCACACCAGGAAGGGCATCAGATCCATGGGACTACAGTTCAGGTTGTGAACCACCTGAGTTGAACTCTGGACCTCTGGAAGAGCACTCAATGCTCTTAACTGCTGAGTCACCTCTCCAGCCCTTTTTTCTGTATGTTAAATACCATCATATTTCCTATATTAATAATATCCTGTCTTCTCCATTAGAAAGGCAGTGGTGCCACTGGGCATTGGTGGCGCAAGCCTTTAATCCCAGCACTCAGGAGGCAGAGGCAGGTGGATCTCTGAGTTTGCAGTCAGCCTGGTCTACAGAATGAGTTCCAGGACAGGCAGGACTACAGAGGGAAACCTGTCTTGAAATCCCTTCACCCCTTCAAAAGAATGGTAAACTACAGGAATGGAAGCATTTTTTTCTTTTATCTTTTCTACTCCTTAGTGTCCAGAATAATTACTGTTATATTATCTTGTTACTAGGTATATAACTAGCAATTGAGATAGTATTAAAATGCTATTTCGAAGAGAAATTACTAAAATATTAAGACTTGTATTAGGTGGGAAGAAATTAAAGTGCTAATTTTTCTTTTGCCTTTAAAGATGCCTGGATCCTAGTACACCCTCTCAAGAAGCTACTTGAGCTAGAATGTGATCATTATACACCAGAGGACATTAGCCCGAGCCTGGGTCTAGCCAGGGACTCTGGTCTTCTTTCTAGACTGGAAGTCGGACTGAAACCTCTAGGAATCCCAGAAGCAGTGGAAAATTTGACTGTTCAGTCTTCATCACTGGGAAAGTCAAGGCAGGGCGAGAGCTTCCCTTAAGACCAGGCTAGCCCTGTGCCCGCCCCACCCCCCACTCCCCTGGTCAACAGCCTGCTGCCAGCCCCTGCACCTGCCTCACATGTCTCCTTCCGCTTATTTTCTTGTTTCCCTCACACTTGTGGGGTCCCCAATGTTGTTCCACGCCAATTCCTCAGCCTCACAACTCCTCAGACTAGAGAATCCTTCTCTGGTGGATGGATGCACCTCCCCAAAAGATCTCAGCCTGATGTGACACAGGGCTGTACCTCCAAGACCTCAAACTAGTGGAATCTCATGCAGCAAGAACACAGGCATTGGGGGCAGACTGACTGGCTCTGAATCATGGACCCTCCATTACCAGCTGATACCAGACCCTGGGAAAGTTAGTAACTTTTGACTTCTTTTCATAAGAAAATCATGAACATGAGAACACAGTCTCTGGGTTTTCACAAGTATTAAAAGGAGACAGAACACTTAAGTTGCTTGGTATAGTTCCTGATGCAGAATAACTGTCCTTTATCTGCCCTTGCCCTCACAGATAGCTGCTGCTGGGGTTTCCTGGGCTCTAATGCGAAGTCTCTGCATGCATGCTTTTCCCCAAACACCTTTTCCTTTCTGTCATTGGTGCTCAGGGCTCTTGTCACCAATTCTGAGAACTGTGTCTGTTCCTTTTTCCAGGAATAGTGATCTTGTTTTTATGCTCAATGTTTATTCTAGATCTCTCTGAATAACTCCCTACCCCAGGAAGGATATGAAGGACCCTTTCCCTTAGTTACGGACGCACGCCGTCTTATTCCTTATTCCTTAACCCTTTCTTGGTGATGTAAGTACAAAGTCCATCACTTATTCAAACACATGGAGTCTTGTGCTACTTCAAGAAAACAGAACCATTTCTTTCATTTGATGTTTTCTATAAGCCAGTGAGAAAGGTTAACGCACTACTCACACTTGCTCATATGCCATTCTCTACCAACTGCTCAAGAACATCTCTAGTCATCAAGAAGAACCTCAAATTGAAGCCATCTGAAAGCCAACTAATTCCATTAGTCTTCAAATGAAACCCACATAAAGGCTGTGACTGACTTCATGTTTCCAGACCCATTAGTCACTTATTATTTACCCCACTGACGACCTCTGAAGCTCAGTCCCTCTTCTGACCTGACCTCCCTTCTCCTACACCACTGGCTGCTTGCCCTCCCCACCCACTCCCCTCCCCCCGCCACCCCAGAGCAGTCTCAACAAGTACTGGCTCTTGGTTCTTAGTCTCTGGTCTCTTTCTAATATTCATCCACTATGGGTTGAATTATTGACTCCATATGATACTAAAAGTATCTATGGGTTGGAGAGATGGCACAGCGGTTAAGAGCACAGACTACTCTTGCAAAAGATCGGAATTTTGTTTAGTGCCATGTTGGTTTGAGAGGCTCACAACCACCTGTAATTCTAGCCCCAATGATCTAGTCTCCTTGGACACCTGTACTCATTCACAAGTGTGAAGAGCACACATACGTGTGCACGTGCGCGCGCGTGCGCGCGCGCACACACACACACACACAACAAAAAACACCCCCATAAAGCCAAAACCAAAACCAATGTTCTCACCACCCCGATGAGCATGTCTGACATTTCCAGCTATTAGCAGGTTTATCAATCAACGTGCCCAAGGCTGGACCTTTCTTCCTAAACCTACTCTGCCTCCTGTTAAATAGAGCAGCTGTACCAAAACCTTCTCACCATGTGGGAGTGCTCTGCTTCTCATCTCACCTCCTATGACCTCTTAACTGCCAAATTTCAGAGCAAGGGCACTGCCCCTCTCCCCTGCACTCCCCCCCTTTCCTCTTTTCTCCCTGCCTTAGTTTACCCATCTTAGCTTAAAACCTAAGTCTAACTCATGAGGAACCATAAAATTCTCCTAACTGCCGTCCCTGGGCCTTTCCATCCTGGGACCCTTTTGCAACAGCTACTAGGTTTATGCACCTGAAACACAAGGCATAATAGTATGTGTTTCTATTTTCTAAAATAAAAATACGGTCTAGCTTCTTGCACACTTGTCTCTATAATTTCATTCTAAAAATATTTTTGCTTGGTTTGCTCCAGAGAATGGCTCACTATTCCTGTCTAACCTGTGATATTTCTATTTTTGAGCCTGTTGATTTTTTGACAGGTGCCATTTTCTCGAGCTAGATAGATGCTTTCAAATGCCTTCCATTCTTTAGGATAACACCCCAATCCTGGACAGGAATCCTCCTGTAGATACTGTGAATGGTAGACTCACATGGACCTACCTTACTTTAGAGCCATAAGATCATGTATGCATTTAGTGAAAATAAAAACCAAAACAAACGGTTGTGCTGAGGCCATTCTCATGCAGACGCCAGCCAGTACAGAGCAGCAAGGACAGCGCTTGAGGACCTCACTGCATTTCAGATATGCAGAATCAGTGGCTTCTGGAAATGGTTTGTTAAAAGATCTGAGGGATGAGTAAGGCAGGAGGGAGTGGATGGTGATGAGCAGCTACTGGCAGCCTTAGGAAAGGATGCTGACAGTGGGTCCTAGGATCCCTGACTGAGGGCTGCTGGAAGGGTCCCTGCTAGGCAGGCTCATCTCCTTAATCTGATTCGCAGGATCTGGAAAGTGCTAGTTAAGGTGAGCACACAAAGCCAACAGCTTGTGAAACCGTTCTAGCTCTTTGGCTGGAAACTGAAATTAAGGACACCAACTTGGCACTGAAATTCCTAAGAGGATTTCTTTTGAAACTCTTGTACTCCCTTAGGGTGTTCTACTTGTAGACATAACTCATTTACAGAGAGACTAGCAGCAGAAATGCTCAAGCATCTTCAAGTCTCACAAATTCTACTCTCAGAATTCACCCCTGAAAAACAACATCCTGACTGCGCTGGGGCCTGTTCAAAGTGGCATCTGGGTGGGACTTGATCAGGAGCAGGTTCTAGATAAAACAGAAGTGAGACTGGGTGGAGGGTCACAGCCTGTCACTTGGAGGCAGCTCAGCAGGGCAGCGCAGGAGGCAGGCGTCCCTTGCTCCAGACACAGGAGCCATCCTCCCACAAGACGCTACCCCAGTTTCCAATTGTGATTTCAGGACTGAAGAAAACAACAGGGATGTTTATAAAAAGTCTGAACCGTCATTCACAAACTTACAGAATGCTATGAAATCTCCATTTTGGTACAAAGGGAGAACTATTCTGTCTATAGCAAATGCATTTTGTATTTCGTGTCAGGAGAAACTTACCAAACCTTACCTGTCTCAAAAATATTTAACTCTCCACTCTGACCACACACACACGAGCACAAAATTAGGAGGCTTTACTCAGTTTGAGGTAAAAAAAATATACACATACACACATACGTGTATATATATATATATATACACATATATATACACACACATCTATATATACATATATGTCTATATAAATACATGCATACATACACACATATAGTTTTTTTTAAAGGTCTGGCTAGGAATCTGCAAATTTTCAGGTAAGAACACAAATTAATTCAGTGACTTGTGGAGGTCTACGTACCTAGTTACTGTTGTAATTTTGTTTAAATCACTAATCACTTTGGTCTCTGAACGCTTCCTTTGTAAAATTTCTAACCCACAGTCAGCATAGCTTCAGCTTTAAAATGCTATGGCTCCCTAAATTATGTGTGTAAGACATATAGGACAATGGTCACCAGTCACAAATCTAAAACAAAAGAAAAAAAGTGTCTGACAACACAGAGTTTGAGTTGGAAAGAACCCTGACCAAGCAAACAGCTTTAAAACTGAGTGTTTTAAATACATTTAACCACAATTACAAACCGAGAAAACACACAATCAACACTCAAATTACCTGTGTCAAGGGGGCCTCTGATAGCATGGAAAATCAAAATTTAGAGACAAAAAAAAAACCTTTATGTTAGGCAAATATTTCAACGTTTTCCATCAAGGCTGAGACTAGGTACTCAATGTGTTTATTCTCCGTGACTCTGCTGAAGGCTCTGCCTTGGGTAGCTCAGAACTGACAATACTGGGGATGTCAGCAATGCCTTGATCATGGGGGTGAGAGATACAACAGGCAAATAAAGAGATAATTAGCTATTTTAAACATTTTTTTTTAAAAAAATATCTGTATAAACTTAAAAATTAAGCAGTCTAAAACACATTGGGTAAAGTCCAAAACAAAAATTTAAATCACTGACCTTTTTATTTCCTAAAAACAGATATTATTCATAAAAATTTCTAGCATTATCTTAAAATGATAGTTTAAAATTCATTTTAGTTCTATGTATATAAGTATTTCCCCTGGATATATGTGTACCATATGTGTGCCTGGTGCTCACAGAGGCCAGAAGAGGGTATCAGATCTCCTGGAGTTACAAATGGCTGTGAGTCGCCATGTGAGTTCTGGGGGCTGAACTTAGGTCCTCTGCAAGAGCAGTCAAGAGCTCTTAGCCACTGAACCATCTCTTCAGACATCCCTTAAAATGATTTTGATCCCAACTTAATTTGGGATAATTAGGAATATTTTTGATTCTATAATGTCCAAATTTATTTGGGATTAAATATCACTGATTTATTTATTTTTTCGTAGAGACATATAACCACTCTCTGGATAAAAATCTCTTAATATTTTAAGATTTTATTTCATTTTAAATTATGTATATACATGTGACTGTGGATGAGTACGTGCATAGACGTGCAACTACCCACAGAGGCCAGAAGAGTACGTTGGGTCCCGTGGTGCTGGAGTTACAGGTGATTGTGAGCTGTCTGATGTAGGTGCTGGGAACTGAACCTGGACCCTCAAGAGCAGTGTGTGCTCTTAACTGCTGAGCCATCTCTCTAGCCCCTGTCTGGATGTTTTCTTAGTTAGAAAACCAAGCCTACCACCACCATAGAAGTCCACTATAGAGAAGCAACCAGGCTTTAACTGACGGCCAGAACTCAGGGCCCTGATCTGAGTAGAGTTTGGTTTGTTCCATGGTAAATAAGGCCGCAATACGAGGGAAGGAGGGCACTGGGGAAGAAGAAAAGTGGGAGGAAAGTACACAAGACAAAGCGCTCTGCAATACTTCTGCCACTTCCTGTGGAAAACCCCCACTAAAGAAGGAGAATTACAAGCAAGTAGACCTGGGAAATTCTGCTTTGTTTCTTGGCGACACTCCATCGATCATGTTATGTCCCCAGACGGGAGCGTGGCAAGAGAAATGACAACCTGAGTGTCAGACTGAGGTTAACCAAAGCAGTGCGCTCTCTGCACAGCATGATGTAAACAAAAGCAGGAGGGGGAAACACCAAAATTTCTATTGATTTCGAGGAGAACGTCAGCAAGTGATTTAAAAAAAAATGGCATCACGCTATACCTGGTTTTTCTGGACCAAACCAAACCAAGCCCTTTCATGTTGTAACTAAACTGACCGGCCTTTGTTAATAAACTGACACACAGAGTAAGAAGTAAGCCATGCCCTTCGAGCCTTGGAGGAAATGGCCAGCAAGACACTAGAATCTATGGTTTTTCCTTATCTATCAGGAAAGTATAACTTCCCGTGATCTTGATTAGCCAAATCTTGTTATAAAGTTATGATTCATTAAGGAAAAATCTTTCTAGAGGTATATATAAAAAGAGCACAAGAGCTGCTTATTTCCCAATTGTAGAGCTCAGGGCCACCCAGCCTTCCCTCCTTCTGTAGTCTTCCAGGACAATTCTGAGCCACTGTGGTGATAGCAAGTTCACTCTGTCCTGGGTGAGCTGTGACTCCCATGAAACCTGCGTCTTCTGGGACTTCAACTCATTGTGGTGACAGAGCACATTCTATCTTCTCCCATGACAACTATTCAAGACTATCCTGTAAGCTGTAAATATCCCCAGGCTCAGCAATCCCTTCTCACAGGAGGAAGGCTGGAGTGCAGCCACTCCGCCAGCCTGACCTGAATCCACTCAGCTGATGGCTACGCTCTGCTCAGCAGGTTACACGCATATCTGGTGTGATCTTCCACCAGGGTAGATGGGAGACCACCACCTCTTGGGGCTTATACACCATGTTTCCACTAATGTCACCTGATGAGGAGTGACTTGTTTGGCAGCTGCAGGCCTTGCAGGAGCGTGCTGAGTGTATCAACAACATGCTCTCTGCATGTTCTGCTGCTGATTCACCCTTCTGCCCTGTGTGTCTCTGTTCAACATCAAGGCTGAAGAATTTGGCAGTTTGCTCCAGCTTTCAAGATTAAGTTGAATCTAAAGTATTTGTTATCTATCACTTCTTATCAAAAATTGATAAGAACCTTAAAGACATATATTGAAATGGTTAGGAACAATGCCTGGGGCTGATCTCTCCACAATGACATCACCAGCTCAGAAGATGCTGTTAATCTCCAAAGGGCCAAAGCAGGCACCACCAGGCTCTTTCCATCATCTCAGCATGCTAGACATCTTATGACAGAGGCAGTGAGGCAGACACAGTGTGATGTACCTGCCTCTCTGACATCCACCGTTTGGTGTGTCTCTGGCATTCCATCATTAGAGATGCAGAATGACTATAGAGCTGAGTGCATTCCAGTAAGGGGGGCCTCCACCCACTTCAGGCACATACACATATGCACTGACTACACAGCATCCTCTGAAAAATCCCAGGAAACACCCCAATACCATCTCATACATATCTGCTGCTTGGCTACTCCTTGTGATCCTAGGACAGAGGAAAAATCTCATTCATGTGTGTGACAACAGAGCCAGCACCATGCCTAGCAAGTGACTTATGTACATACTTCAAGAATGCAAGGAAGGCCATGGGGGTCCAAAACTGAAACGGAGCACAGTGAGTTTACTGGGTTCAGATTCTAAAATAATCAATTAGTCAAGACTCTGATTAAAGGATAACAAAACCAACTGACTTTACAATAATTTCTACAGGGTCCAGTTTATCTCCTGCACATGAAAGGGTATGAGAGGCTGATAAATACCACCATTCAAAAATACAGTCAGTAGGAACAGGAAGGTTCCTAAAATTCAACATAAACAAAAGAGTCTAACCCTATAACTTAAGGTAAAAATGTAACCACAGAAAGTACTATTCTGGTGATGATTCCCTGCTGAATTTTGGTTTAGAAATGCAAAGAAAATTTCAACTCTATTTGTTAAGTTGACAGGGCTGATATAACTCTACAACCCTACTATCTCCCTGTGTGTTTGAAAATATTGTAGGGCCAACTAACTGAAAAGAAATTACTCCTGTTATTGGAAATGAGGGTTACAGTATTGGGGAAGGAGATACAAACATGGGATGGAGGGGAGGGGAGAAAAGCCTATGATGCTGGCCACAGTTAGATGTATGAAACAGGCTTTGAACTTAAGACTTAAAAAAGACAACGATCTAGCCCAATTAGAGTCTAGAAAAAGCCTCTCTGCGAAGAGAGGTCAGAGTTATGGACAGATAAGTCATTTCAGGACAGCACAGGAAGATGGAGGGAGAATCTAGACCATGCCAGGAACGTTCACAGAAGGTGAAGCCAAGTCTAAAGGATAGGAGAGTGAGCATGCAAGACTTCCACTGGTGGTGACTAGTACAATTTTAACATCACAGTAAATAATGGCAGAAATGGTACATGGTACCCGGAACGACACAAAAAAGCCAAAACTGTATTTATCTGATGTACTTAGGACCAAACACCTCAGATTTTGAAACTTTCCAATTTTGAATATTTGTATAAATTTTACAGTTTGGGTGTTTCTAAAAATCTGAACTCCCATCTTATTTGAGACAGGGTCTGTCTGTTTCTGTCTTTCTCTCTCTCCTCCCACCCCCTACTGCATACGAGGCTAGTTGGCCCGTGAGTTTCCAGGGACTCTCCTGCCCACCTCCCATCTCTCCTTAGGAGAACTAGAATGAGAGCCATGCACTACTGTTCTGCACCCAGCTGTGAAGTGGGATCTTGGGATTCAAACTCAGGTCCTCAGGCCTGTACGATGAGTGCTTTACCCCACTGAGCCATTTCTCCCTGGCCCTTTCAGAGCATTTTTGATTTTGTATTTTCAAATTAGGAATGTTTAAGCTGTATTAAAAATATTGAGTATGAAGAGAAAACTACTTTGAAAAGTGGAAAAGTGCCAACTAACAAAAAATATAAAATATAATAGGTAGAAACAGAAAACCAAAAATTTGTATTCAATTAGTAATATTTGATTGAGAAAAGACTCACCCATGGACACTGAAACCATTAGGAGGCAGATGGTGGTTTATGCCAGGGCGTAAGGAGTGGATGTGGAAACAAGCAATTAGATTCTAAACAGTTTGAAGGAATAGCCAGTAGGATAGATTATAAATGGAGTTCAGGAGAGAAGGGTCAAGAATAACTCCAAGACTTTTTGGTCTGAGAAACTGGGGGAATTCCACTTCTAAGAATGGAAGACTTCAAGTGGGGAATTAAGAATTCAGCTTTGAACCTGGTAGGTCTACCAGATATCCAAATGATGAAGTCAATCAAGTAGCGGAACCTGAAGTCTAGGGTGGAGAAAGTAATTAGAAGATACGTGTGTGCCTGTACAGAAAGCAGGAGAGGCGAGGCGGAAAGACAGGCTGGCTTTGTCCAAGTGTTCATCAAACCCGACGAAAAAATGGAATAACACTTTCCTGGCAGAGCTCAAAAAGGTTTTGCAAAAAGACCCCACAAGAGCTCAGTAAGACTGTGTGCCTTCTTACATCTATTACCGACTATTTCTATTACTAACTGGGGCAATAACTGAGTATCCAAAGAATGAAAAGGAATTTAATTTAACATTTCCTGTAGATCTCCCTGTAGAAAAACTAATAAGACATGGGTCTTGTCCTCAAGAAACAAGGCCTAAAGATGAGGAAGTGAGTCAGTATGACAGACATGCTACTGGGCAGGCGCCCATGAGGAAGGAACCCAAGAACTCACCCAAGTGAGCTGGTGGACGGGAACAATCAGGGCAGAATTCCTGAAGGCGTCACCACATTGAAAACTATATCATCAAACAGGTAAGAAATAAATGACCCAACAAAGAGTGAAAAGAAAGCCATGTTAAAAAAAAAAATCAGAATTCAGGGCTGCAGTGAGGCTCACGGGAAAAAAGCACTATCTATGCACACCTAGTAACCTGGGTCTGGTCCCTGGCACCCAGGTAAAAACTCCGAATGGTAGTGCACATCTACAAGACAGCACACCCGCAGAGAGATGCGGGCAGAGGCAAGAGAGTCAGCTGCAAGTAGAGGGCCGGCGAGGCTGGAGTACGCACCACAGTGGTAACCAAGAGAGTCCGTGCCCAAGGAGAGACTCTGCAAAGCCATCCTCTGACCTCCAAATGTATGGATTACCAGTTATGAAAAGAAAATGTGAATGACATCCATGAGTACTCGGGCTGCTCAAATTGGACATGGTGGGTCAAAAAGAAAAAAAAAAAACCAAAAGAAAAGAAAATGGGAGGAGGTGGGGAGGTGGAGGGTGGATCTGGGGGAGTTAAGGGGCTGAAAGAGTGAATATAATCATAATATATTTTATGATTTTATAAGGAATACAAATATTATAACAAAAAGGGCTAAGCATGGGGGCACACACAATTTAATCTCATCTAAATCTCACCACTTTGGAGGCAGAAGCAGGCAAATGACTGTGAGTTCAAGTTCAGCATTATCTATATAGTGAGTTCACGGCCAGTTAGGGCTACATAAGACTGTCTCAAAAAATACATATGCATTATTTTTTAAATTCATATCTCTGGGCTGAAGAAATGGCTCAGTGGTTAAAAACACTCGCTGGTCTTATAGTAAACCTATGTGGCTGCTCACAGTCAACTGTAACTCCAGTTTCAGGGGTCCCAACGCCCTCTTCTGGCCTCCATGGGCACTGCACACATATGAGGCACATACATATATACATGTAGGCAAAACACTCATACACATAAAATAAAAATAAATAAATCTTTTTAAAAAGCTATCTCAAAGATATAACATTCCAAAGCAGCAGAGACCTTAGGATAAGTCAGAAATTACTGTCAATCAGGATTACTAAGCTCGGCCTCTGACAGAAGGCAGACTCGGACATGAAAGAGATGGCATGTCCCAAACAGCTAGGAGAAGCTGCCTGTGAGCCACGGAAAACCACACTGCCTTGATGGAGTAGACTGATATAAAAACCCATCAGAGCACTTCCCTGGGACAGACACTGCCCTTTACAACACTAATTCATTTAATATTCCTAACAACATCCTGAGGTATGGAGCGATTCTTATGCTAGTCCTACAGGGGCACAGAGAAGGCGGCTCAAGGTTACAGAGTTAGGGGGACGGGTCTGCATCTGAATCTGGCCTTGCTGCTGTTCATGAAATCTTACTTTTTGAGAGGTCTTTGGGGTATACTGCAGAATGTTTAAGATCAGCAGAATACATGTGCACACATGAGCTTTGTGCTTACGCCTACATGCATTTGGATGTGCAGTCTGAGTGTGCTGGCAGCCATAAGGACACACGGTGAACTGTAAATGCAGGGGAGGTCTGGGAGCACACTCAAGAAGTTCCTAACAGTCTTCTCCCCGGGGAAGGAAGGAATCTTGGGCATTTAGTCTTCACTGTACATCTGTGTTGTGTTTTGTACAATTTTATTAAATGCAAGTGATATTTGTAAATAATAAATAAATAATTTTTTGGTTTATTTTTAAACAAAAGTTTCACACTGGGAGTGGCATGGAGCAGCCATTCTCAAAAGAACCCAGGATTACACAACTTTAGGAATTAAGAGTTGAGAGATTTTAGGCTGATCATAGAATAGAAGTGTCCATTAATAGAAGAATTAATTGACACTTGTGTCTTTGGATCCTCTGTACTTTACTAGTACATAGATCTTTGCTTGGTGAACCACAGACTCAATTTCTTCCCCGTGTTCATTGTCAGCGCACTTTCGGAATCAGGGCCAAAGTGTGGGAACGGCTGTAGCTCCCCCGCTCGACTGCCACACAGTCCCTACTACCTTTAGGACAGGTGGTTGGAAAACTCAGATCAGCAGTGGCCTAGGGACGGCCAGGTGGGGAACGTAAGCTTTGATGTCAGCTGCTGGGGAAACTCGGGCTCCTCTCAGTGAGCCTTGGCTGTGCTGGTCTTTAGAGGAGAGCTGAGCGGTGCAGAAAAGCCTGGTAGGAGCTTTTCTACGAATATGGTAGAATTTGGTGCTTACTAATTCTTGCCTTAGAATTTTGAGTTTTTAAAATAATGACCATTTTGCTTAAACCTTTCTAGTATTCTTCTTTTTTTAAATCGTATTATGCAATTGGAAGATTCAAATGGGCTTAGAAACTGAGACAGAAAAGCCAATTTTAACCAGGAAAAGGTTGGTGCTATGCCTAAGACCTATGTTATAGTGCCTAGTCAAGAATGGGATGTGGCCATCCTGACTGCAGGGGAGTAGGCTAGGGAGGAGCAAGCAGGAGTGGCAGGTGGCGACCCGGTGGACAGGCATGCAGTCCAGTGCCTCCTTTAGCTCCGCCATGGCAGGACCAGTGCTCCCTAGATGATTCTCCCTGCACACTGACCACTTGTTCGCTGTACATGTAACTGCTGGCAGCCGGGCGGTGGTGTGCACGCCTTTAATCCCAGCACTTGGAAGACAGAGGCAGGCGAATCTCTGTGGAGTTCAGGGCCAGCCTGGTCGACAAGAGCTAGTTCCAGGACAGGCTCCAAACTAAAAAAAAAAAAAAAAAAAAAGAGAACTGCTGGCTACCTTGTACACACGGGAATCATTCTAATGTTAACGTCTGCTCTTGTGGAAATACCAGGCATCTTCATGACTTTTTATTAAGCCTACACACATGTCCCAAATGAGGATTTAAAGCTACAAATGTGCCAGGGACAATGCTAGCTTGTTGGTTTTCATTTAACCGCACACAAGTCTGGCAAAGTGGTTGTTTCTATTTTCATTTCATGAACAAAGCAAAGTTTGAAGAGCTTCAGCAACCTGCTGAAGATTGCACACACACACACACACACACACACACGCACGCACGCACACGCACACACAGCATGCACCCCCCCCTCCGCGAGCAAGCGGCACAGCAGGGAATGAGATGGAGGCTTTGCTTTCAAACAAGGCCTTCCTCCACTAACGCACAGCTAAGAGGAAGCCTCCACTGTAGCACATAGCGGGTGTACTCAGATCCTGCTAATCTTTGGGAATGACATTGTGTGACATATGCGTATAGAATCTACTTCCTATGGGGAAAAATGTATCACCTTCTCTGCATCTAACTATTGTTCACTGGGTTCACACCCAAGATGTGATTTTGTAAAGTAGAATTGTTTAATGAAATCTTGAGGTAGTATGCTGGGAATGGGTTGACTAGCTCACAGAGTTGATGGTTAAATTCTCATTTTGTTTTTTTTTTTTTTTTGCAAGTTTGTTGACTTCATATTACTACCTTGAAATTTACTGTGGGAAGGAAACTGGCAGATGAGCCTGCTGCCAAACATTTATTACATACCCTCCATCCACTCGCCTTAGGAATTTAGAAATGCCTAGAAAACAATATTCAAAACCCCAGTACGCAGGCAAATCCCTCAGACCCGAAAGGTTTTCTAGTACAACCTAAATGTGTAACAAGGTGCATGTGAGTTGCTTTCTGAATGCTGCACGGAATGGCATGGCCTAGCGCATTCCCTCAGGAGCACAGCTTCACCAGTGCGCATGGCGCTTACAGCGAATGAGAGGAAGAGCGCCTCCCGAAATCCACTCCGGAGCTCACGACATGACGTCACTTACATACAGAAGCTCTATTGATGCAACTAGTCAAGAAGAGGCCGCATTACACAATATGGCGGTCTCTAACCACACTGGCTGGTGTCTTGATGAGAGACTAGGGCGGGGAAGTTCAGGTAGAAAGTCAGGAAGAACAGCCGCCATGGGAAGAGAAGCCGAAATCAGAGAGGCAGCGGCAAGCTGGGGCGTGCTGAGGACAGCCAGCAACCACCCGGAACTCAGAACAGGAATGAACTGATTCTCACCTGAAGCCTCCAGAGGGAGCACGACCCCACCAGCAGCTCCACTGTGGATTCTGGAGCCTCTAGAACTTTGGAAGAATAAACTTCCGTTGTTTAAAGTGACCCAGATTGCAGTTATTTGTTATGGGTACCCTAGGAAATGAATCGAATATTTGTACAAACGAGATGCACGGGGCCTGCCAGGATACAGTGAGGTGCTAACGAAACTAAAAGTTCCTTCTGCCCTCTTGTTCTCTGTGAGCTTCCTATGACATCATGTGTTATCTCTAGACACAAGTTTTTGGAATAGTAGTCAATTTCATGATTTTTTTTTTTTTGGTTTTTCTAGACAGGATTTCTCTGTGGCTATGGTGCCTGCGCTGGAACTAGGCTCTTGTAGACCAGGCTGGTCTCGAACTCACAAAGATCCGCCTGCCTCTGCTTCCCAAGTGCTGGGATTAAAGGTGTGCGCCACCACCGCCCGGCAATCTCATGAATTTTTAAACTAAAACAGAAGTAATTACGTTTTAATGCTGACTGTATACCAGGCACTGAACAATGGAATTTACCTACATATTCTATCAATTTGGTTCTCTATGCCAGTTTCACAGATGAAGAAGCTGAGGCTTAGCCATGCTGAATAACATCGCTAATAGACGCAAATCTAGAGATCAACCTTACACCCGGCGCTGGAGGGAACGAGGGAACGTCTCAGCTGGTGCTTAAAACCAGGAGCCGAACACTGCACACCGAGCCGGAATCCAGGGAGGAGGAGCACATGTTTGCTGCCGTGCCCCTTCCCCAGGACCGCAGATACACGCCTACTGCTCTTCACCCCCAGCCACCCTTTCTTCCAGGCTCCGTGTCTCTCTCTTCCACCTCGAGAAACCTCACTATCCACTTCCCATCCGATAACTATTTCTCCAATGTCTAGACGTGTACTTGGCCTTCATTCTTCCTGGCCTGGTTACAATTCCCAAATCTTCTAAAGTACAAGCTAACTTATTTTGTACTTAGGTATCAAGCAACTGATAACTCAGGTATCAAAAGATCCTGGGGATTTATTCCTACTTTTCACTGGTCTGCAGATGAAAATACTGACTTCCTTGTATATAGTTTTTATTTGCGATCTAGTCCACACTCAACAGGTTATATGTTGTCTCTCCCTGCCTAGCATGGAGGGTATCCCTGGACTTGGACTCACCCTACCGACAACAGATTATATGTTGTCTCTCCTGCCTAGCATGGAGGGTATCCCTGGACTTGGACTCACCCTACCGACTTCTAGAGCAGAAACTTGAGCTCTGTGTCTGCGGGAGCCAGGACCGAATCTCCAGAGACATCACACCTTTTGACTCGTCAGGGTCCAGGCTGGAACCTGCCCTTCACTATCGCTCTGAAGGTCACCCGCTAACAGAAACTGAAACTCCTGACTTCAGGGGGGACCCAGTTCCAGTACCTCAGACAGGAAAGGCCCAAGCCTTATCTTTTATTTCTGTGAGTCAACTAGAAACCATGCCTCTGAATTACTCGGGTCGGCAATTA
Source organism: Dicrostonyx torquatus (assembly GCA_028555095.1). Taxonomy (NCBI): domain Eukaryota; kingdom Metazoa; phylum Chordata; class Mammalia; order Rodentia; family Cricetidae; genus Dicrostonyx; species Dicrostonyx torquatus. Next base: position 5,601,466 of record JAQHUG010000074.1, read on the forward strand.
GGGCAGGATGATCCAGAATGTACGAACATCCTCCATGCTTTCTACATCCCCCACTGTTTCAATGGCATCTGAGTACTCTCTCTCTGTGTGTCTCCCTTCTGTGTATGTGTCTGTGTGTGCACTCTGAGAACTGCACACAAAGGCACATGTTTCATTGTGACATAGTCATATATGTTCCCTGCTGATCTTTCTCCACTACCTCTCCCTTCCTCAAGTAACCTACATTTTCACACTTTTTTTTTTACAAGTCTAATTATAAATTATGGAAAAGGTTTGCCGTGTCTTTGGTACAGGAGATGGATTTCTGTAGGAGGCACATGTCTTGGTGTTTTATACTGTTAGAATGACCCGCTCCACTCCCAGGGCAAAACTGAACAAGGTCGACACTAAGAAGCTGAGAGGAACGCTTTCTGTCTAGTGAAGCCTGGAACCATTCCTGGCTTGTCCCCATGGGCTTGTGGGGAAATCAGCGTGTGTCGCTCTGTGTCTTTATGCTTCCTGCCTGCAGCGAACACTTACTGGAGCTGCTGAGTGACTCTGACTCACCACACTTTCCTTTCAGTCCAAAGTCCAGCTGCTCAAGCAGGAGTCCGGACTCAACCAGTTCAGTTCATTCGTGGGTAAATAAAGCTAAAGTGTGCACACTTGCCTCAGTCTAGGCTGCACAGAGGCTAACAGCTGAATTATTAGAAGGGAAAATTTAGAATCCTATTTGTCTTTCTTATTCCATTTATTTATTTACTTAGTGTTGGCTTTGGGGAGTAGCACACTCTGTACATGTGGGGATTTGAGGATGACTCTCAGAGTCCGTTTTCCCTTCAGCATGTGGATCGGGTGCTCAGACTCATGCTGTTAGTCTCAGTGGCAAATGCCTTTCCTGCTGAGCCACCTCACAGGTCTTGCAAGCCTACCTGTCTTAATACCCTACTGTAAGCAGTTTTCAGGTCACACAGATTCTCAATTATCATTTAAAAACACAGTGATATAATATTCTATTCCTTGAAGATACATGACTTCTTTTCAGCCATGCTAGCAAAATACAGACATCCTCAGGAAATGACCGCAGAAACCTGGCCCACTAGATGACATGCTGTGTTTTACACATGCGAACTGGGCCTACATATCACTATCATTGGACATTTTTGAATAGGCACACCTATGGTTCACAACTACAGGTCTAAGTAGAGAGAAATACTTAGTATTGTAATTAGCAATGATTACAATAGTTAAGAGTGTGGGTTCTAGCCATCTGTGTGGTAGATTCAAATTATAAAATCTGAGTGATTTTTGAGCTTTTAATAATAAATCATTGAAAATTTTCATTGTTTTAGTGAATGATTTACTTATATAATGTATATAGAAGTACCACCTTTAGCAACTGTTATTGAGAAATAAATAGTAACAACACATTTAAACCCGAGGAAATGGCAGTTTTTATCTTGTTTATACAACTGCTAGTTAGGCCGATGGCAGCGTGATATATAAATAAGAGTCTTCTTATTTAAGAAGCGTGGGATTACACATTACACTGCTCACACAAGAACCCTGGGCCTCATCCCTGAAAGGCAGAGTGTCTCAGCTTTTCCTACACTTCCCCTTCGTCACGGACAATGCGAGGACTGGAGACCTTACTTCTGTGAGTGTTGCTGTGAGAACTGAAGGAGAAGTGTAAATGATCACAGCCAGCTACCCTGAGGTCCCTCTGATCAGAGCACTGGAGCCAAAAGTGACAGCAAAATTCTGCATGTGTCCTCCAGTCAACCTCCACTAGACCTCAAGAACTGTTCCAATCCTTCACGAACATCATTTGGAAGCCTCTGACCTGGAGTCCACTTAGAGGGAAGGATGGGAGCTGTGGGAAGGTCAGCAGCAGCACCCCTGCCAAGGCTGAGAGCTCCCTGGCTATGGAGAAGGTACCTGGAGACTCTGAGGACCACGAGGCTTCCAGCTGTTTACTTTGCCTCATCATATGGCTTCCTGAATTGAATGGTGGATACACTAATCCTCTTCAGGCAGAGACCACTTCAATCAAAGATGACTCTAAGAATAGTCATTCTGAGAACACACATGTATGCAGAGAAATGGGATGGGAGAGGAAAGGTCTCCATTCCAGGCCTAGAAATCCAGACAACCTGCAAACCCAAGAAGCCTGACATAGCTAATTCTCAGGATTAATTTTCACTGTTCTGATTTATGTCAAAAAGGTTCCTTCTCCAAGTTCTAATGGTAACACTGATTTAAAGACTATTTTTAAAAATCCCCTAAGTCAGTATTATTCTGTGGCCAAATACAAAACTTCTAGGTGACTTAGAAAAAAAATTATATAGAAGGTTATACAGAGGATGCCACCTGTTTATAGCGCAGAACCTGCCACAGTGCTAAGAGAACATTAGTAAAATAATTGTCTTTTCTTTTCTAGTTTTAACCACAAATGGCTTCATATTTTATCATTATCAAAGAAAGGTGTGAGTTGGGGGAGAGGGGAAGGGAGGAGCTGGAAGGAAGACGGGGAGAGAAACAGACAGACAGACAGATGGAGACAGATGACTAACTGAGACTTCCCCTTTTCTGGCAGTTGGCACTAAATCTCACATCTTTTCCACTGACTGGAAAACTGAAGGGCAACTGCCTTAAATTACGTGTTGAGAAACACAAAGTGCTTCAATTTACCTAAAATGGGTAAAAATGTAAATATAAAGTTTAGAAATGAAAAAAGAAAGGAGGAAAATATTCAAGGTTACTGCACACCTGGAATTCCTCAGTACTCTGGAGGCAGAGGTGGAGTGGTGAGTTCAAGGCCAGCCTATACTACATGATGAGATCCTATAGAAAGAAAGGAAGGAAGGAAGAAAGGAAGGACCAGTTTAATTAGCTGCTGTCAAAACACCAATTCCTATGGTGACATTGTGTTTGTGCTTTAACAAATAAAGCCTTCCTGAAGATCAGAGTGCAGCACTAGCCACACTAGTTAGCCATGGTGGCATGGTGGCACACACCTTTAATCCCACCACTCAGGAGACAGAGGCAGATGGATCTCTGTGAGTTCAAGGCTCCCCTGGGTTACATGTTTCTCTGAAAGGGAGGTGGAGACGGGAAGTGATACAGCTGGGTGGAGAAAGGAATATAAGGTGGGAAAAGACAGGACTTCAGGATTCAGTCTGAGCATTCGTGGAGCCAGGATCTTGCCCATTTTGGTCTGAGGATTTGGTAGACGTAAGGGTCTTTCTAGTGGTTGGCTCCTTTACTTCTCTGATTTTTCAGCATTTACCCCATATCTGACTCACGGTTTTTATGATTAAAACCAATTAGAATTCATGCTACAAATACCCTTCAGCATTATTCTTATACATATCCAAGTTTTTAAAAATCTACATGAATTTATATAAAACTCTATGTGTAAACTCACAAGTCCCAAACCTTTCCAAAACCATGAAAGTTTCCATGGACCTTGAGTTATAAAAAAAAGCCCTTGTTTCAATAAGTTCGTGTGTGTGTGGTGTATGCATGCAACAATAAGTTTGTGTGTGTGTGTTTGTGTGTGTGTATACTCACACACGCACGTGTGTGTTACAAAGCACAGGGTGTGTATCTCTAGGAATGTGATTTTTTTTCTTTGAGCATAGCAAACAAATCAGGAGTGTCAAAGGACATCCTAAAAAATGCTATGACCTAGGTTCTGAATGTACTCCCATTGGTTATGGTGATCTTTCCTCCTGGCAGGTTAGGTAACTGTATCAGGCTAAATTATTCAAAATTAGTATTCTAGCTAGATCTTTAGGATGGCAAGCCTCCGGATTCAGACATGCCTGTGCAAAGAAAAGGGAGCTTATGCAAAGATATGTGATATCCTAAAGTACACAGCAGATCCCCAGGCTGTATTAATCTTGACAGAAACTTAACATTAAGGATTTTGAAGTGAGAGGCACTTAAGAGAGCAGACTTTACAGTAGGGGAGAGGACGGGGCCAAAGCTGTTGTTAACTGAAACATTCCAGGACACCCTTTCCCTGCACAGAAAACCCCAGAAGGAAGGGCAGTGGAGTAGCTGCCGCAAAGGGGATGCCAACAGTCATACTGGCATCGCTGTGTTTCAAGCTCCTGGTGTTTGATGATTACAAACAGATTGTAGTTTACAGAGGAAAGACTGATGCCCATGTGCATTCTGCACAGGGTGGCCAGCGCAGAAAACCCAGAGCCACTGCCGAGGGGCTGCAGCAGCGCTCCTGAGGCCACCTGTAGCTGCTCCTCTTGGCCTTGTTCCACCTGCTCGAGGAGGGCACTTTGATTTAAGATTTTTCTGCACCACTTTCGGGAAAAGGATGGCAGTGAGCCTTCCCTGGCACTCCTTGCTGAGTCAGGAACAGGCAGTGACAGGCTTGGTCCAGAAGAGACTCTGCTGTCTCCCCTGCTCTGCTGCCTCTCAGGAGCCACAGATGAAATCAGAGCCCAGCAAACTCCCAAGGCAGGGCTTTAGGACAGACAATGGATTACTCAGTTTTTAAAAAGCGGAAAACTTCCTTAAATTTTGCATATTTATTTTCCCTAGCTTTCTTTCCCTCTGAATATGATTTTTTTTTTTGCTTTGAGGCTCAGTGTAAATTCTGTACTGTTTCTGAAGACATTTTTATTCAGACAGTAAAAAGGAACAGACAGGATCAAAGTGATCAGTGTTTAACCTTCAGGCAGGTCAGTCTTAACCCTGTTTATTTGAAAAGGAGGAGCCATCATATATAATAGAAACTTTGGGTTAAAGCTAGTAAAAAGTAGTTTTCTTGAAGGTGACTTTAGTTATGAATGTACACTTATGTGGTGAAATATAAAGCCATCTCAGAGAAAGGCCATGCTGAAGACTGTTCTTTCTATGTGGGCGGTAGGAGGACAAACAGTGACTGAGCGGGGCTTCTACCTTAGCTACGCTGCAGTTCACAGAGAGAGGGAGAAAGAGACTCGGAGAAAGGCATACACAAACAACAAATAGGCAAAATAGTACTATCTTTTACATTTACATTTTGGTATATGGTATTTGGTACATAACATTTTAAATTTTATATGCTTGAAATATTTTGTAACATGAAGCAATTAGTTTAAAAAAAAAAAGATATTCCCCAATCCAACCCAGCGCTACCAAAGGTGGTGGAAGGAATGCTTCAGTCTGGAAAGCTAACCACAGCCATGAGGACGCAGAAGTAAGTAATCCCAGAGCAGTTCATCAAGAGCAGAAAAACCGTGAAGACTTGGACAGCTTGATGCTAGAGCACTAAGCAGGTTCTTGCCTCGCAGATCCCCGGCACGGTGGCCCGAGTTCCACCAGAGGTGCGCTGCAGTGAGAGGTGTCTGAGCAGAGCTTGCTCCCCAGTTATCTGCCAGTTTTAAACATGGGAGCACTTCTAACAGGACATGCTTTGGGAGACCCCTCGAGTTAGTGTGAAAGTCAACTGGAGGCTCCGATCCAAACAGTCAGCAAGACGGACCTTTACAAGCTCGGTAACAACAGCCGGATTCCCGGAGCCCCAAGTCATAACCAGTCCCCAAAGTTTTCAATAACCCTTATCCCCCACTGCCTTCTTCACAGCACATCAACCGCCAGCCTTCCAGGGACAGCAGGGTGGGGGTGCTTGAAGAGGCAGGCAGGGAAACAGGGCCTGAGTTCAGAGACAGAGGCTGTGGATGAGGGTGAGGAAAGAGCCCAGCCCAGCCATCTTACTCGTAAGGTCACAGACTGCGGAGGCGTCATTTCTCTCAGTGAGCGCATGCGCCCACCTCGGGGGACAGCTTATGGGGTGGGTGTGAGGTAACCGCATGACCCCACCGGGCAGCAGCGTTCTACAGATGCTCCTATTTTCATGTGCAGTGGACCACAAAATGTTAGCACCACTAAAGAAAAGGGTTCATGAGCGGACTACAACTTACACTTCTTTCATAGGGCCCACACAGAAAACCCCTAAATTTCTCCTAACCTTAGTCCTTTAGTGGTCATCATCAGCGTCAGTGCTGACAAGTGACGCTCAGTTACCTGTCGCAAACACGGACACATAAATGCGCACAATATTTACATATGACACACAGACAGGTGGAAAGTCCAAGATCTGACTCCAGACGCCCTCTGCCCAGTTCTTCTTTGCTGTCCAGAATTCTCATCCTCTCTGACTTAATTTATCACAGTCCTCCAGGTCTTGTCCCTAAGCTCCTGCACCCCCCAACCCAGCTCAGCAGCGCAAACTCTCCATGGGAGGGCCAGAGAGCTGCAGGAATTGAGGCCCGAGCTCTAACTCTGAGCCCCAGTTCTTTAGTGCTAATAAATATTACAAGAGGTAATAGATGTAAAACCCATGCTAAACCACTGATGTTGAAGAAAGCACTGATTCCCTTTGCTGGTGCTCTGTTCTGCTTTCCTCGCCTGCTCCTGAAGGACTGGAAGCCACAGACTGTCCTCAACTACAGTGGACAAATGTAGAAGCTGGGAAAGCATTTTCCTCCCTCAGCGTCTGCACATTTCCAGAGGAGACTGGCAAGTGTGCTGGACTGATTGATGAAGGAAGATCTAACCTCTCTGTGGACAGACGCATCCAGTCAGGGAGAAGTCCCCTTAGAAGGAAAAGCCAGAGAGAATCCTCTCTCCATTCCTCTTCCTCCTCCTCCTTCTGTCCCAGTAGAATGTGGGGCACTCCTCATTTTTGCCCCCTGCACTCCCAGGGTATCAGAACTCCAGGCTCTCCTACACTGCCAGACTTACACTAGCTTTAGTACTCCCAGGTTCTTAGGCGGCTGGTCCTATACTCAGAGTCCTTTCAGTTACCTGTGCTCAGACTTCTGTGCTTGGAATATTACCAGCATCCTTGGGTACATACTAGAGGTACCCCACAGTAGGACTTCTTGTCTTTCATAATCAGAACAGCAGATTCTATCATCTATCTACCTTCCTATCAATCAATCAATCAATCGATCATCTATCCACTCACCTCTATCCTATTGGTTCTAGTTCTCTAAAAAACACTGTCTAATGTAACTGTGGCCTTTGCAAACTAAAAACATTGCACTTCTATATCCAATTACCTTTACTAAGAAAAATACCTTTCATTCCCCAACTACAGCCAAGAGTCTTAAAATGAAAACGTGACTCATAAAATCCAGGCTAGGGGTTGAGCTTCACGGGAAAGATAAAGAATGACATGCCTCTTTATTTTAGACACCCAGTAAGAAACTAGGAAAGCCTGGGCCTGGAAGTAGGATATGAAAAGGAGGAACAAATCCTTAGGGTGGCAGAATCAAAGATCAATTTCCCAGTGTCAGAAACTGAGTTTACAAATGCTAGCAGGAAGACAGGAGCTGAAGTGGTAACTGTGAGTCTAAGCTTGAATTACTGGATAAATGACTAATTGACTCAATCGCAGCTTTGTTCCCCCACAAAAGCATCATCAGTCTCTGGCAATGAGTTAGTAAAATAAAACTCATCCAGACCTACATAGAGAAACACTGTCTCAAAAATCAAAACAACTCAGAACTAGAGAAAAATACTCTCAATTAAATCAGCAATGTAAGAAGCTAAAGACTGAGAAATTGCATCTAACCTCACCCCCATTCCACATGCTACAGAACTCCTTCTGAGTGGCTGCACAGGGTCCCTGTCAGGATTTCTACGGTGTACCTAAGCACATTTCCTCATTTAAACTCTAAAACACCTCATGAAGTCTATACTAGCAGTATCCGTGCATTTATGTGTCGGGCGGTGGGATAAGCTTGTTTGAAACCCATTCAGCTCATTACTTTGGGTCTGGATTTATGACCTAAAATAATATACTCTATGCCTAATAGTCTGTCAACTGTTATGTCATGAAATCTTTATAAAGCCAGCATTTGGAACTTGTCACAAAGATATTTTGTTTGTTTGGTTTTTTTAAAGACAGGGTCTCACATAGGGCCAGGTTGATCTCAAACTTCCTATCTAGCCGAGATTGGCCTTGAACACCTGATACTCCAGCCCCTACCATCCCAAGTCCTAGGGCTGACTACTGGTACGCACCATGGCACCTGGCTCAAAGTTTTACTAAAGCATCACAGAGAATATACAATTTAAATACTTCAAGATTTTAAAAAGCAGCTTTAAGATCGCTGGGCAAGTAGTAAGTTTTCCTTAGTTGATGTTGGAACCATTTCAATTAGATGGAGATGTTAATGGTGATTGAAAGTTTGTCATTTCCATGAGATGAATTTCTATTTAAAAATTCTAATAACCATGTAAACACTTCTGCTTAGGGTAAAGGAGCACCCTATTCATTCACATTGATTTGCAGCACTCCCTGGCTCTGCTCCTAGGGCTCCTAGGCAGAGTGGTGGACTCCAGACTTACTTTGACCTGAGGGTAGGATTTCTTGTTCTTCTCACTAGAGGCACCAGGGAGCCCGCCATGTGATGGGCCTTCACACACATAGCGGAATCGAAATCCCCTCTGTGGAGGTGAACACAAGCAGGAATTACTAAAAACAATGACGACATTACCCACACGAGTCTAAACATACGTAATTATAGAAGACCACCATGGAGATGAGAGATACTCTCCATAAGCTATTATGAAAATGATGCCAGCTAGTGTTTGTGCACTAAGCTGGGGCAGAGAAGCCAGGCACCCATCTTCAGCACCTCACTGCCTCCTCTGCGGAGACGGAGTGATGGAGTTGAAGGTTGTGGACACAATGTGCTACGCTCGTCTCAAAGCAGCCTTCTCAGCTCAAACTGCTGCCTCCAAGCTCTCCACTCCACCTTTAGTCAGTAACGGTTATGCTGATTACTTGAAGCAGTTCCTTTATCTGCTCCCATGACAGTGGAACTGGGGGAGGCTGCAGGCATGTCTTTTAAAACAAAGAGCTTCCATGTTACACATGGCCCATGGGCTACAACACTGTCAATTGGACAGTCTTCTCAGACTTGAAAGAAAAAGATCACTAGTTTTGTGAATATTAATATCATTGGGATCCAGTATGAATAATACTTGAACTTAATGACTCTAAAACTAGACAAGGGCGTGTGTAACTGCTAGCTCCTGGCTACTGCAAACTGGCCAACCCTAAAAATGGAGACCCACTTAACTGAGAGAATCCAAACACACCTCCAGCTTAAAACTCCATTAGGTGGCACACATCTTTAAGCCACCACTTGGGAGACAGAGGCATGTGTGTGGAGGTCTGTGAGTCTGAGGCCAGCCAAGGCTACAGGACCCTGCCTCAAAAACACAGTGAGATAGAAGACAACATGGTTAGACAGCACTGAGAATTGTCCAATGGAGCTAGACAGTCTGAAGAATACTAATCATGCTTTGATCCATTTCCTTCAAACCTAGGGGGAAAAAAAATCTGTGTTCAAAACTTCCTCCCCCCCCAAAAAAAGGGCATTTCTAACTCAAAAAGTTAACACAGCAGCTCCTTATCCTGAATCACAAAATTCTTTTGTGGCACTGGAAAAATACCTGCATGGACACCTCTCTACCTTACAGAGAGTGATGCCTGACATGGCAACCAACGTTGTTTAACCGTGATGTGAACCCACAGCAAGTGAAATTATGTCAAATTCCTAGATGCACAGAAAGTGGCATTTATTCTGAAGATGAAACTTTATATTGCTCTGTTAGGTTGGTAAGATGATTTTGAGTTGGGTGTGGTGGCTCACACCTGTAATCTTAACAGCTGGAAGGTAGAGGCAGGGGAATTGCCACCAATTTGAAATCAGCAAGAACTACATAGATTATTGTCTCAAAAATAGATTAATTCCTAAAACTGAATAAAAAACTATAAAATAATGTCTTAAAATATGTAACCTGGACAAATTTCTAACTAAAATTAAATATTTACTATTTACCCCTATTGATCTAAGGAACTCCATTTACTTAAGATGAGTCATTAACCTCAGAGAGGATACATCCATGTAGTCATAAGTCTGACTGAGATACGACCTCCTAATTTCCACTGAAGCTAGATCTCAAAACAAACACAAAAACCAGGGTGGCAAACAGATATAATGTTTACTCACATTTTATGTGTTCACACATAATGAATTAAAACTTGAATTCTGGAACTATATTAGCTGTTAAAACAAATCATAAATACCTATGCCTTTGGGTTCATGATAACAAACTGCACATTAAAAGTCTTATCATAGTGCTATGTTCAGAAAAATAAGGTTCTGGGGTTGGCAAGGTTGCTCAGTGGGTAAGGTGCTTGCCACCAAGCTTTGTGTGAGTTTGATCTCCAGGACCCACATAGTAGGAGAGAACCAACTCCCAAAAGTTGTCACCTGACCTCCATAGACATGCTTGTATGTGCACACACATACACACACCCCGCATCTTAAAAAATTAATGAATGTGATTGTAATGTTTTTTAAAAGGATCTGAAAAACATTTGATGTGTAGGCACATTTGGACTGATCAGTTTTATGGATTAATGAAATCTTACAAACTAGGTCACTTTACAGGATTCCAGATTACTGGCAGAATCTCAGGGAATAAAACTCTGGCAGGAAGAGAGGACTGGTGATTTGATGTGAGAACTTATCTCTACAAAGATGGGTATAGTGACAGAGAAAAGGCAAGTGTTGTCTGCAGCCAAGGGAGCCAGGGAGTGCCACCTAGAAGCAGCCAGAACAATGCCCCAAAGTTTCATATGGCATTCTGTTTTTACAATGAACATTTGCATCTGATTTCGGCTTCCAAGACCAGCGTAGTCATCACTAAGATGTTTCCACTATTTAACAGCTGACCAGATCAGAATTCTACCGCACAGCAGCACTGTTTGTTGTCACAACACAAACGTGTGACAGCCACTCTCCTGAGTTACAAGAAAGAGCACCCTAGGAAAGGCATTGGGTAACAGAACTCAGCAGGCCAAGTGAACAATCCTCAGAGTCACACGGATGTAATGAGCATATCCACTCAGGGTTTAGTGACTTGGTCCTCATTCCATGGGAGACTACACCATAACTTCCATCCCATAATAATGGAAATGTTCTATCTCTAGATATTAAGGATTCTTCCTTCTTACAGAGCTAAAGCTACACAATTTCTAATGAGTATCTAAGCAGTTTTGAGGCTATTTCAATCCAGAGCTATTTTGTACAATATTTAGTAGGAAGAGAAAGAGGCAGACAAAAACCAAGCGCGCGCGCACACACACACACACACACACACACACACACACACACAAGCAGTCCTCTCCTTGCTCCAAAGAGGCTGTGACTAACATCAATGGGATGTGTGGTGGGGATTCCATAGTCCATTCTAATTGTCTCCCACTAGTGCTTTAGTGCCTTGGGTTACACATTTCACACACAAAGAGGCTGGAGCTTATGCCGGCAGGAGAAGCATCCTGTGGGCATGGACATGACCAGTAAAGAGTAGATGTGACCAGCAGAGAGTTATTTCCTTAGGAATCAAAATCACTGGTGCTTTCCATGGAAGTGACTGACAAGCTAGGCGAAAGAGATACAGAATACCAAGACACATGATTAACTGAAGTTTCAAGGCCTTTTGAAGACTGCTTAAGAAAAATGTAGACACAGAAAGTTAAGATATAACATGGCAGTCTGTTGCTCATCCAGATAAACCACCTCTGTCATCAGATTAGCTACTGCTATTCAATGCCCGAGCCTTAATATTAGATGTAGAGATCTGACATTATCAAACAGCCCACCCCTTTAGTCTTACCTGTTTTGGTTGCTCTAATATTTGAAGGTATGGGCCATCTGTTAAAACAAACACAACAAAGAAAAACCAAAAGAAACTGTGAGACTTCTAGAACCTGGTATGAAATACAAAGCAAGTCAAAAGGTGAAATTATGTTTCAAGTCATTTTTATTGGTGAGATTCTACATTTGAAATATTAAATATATTCTGATTTTTTAAAATATTTATTTGCTTTATTTTTTGTATCTGAGTGTTTTGCTTGGTGCTCAAGGAGGCCAGAAGAATGTCTGATGCCTGGGAACTAGAGTTAGAGATGACTGTTAGCTGCCATGTGGTGCTGGGAACTAAGCTTGGGTCCTCAGGAAGAGCAATGAACACTGTAAACTGTTGACCAATTGCTCCAGCCTCCAGGTTCAGCTTATTTTAACAGTAGTTTAAGTGAAAAACAATAAATACGGCTTTGTGGTGAGGGGGTGGTGATGGTACACAGCTGGACGGCTGGCAAAGTTCAAAGTGGCGGCAGCTCCAGCCTCGTCTGTCGGCACGCAGGCTAGAACACTAGCGCATCAAGTACAGCCATGGTGTACTCTGAGTGCTATGGCGTCTCCAGCTGCCTTTCATCAGTGGACAACGACGTTCCTTCCTCAAAGAGAACTGCTCAGTGTGAAATAAAGAGCTGGAAAAAGCAACCTACAGGAGGAGTCCAGCGTGGTTCTGGGTCACCGGCCTTTCCTAACACTGCTACCGACTTTCCACTCGTTCCCTAACCTGAACCGAGGTGCTGTCTTCATTGCTTAACTGGCTTACTCTGGGCCTCTGTGAGACCCAGAGAACTTTTCCTTCTTATCCATGTCTTGTTTTGTTTTGTTTTGTTTGAGACAGGGTCTCACCATGTAGCCTTGACAGGCCTGAAGCTCGTTATGTAGACCAAGCTGGCCTCAAGTTCACAGAGAGCTTCCTGCCAAGTGCCGGGATTAAAAGCATGCACCATGATGCCTGGCATCTTATCCAACTTTTTTGATACTGATATTAAAAAACCTGACCACTGTGCTCTCATATGGACTCTGTTATACAACAGCCCAGGCATACGGTAAAATACCAAAAATAATGTCACTAAAGATAAATTCATGCAATTACTATGAAAAAGAGCTAAAGGCTTAATCTCTATCCCAGTGATATATGACTAGAAATTTCAAAGAAAACCACATCTTCTATATAAATATAAATGCTATGATGAGAAATTCCCTAAGGCCCTCAGCTGGCTTTTATGTCATAGTATGATAACCCATAGCTGTGCAACCTGCAAATAAATTGAATATTTTTGTATGTGTTTGAATGAAAATGAAGACTTTTGAGGCTAAAGATATTCTAGAAGAATTCTTCTGTGCTCATTTGAAAACTCACCCTCTCAGCTGATGCTTAGGCCTTATTTTGCATAAATAAATTGGGGAAGAGATAAAACTTGAAGTTGTAATCTTAAATAAACTGTAACTTCAAAGAGAATCTATGCTATCTTCTCAATATTATGGCGGATCAGATATGAGAGACAAAAACTGCACAAGGAAGGCAGTCAGGACCAAATCTGAAGCAAAACAAGAAAGGTAAACGGGTATCACTGGTCAGTGCAGTAAAGCACCAAATTCTGTCTGATGAGACACATCCCTTGACATTTTAAACTTTTAGAAAAGTAACTGTAATTTTAACTATCAAAAAGAAAATGGCTAACTTTTTCTAAGGAAATAAAACTGAATAGAAAAAGATTTCATGCTATGAGTGACACATAGCATGTATAACAATATTAAAAATATACATTTCCTCTAGACATCTGAAAGAGCCTACCAAGAAGCTAGACCATGACGAAAGCCATATTTGGACAGGATGCTGAGAAGTACGGAGGTGTAGGGAGCACCCTCATAATGGGATTCAAGTCCCTTCCTTCCATTGTTTCTAGGACTTTCCTACATATGTAAAACTCCATGTGGAGTGCACCATTCTTACCCTAAGAGCACATTTAAGTCAAGTCAGTAGAATATTATATTGGCTGCATAAATGTTTGTGTTAAGGCTAACTTTCTATTGGCTACATTTTTGGGCCGGGAAAATGATCTCCTGTTTAACAGAGAAAGTTTAAATCACAGAAAAATGACACAGACCTAACAGCTGCCCTTTGGTCCAGAGTTTCCCACACAGTTGGAAAGACTGTTTGAGATTTTAAGAATTTGAGAAGATTGAAAAAAAAAACACATGAAGATTACAATCAAATATGGACTTAGATAAACTCCCTACTCCTTTAGAATCTGAGCAGAACGCCCTGCCCCTCCTGGACTACAGAACCTGGGCAGCACACTGAAACAGAGAGTGGAAATGCAGTGGAAACAGAGGAGCTGGAGACAGCAGAAAGCAAACATTTTTAGGGACAATTATAACACTATTGTCTAACACTATGGGAAAGGGTTCCCACAACAAGATAGGAACATAGACTATTTACTGAGGTGATTCTTTTGATAATTTTACTTCTGAGCCCATAAACCTAAGGAAAAGGAAAACACATTTGAAAACCTGCCTCAGGGTACTGTTTAGAATTCATGAGGCATCTTATAGAAATGTGTGTTGTTTTTTTTTAAATTTTTAACTTTATTTTATGTGCATTGGTGTGAAGGTGTCAGATTCCCTACAACTGAATCTTCAGACAGTTGTGAGCTGCCATGTGGATGCTGGGAATTGAACCCAGGTCCTCTGGAAGAGCAGTCAGTGCTCTTAACCACTGAGCCATCTCTCCAGCCCCGAAATGTGTGTTTTTCCTGAGGACAAAACTACGTCCTTAACATTTTCAATAAAACAGCAATACTAAAGCAAACATTTCAAATCTCTGAGTTTAGATGTTCACAGGAAATCCAGAAGCTTCTGCTGCATTCACTGTTCAAAGGAAGTGACCTAGAGGGCACATTGGACAGCTCACGATCTCACATAAAGGACGGTGGTTTAGGAAATAGGTTTGATGGAGTAAAGACAGACAGGCCTCTGTGTTGTAACTTCTGCTGGAGAGGGTGAGGAAGGTTGGACACATGAGCTCTTCTTCCTCCCATGTGTGTCTGAAGAGGGAAAAGGAGAAACTTTTTGGTTTGGACAGTGAGAGGCAAGTACTGACACAACCATGGTGTCTTAAATGAGAATGATTTAAAAAAAAAAAAAAGAGGACATACGGTCTCCTTATAAGACACGGAAATCCAGAATATACAAAGCACCTGCTTCAGTGATCCCAGCTCTTTTAAATACAATCTCCATTGACACACTGCTTTGGGAGACAGGTTAACTCTGGCATGTGATGTGAGGGCAGAAACAACGCAGTGAGAAGAGCCATCACAGCAAGGTTACACACCCCAATCAACAAGGAGTCTAAATGAAGAGCATGCACTATTGCGCATAGGACATTAAACAATGTGTGGGCCCATGTTGGGGTATAAAGGTGACTTTCGGATTATTTCCCCAGTGCCTGGCATCCTGGATGATCACAACAGCTATCCCTAGATACAAACTGAGGGGCTGAGACCGGTTCTGTGGTACCCACAGCAAAGCACAGAGGAGCACAAAGGGGACTCAAATGTGGAAGAAGGGAAAGCCCTAAGGGAAGGCAGGTCAGACAGTGCTCTGGAGTATTCTAGCAGATGCCAGAACCACGCTTGCTAAGACAATGTGTGAGTGCACTGAAACACTTTTGTGAAATGCATTTCCAGGAAGCATACTGAAAGGCTGGTTTGAAGACACAAATCACCACTTCCTTCCTATAAGCATCACTGGATTTGAAAAGAGACCATTGTGGCTGGAGAGACGGTTCAGTGGTTAAGAGCGTTTGTGGCTCTTCCTGAGGACCTGGGTTTGGTCCCCAGTACCCATAAAGTGACAGGCTTTCTTATGGTGTTTTCCTATGTACTGAGTTTGGGTTGGTCCACATCTCTTTGATTCCTGACCCCAAATATTATTTTTAAGGGAAAAGCGGAACAACAGGAGAAGGACGCCATTTGTCTTACCCGTTGACAGGGGCATTTCTGGTGCATATAATTCTGTACTAAATATTGGATGAGACAACGTAGTATTCAAATGAAACATCTGTAAGAAAGAAAATACAAATATTTTAATTCTTCTAACTTACAGGAAGAACTAATTACAAGAATGAAAACTAAAAATGAAAGCCTAAAAACGAGATTCCTGAGATCAGGATTCTAAAGTGGCTTTCCGAGGCCCGGTTAGGCTGCTGCATGCAGAACTTATGTATGTAAAGAAGGAATTCGAGAAGAATAGGAGCTATGGGATCCCCAAAGGCAAGGACCTGGTGGATCCTTCTAGCTAGTGCATCTTCAGAGCCAAGTGAGCTTCAAGCATGGTGGGTACTTCAGTAATATTTGTTGAATGAGTGATATGAATTTTGCACCCTCTTAGGAATAAGAGTCTAACCCCAGAGGGTGGGGAGGACTCGGGGGACAAAGTGCTTCCTGCTCAAGAATTAGGAAGAGAGGTCAGAGTCCCAGTTCCCACGTGAATACCTGGGTACGGCAGTGTTTATCTACAACACCACTTCTGGGAAGGTGCGGACACGAGGATTCCGTTTGCTGGCTGAGATATCTAGCTGAATCCATGAGGTCTCGGTTAAGAGAGACCTTCTCTCCACACACAAGATGGGTAGCGATTGGGAAGGACAGCCAGCACTGACCTTCAGTCTCCAAACACATGTGAACGCACATGTACACTCACAGGAACATGTGTGTGCATACAGGCAGACACATACACACATGCATATAATCTGTGTTTCTGTTTTGATGAAAAATATATTCTTTCTTGAGCTACAGAATTTCAAGGCCTGAAAGAGTCACAGACAGCAGCTACACAACTTACAGAACTGACGGTACAGCCGAGCAAACAATGGAGGTCCCTAGCACACGCTCCCCCTCCCCCACCTCTGTTCTTCCACTACAACACAGACTCCCTGGAATTCAGTAGAGGGTGGTGCACTGAACAATGGCTCCAAGACATCTACATGCTACTTCCCAGAACTTATCTACTTCCCAGAACCTATGCTTCATTTGGCAAAAGATATACTGCATGTGACATTGATGTAAAACTATTAAACGACAGGATTGTCCTGGAACATCTGGGTTTGCTACCTAGGAGAGTTCAAAATCAAAGGGAAACATGACTGTAGAGGCAAGAGTCTGGGGCGGTGGGAGAACTCATCCAGGGCATACAGGCAGCCTCTAGGGGCTCGGCTCGGAAGGAAAGAAACAACAGCTGCTGGGGATGTAGCCGTTAGTACCTTGTCTTTGGAATTCTTATTCTACACTACAGGAGAAGGTATTTCTGTTGTTTTGAATCGTAAGATTATGGTAACTTGTTATAGGAAGGACATACAACTAACACAACTGAAAGAGTAGACATACAATGTTTGCTAGTATTAAGCTCTATCTTGCCAGGTTACTACTAACCACTGTTCCAAAAGGCATTTCCCAGTCACTTCATTTAGAAATTCACGTGCCCGTTCGTGAGCTTATGATCGCTCTCACTCTCAAAAGTCACTTGTGAAATGCTTGTGGACCACACAGAAAGCAAATGTATTTATTTCACTTTCTCTGGTCAGCTTGCAAGCTGGAAGTATTTTTTATCCTTATTAGTAAATCACTGGATATAGCTGGGTACCTCAGATCCTAGTATATCTATTTAAATCATGAGTAAGAAAAGTAATGCTTGAAATTTTTTTGTTACACTCATTTTTGTGTGTGTTTGGGGGATGTCAAACTCAGGTTGTCAGTAGGTACCTTATTCTCTGAAAAATCTCACTGGCTCCTAAAATATGACGTTTTAATGAAAACCACTTCAAATCCGGTTTTGAAGGACACACAGATTCAATGCAGGAGCAAACATGGGCTTCTCTCAGTGCTCAGCGAAGCTCTTCCCCATTCCTGACTGTCAGTAAAGACATACAGAACGGGAAACTACGTCCTGCAAAGGTAAGTTCCAGGCCACGCAAGGTGTCAGCCATCTCTGAGTAAAAGGATGACCTCAAAAAGGAATCCTGTGCTACGGTCCTGCAGGTGCCCACAATGACGGGACCAAGGGAAAATTCCCAGTAAGACATGCTGTATTGCATGCAGCCCATGGGGCTTATTTGGTGAAGGGTGGAGAACAAACTCCAGTGTATGCTCAAACACTGAGGACACTTCCCTGAAGAAGGCAAACTTTAGAAAACACCATCTTAAAGCTCAAGACAGGAAAACAAACAAGAAAACTTCAAGGACCTCTCCCCCACCCAGTTGAAATGCTGGAACATGCCCATCCCTGCTGCTGATCAGCTCAAAACTGCCCACATAAGAAACTTTCAAAATGACTGTCCTCAGCAGGTTTTACTATTTTGTGGCATAAAAGACCATCTCTGGGTGATAAGATTTCCTGTGTATAGACAGGAAAGCATGGTTTGAAACCAAGCAAAAGCAGCCCTCACGTTGGTGAGATCTGGCCTTCGTTAGAAGCAGCATATTAAAAGTGAAAGGTAAAACAAAGGGTGCTGATGACACGAGCCGCCAGGAGTCTTCTATGCTGCAAAAAGGAGAATGTTCTAGATCTGTCCAATATCGCCATTTCCACAACAGAATCAGGAGGGAACGCTGACATGAAACATGATACACGCTCACTCTCCCTGGCCTGGTGAGAACGTGATGCCCATCTATTCTCACAACTACTCTAGGGCTGTTTGATTGTGGAAACACCAGATCCCCGAGAAATATTTCACTTTCAGTTTTATTTTTGGCTAATTCTTTGCACGCATAAATTTGGGAAATGGTAGTCTCACATGTTTACCACCAAAATTTAAATGTGAAGTAAAATCAAAATGTTGTGCCAGGGTTCTCTTCTAAGGAGGCTCCCTGTGCTGCTTGCAGCTTTCAAAGCTCAGCTTAGACTTCCTTTGGAAAGTGATCCTAACCTGCACTTTCCCCAAAGAAGCAACAGGAGATCCCCCTTAATGCTTCTGTGCCTCGGGGAACCAGGGCAGCACCCACTGACTATGCAAGTGTGGTTCTGTTCCTCCAGTTCGCACACCACTGGTCTCTCTAACCCTAGGATGCTA
Source organism: Dicrostonyx torquatus (assembly GCA_028555095.1). Lineage (NCBI taxonomy): Eukaryota > Metazoa > Chordata > Mammalia > Rodentia > Cricetidae > Dicrostonyx > Dicrostonyx torquatus. The sequence goes on from JAQHUG010000074.1 coordinate 5,620,249, forward strand.
ATGTCTGTACATAATAAAGTTTCAATGAATAGTCAAGAAACAAGCAGACATCAGGTTTAAATAATTTAAAAGATCCTTGGAGTCCACGTTTACTGTTGCCACCACAATCCCACCAGTGTCTAGAAACTGCTTCATTTCTATATGGAAAGAAGAGAAAGAAAGGGGAGTACCAATAACCAAGATGGATTCATCAGACTGTCCAACATTTCTATGAGTTTAGAATTTTTCAAATGAGAAAGCAAGGAGGGAAAAGGGGACACAGACATCCTAGAGCTGGGCCTGTGTCATAACTGCTAACACGGCTGATGACAGCGTGATGTTCTCAAAGCGTGTCTTCTCACAGACTGCGATGAGTCTAACTACAGCACCTTTGAAAAAAATGCATTTTGACTCCTAAGTGCTCCTGCTACATGGGACCTTATCTGGAAATACAGCCTTTGCCTTTATATAAACTAGGTGAATTCACACTAGAAGGAGATGGGTCCTCAATCCAAAGAGTGGAGGAAAGTCAGAAGACTCTACAGTTGTGTGATGGTACGCTATAAGCGGAGGGTGCCAAGGATCTCTAAGCACCCACAGAAACTGTATGGAGTAGGAACCGCCTGCCAGCCCCCAGTTTTGAGTTCTTGCCTCCAGACCTATAAGAGGAAGCATTTCTATTGTTTAAAGTCACCAGGTTTGTAGCAGTGTTAATAGCAATCCAAAAAAAAAAAAAAATCTCACTCACTGGCTATCTTTTTTTTTTTAAAATAAAGATTATTTACAGGGTCATCATATAGAATACTGGAATCAGACAACACAGCTGGCTCAGTGGCTATCTCCTGGCCACTGTATATATATGCATGCAATTTTATGCAAAAATACGTATTAAAGTAGCCTCTTCTACCATGGAAGAGCAGAAAAACTGGAAAAAAAATCAAGTTAAGCTTACAAATTTAGAGCCTGCATTCCACTGAGTCCTCAGTGTTGCCTCTGTGTATTTTGGAACACAAACACATTTAAACGGAGTCGTTAGTGAGATGATGACTTACCTGCCCAGTTCCGTATGGATCGTCGTCCGCCATGTTGAAGCTGTATACAATAAAACAAAAGAAATCAAAACTGTAATACTGGAATGGGCCTTAAAAGTCCCACAGCCTTGGCATATATTCAGGTATATGTTGAATTACTGCAGGGATAACAGACACAAATGTCTCCAAAAGACAGGGTGCATGCAGCCCCTCCCTGGCATCTAACTCTCACAGTGGGGAGTTTGAGGGTTCCAAACCCCCTCGCTAAGCTCATGATGTTCTTAGCTTGATACAGCTGGCCTTCCCTCTGTGTAAAATCATGTGCAGATGGAGTCTTGTGGCCATTTCTGCCTCTTACAGTCTGATCCCTTATATATACTGCTTTCTCCTGAACTCTGAAATGGTCTTTGAGTTGGCTAGACTTGGTTGAGAAGCCCAGGAGGTACTGAAACTATTTTGCATAACACTGGGGAGGAAAGCCATAGAATGCCACCCTTTGCCCTCCTGTGAGGACCAGCGAAAGTCATTCTGCCTTTGTCAAAGTACAGTGAAACTCTAAAGAGAACAATAAAAAATACCAGGGACAGCATGAAACCTGTAAATCCCAGCTATGAATATGCACAGGCCCAGCACACTTCAGTCACCCAGGGGCCACGAGAAACATGAAAAACCACATGGCTGCACCTGGAAATCACATTTCATGCAGGATGAACCCCACATGTACCACATGAATGGACAGACTCCGGATCCGTGACAACATGGAACAGAGCTGCTGTGCCCATCCTGTAGCATGGACCTCTGCTGATACATGAAAGGAGTCTCTTTCGCCTCCTTAAACCCAACAGACTGTCAGGTCTCAGTCAGAAGTCTAGGCCTTACACGGAGGAAAATACCTCACAATGTCCCCAAAAGTACAAGGCTTCATTTCCAGTGAAATGCTCTTGTGTTCCAGTACCCAGTAACTAATAGGAGGCACGGAAGCCTCCTGAGTACTCCCAGGGGGCCACAGGGCAATGCCAGTTGCCACTGGTGGCAGAGTAGTGAGTCCACAAAGGTTTGCAAGGGGAGATCTGCTTAAAGTAAGAGACCAACACATGAGAACATTCAAATGCGAGCTGGAGAGACGGCTCAACAGTTAAGAGTGCTTAGTACTTACATGGGGAAGCTCACGACCGTCAACCTCCAGTTACAAGGAATCTGACACCCTTTTCTGGCCTCTGAAGGTACCTATACACATAGAGTACACATAAAATTATGCAGGCACACACACAAACACATAATTTATATATATTTATGCATACATAAATATATACATATTTAAAAAGAAAACAATTGTTGGGTATGTGGGCACATGCCTTTAGTCTCAGCATTTGGGAGGCAGAAGCAAGTAGATCTTTCTATGGTAGAGTTTTGTTTTTTTTTTTAATTGTGTGTGTGTGTGTGTGCATGCGCGCGCGCATGTATGTGTTTTGAGACAGGGTTTCTCTGTAGCTTTGGAGCCTGGCCAGGAACTAGCTCTTGTAGATCAAATGGCCTCAAACTCATAGAGATCAGCCTGCCACTGCCTCCCTCCTGAGTGCTGGGATTAAAGGCATACACCACCACCACCCAGCTCAAGACTCTGTCTAAAAAAAAAAAAAAACAAGCAGCTGCAACTAAATATATATCTATTCAGGTAAGTAGTTAAAACAAGGGAATACTGACTTAATACAGTAAAGGGATATTAAGTCATTCAAAATACAAAGTTCTGCCACTTTGGATACTAAATAAACTCAACGTGGCCTCTGGTTTTGCATTTTGGATGGGATGGACTTTTGAAAGTGTAAATCACTGAGCACTGAATAATTTAGCTAATGAGTGCCCATTTGTAGAACACAGCCTCCAAGATAAAACATGTGTTGGTAAACCTGGACTTTATATGCGTGTGAGCATATATGTACGCCATGCCATTCTACATGGGCTTTTGTAGGTGGATCTCTGCATTACAAACGCAGTACATGGTCTAATTACTGGAACACTAGTAAGAACAAGTCACTCTGAACACAATACAGGGCTAACAGCACTGACTCTAAACGCCCACAGTTTTACATCAGCCTTCTAACCCCAGGCTTTCCATCAACCAGGGTGATGGTGTTCTTTCCTAACAATCCGAATGTGGTCTTCTACGGTGGAGGTGACACTGTTGCTGCCTTATTAAACTGTCAAAGCCCACCCAGTATCTTTATGGCATTGATTATGTGTATATCTGAACAAGGATGGCACCAGTAGACAAGCTAACGTGAAAGTGAGGTCACTTAGGAGGCCTCAACCCTAGAGTAAGAACTACAGGCAGATAAGGAATGCTGAGGGCAGGAGAAATAGTCTCGCCCAGAAAAGTGCATGCTGATTGGTTATTCAATACCAATGTAAACATACATCTAAGAAACATTATACAGATGGAGCAGATGGTATTTATGGACTTAGGAAAAAATATATATATTTAACAATTAAGAAAGAGGCCATCGTGTCGGGCGGTGGTGGCGCATGCCTTTAATCCCAGCACTCGGGAGGCAGAGGCAGGTGGATCTCTGTGAGTTCGAGACCAGCCTGGTCTACAAGAGCTAGTTTCAGGACAGGCTCCAAAACCACAGAGAAACCCTGTCTCAAACCCCCTCCCCCGAAAAAAAAGAGGCCATGAATTTCTGAAAGAGCGCAAGGGAGGTACATGGATGAACTCTGAGGAAAGTGAAGAGGGGACATTGTAATTTTACTATAATCTTAAAAAATATAAAGGCTATTTTTTAAAATTGGATGGTTTTGTAGACCTTTGAGTGTGGGGACTTAAAGAAGGTCTCACTCCAACTTGGAAGACAACTTCACCTGCGTGACTTAACAGACAGAAGGGTATTGTCCTGGTCCATAGTGCAGACAATGATGAAGATCCCGCCACTTTATACACTCCACAAGCCGCCAGTTTGTCTTCAGTAACATCTCTCTCCTAAGACTTCTAGACTATGTGTGCCTAAAGACGTAATTCTATAAACCACACTGGAAGCCCAAGGAACCCTTGGGTGGTTCACAATCTTGATTTATAAAGTCTTGGCAATTGCTGAAGCATTGAGAGGTAATAGCAACTCTAGGGTGATGTCAATGTTAATTCACAATTTTGAAATAAAATGTCAAAAGAAACCAAGAGCCATTTGGAAAGGATGAATCACTGGGTAACATTTGCATTGATTGCAAAAGCAAGTTTTATATCTAAAATGTTGAAATATTGAATAGGCCTTTGGAGTTGAGGATTAGAAAAGCGGGGGAAAGTCCCTTCTGTACCCCTGCTTCCCCAGCCTTCCCCCACTTTCCTTTAGCTCACTCCTGTGCTTTTGAGGAAGGACCTTGAGACACAGAGGGAAACAAGCGTGGGTCTCATTTCTGCATCCATCTCTCTAGCCGTGAGGCGTATAGGAAGATCTTTACCTCATAAAGGAGACAGAAAACATAGGTCTCAGGAAATATCCAGGGAGTTGTGGTTTTCACAGGAAGCATACTGTAACAGCCCCAGCCAAGCCCCGAGTGTGACACTGTGAGCGCTGAGCACACCGTCTGCTGCTTTCCCAGGCCATCTCACTAGTCACTAAGCCTGACGTGGGGCCATCTTGGTGTAGTGTCTGGACAGAGTGGAGAAACTCTAAAGCCACAGGGGCAGGGAGCAGGTGAGCCTTCAAGTAAGGGGTTGGGAACACCCCGTCTGTAAATGCATAGCATCTAGGGTCAGAGATATTGGTAGCTTGAGATCTGACTCACTGTGAAAACAACAACAACAAAAACATAACTCTTTCTATTCTGTTAGATTTCATTGGACAAAAAAAAAAACCTCTAATTTTCCAAACCAAAATGAATCACAATTTGCATAGTATGGATACCAACTTGGGAATCAGGTAGTGAGGTGGTTCAAAATTGTATTTGCCAGAGCAGGTACCATGTAGGTGTAAGTTTAATGCCCAACCTTTTTTTTGTTTGTTTGTTTTTTTTGTTAGCAATAAGGGTAAAGTTACAGAGAAAAGGGATTTTTCACAACCTTTCTGTATTGTATTCTGCATGCATAATAAATTGTTAAAGACAAAATTATAAAGTATATTGAAATGTCTTTTCCATAGGAAAATTGTTTGAGAAAGCATGACATAAAGGCTATGGCTGTGTACAATTCATATCACATAAAACATTCAGAGGGGGTGATTCCGGTTTCTGCAAATCCATTTTGAGAAATTTGTAATGTGCTTTGAAATAATTCTTTATATTATTAATCTACAATTCTAAATATTATGGAACTGCTACAATAATTTAGAGAGATAAGTACAGACATGGAACTTTAATATATATTAGAGATGTATTGTAATAGAAAAAGAGGCGATCTTGAATTTAAAGTGTTCTGGCACTGTTAAATAAGATATGCAATATGAATGCATCAAAATTCCGCATCACTTCTGACCCCTCTTCAGAAGAGGTATACGGAAACAGCTGGCATTCAAACGGTTGTGTCCCCTGACATCAGGTTGTACTAAGTGATGAATGTTGTGCCCCCCTTTCTGACATCAGGCTGTACTAGTGATGAGGTTGTGCCCCCTTTCTGACATCAGGCTGTACTAGTGATGAGGTTGTATTCCTATTTCTGACATCAGGCTGTACTAGTGATGAAGGATGTGTCCCTTTCTGACATCAGGCTGTACTAGTGATGAGTTTGTATTCCTATTTCTGACATCAGACTATACTAGTGATGAAGATTGTGTCCCTTTCTGACATCAGGCTGTATTAGTGATGAAGGCTGTGTCCCCCTTTCTGATATCAGGCTGTACTAGTGATGAGGTTGTATTCCTATTTCTGACATCAGGCTGTACTAGTGATGAAGGTTGTGTCCTCCTTTCTGATATCAGGCTGTACTAGTGATGAAGGTTGTGTCCCTTTCTGACATCAGGCTGTACTAGTGATGAAGGATGTGCCCCTTTCTGACATCAGGCTGTACTAGTGATGAAGGTTGTGTCCCTTTATGACATCAGGCTGTACTAGAGATGAGGTTGTGTCCCCCTTTCTGACATCAGGCTGTACTAGTGATGAAGGTTGTGTCCCCCTTTCTGATATCAGGCTGCACAAGTGATGAAGTTTGGCAGGGGACTCACTCTCTTTAGACATACTGATTTCTGAAACTTCCTTTTAAAAAAAAATCAATGTCTCTGTATAACACTATCACACTAAGAGTTGTGAAAACTAATTTTCTACTTCTTCCCTTTTCAATAATGACTTCAGCAGGAGCATCATGACAATTATATCAAATAGGCACCTGCTGAATGCAAATATTGAGAACTGGCGGAGGTATCCATCCATGATGGAATTTCAGTCTAACAAGGCAGCAGCTCCACAGAAAACATTCAGTTAGTTAATTCATGTAAAAACTTATTAGTGGGTACAAAAAAACGTGTTAACAAATCAGAAAGTCTAATAAATACCACACTCTTGATAAAGTACAGAGAGAGGGAGAGAGAGAGAGAGAGAGAGAGAGAGAGAGAGAGAGAGAGAGAGAGATTTCATTATCCTGAGAAAGATGTGTGGTGGTTTGATTAAGAATGGCCCCATAGGCTCATATATTTGAATGCTGAGTCACTATTTGAAAGGATAAGAAGGATTAGGAGATATAGCCTTGTTGAAGGAAGAGTGTCATTTGGGGTGAGTTTTGAGTTTTCAAAAAGTTCATTCCAAGCCCAAAGTCTCTCTCTTACTCTGCTTACGGATCATGATGTAGAACTCTCAGCTACTGCCCCAGGCCCTGCCTGCCTGCCTCCGTGCTCTCTATTATGATGACAATGGATGAAACCCCTGCAACTATAAGTCAGCCCCAGTCAAATGCTTTCTTTTCTAAGAGCTGCCTTGGTCATGGTGTCTCTTCACAGCAATAGAACAGTGACTAAGGCAGATAGAACATTTAATTTCCCATCCATATTATTTATGGGCATTCAATGGTTGTATGCCACTGCCCTATAAAAAGTTTTGAAATTATTCTCTAGAGTATTCTAGACTGACAAAACTGTATGGCTGGTCTTACCAGCTTCTAGAGGTAACCTGAACATCCCAGAAGGCACCATATTGCCCCAACAAAGAATGAGCTAATTCCAGGTGCCAGTTATGTTAAGGAGAAGAAACCACAGTGAGGGTTACAGCACCAGGACAAGTGCTTTGGCTCATGTGGAGGAAGAGCCAAGCTTGGCAGGCTGCTTCCCAGAGCCAGGAACCATAGGGAGTGCCACATATGCCACTTATTATATGGAGCCCAGAAAACATAGTCCATGTGAAGAACTGAGCTCTAGAGAGACTGAGTCATTTGCTCAGGCTGACAGACTACAACCAGCTTATCTGACTGCACCGTCTATGGCCCTTGCACCTGCGTAATGGGCAATGGGATTTTTCTCTTGGCATGAGTATTATTCTCTTTAATGCACCTTCGCTCCCAGCCTCTCAAATGTTCTGACTGGAACTCGTATAATTATAATGTTAGCTGCTATGTGGGATCTTCTTTTCCTTAAGGTTTTATTTATTTTTATTTAATTTGGCTTGAGTGTTTTGTCTGCAAGCATGTATGTGCACAGCAAGTGTGAGGGTGCCAGCAGGGGCAAGAAGCAGGTATCAGATCCCCTGGATCTAGAGTGACATGAGGTTCGGAGCCACCATATGGATGTAAGGAACTCTTAACAGCTAAGCCATCTCTCCAGCCATGTTAAGGAGGATCTTAAAGGGTTAAGCACCTGTGCTGATGGCCGGGGGTGAAATGGGGTGTTGAAGGAGGCTGCTTGTTGGTTCCTGGCAGCTTGGTAGCTCAGACCCAAAAGAATCACACAGAAACCATATTATTTAAGTCACTGCTTGGCCCATTAGCTTTAGTTTCTTATTGGCTAACTCTTATATCTTAATTTAACCTATCTCCATTAATCTGTGCATCACCACAAGGTCGTGGCCTACCAGCAAAGTTTCAGCACATCTGTCTCCAGCAGCGGCTCCATGGCTTCTCTCTGACTCTGCCTCCTTTCTCCCAGCATTCAGTTTAGATCCCCTCACCCCTGCTCCACCTATCTCTGTTCCCCTATAGCTCTGCTATAGGCCCAAAGGAGTTCTTTTATTAACCAATGATATTTACAGCATACAGAGGGAAATCCCACATCAGTGGGGGTAGGATGCCACCTGCCATGATAACCACTGACGTTCCTGCTCTTACCAGTAGTTTTTCTTTGTTTTCAGTTAAGATCCTCCAGAGAAGATGGCAAGGAATTAGTTTAAATCACCCACACTTGCCAAGTTCCTCTTCTAGGTGACCTAGAGTGATCTTTGCTTACTATAATCTTATTATAATGCTAAATTCTCCACAGTAGAGGCATTCTGCCTGTCTGCCAATTTTGAGCATGCCAACACATGAAGTAGCAAGCTGTTAGGGGGACTGGAGCAGGAAGCGGCTCCCTGTACATTCACTGAGGAGTCTCCCCAGCCTTCCCGCACACACTGCCCAGTCAAATTTCTTTGTCTCCATCAGGGAGACACATGTTAGGGTCTCAGAATGTTTTTCTTCCTCACTGCAGATAATACATCTTCTTTCACTCTTTAATCTCCTGGGTGTGCTTTCTGTCCCAACATTTATTACCTGGTGGACCCACCTAACTCTTCCACAGAGTGTAATGTGAGGAACAGAATAGGATCCTGACAATGCATGAATTTCAAATGAGCTCCTCCCAAGGCAATCCAAATGTGAAGGTAAAAATAGCAATACTAAGAAAAGTGACTTTCAAAAAGTCCTATGCTAAGTTTCAAAGGATAGGGAAAAAAAGGATTATCTCAGAAGCCACAGTTACTAAACTAAAATTAAAATGTGTTTGAACTTTATCTTTAGTGTTGTCAGGAGCAGGTCCATGGCACATGTGTATGCCATGCTCTGTGTCACAGGTAAACCATGTTTGAAATGCTGCCTGGATATTTTCTACCCTTCATTAACTCATCAGAAAGCAATTATCTGACCATGTCAGTTTCCAGAGAAACAAAGCTGCACAAGAGACATAGTCTGCACTCGAGAGTTTATAGCTGTGGTGGACTGAAAACAAGGGCATTACTGTTCACACTTCTTATAACACGGGGAATATAAAATCAATATTCTTTGCTCCCTGAATCTTTTCAGGCCTATGCCAGGCACTGAAGAGCCAGTGGGGGGTGGGGGTTCAGAAGTAGGTCATGAACATGGGTTTCAACAGGCAGTGCAATGACCAGTTTTTCTTTCCCGGAAGGGGAAGGCCTGGGCCAGCCCAGTGAAGGATGAAAGCCCATGTGGAGTTGGAGATAAAGTGGCGCTAGCCAAGACTTCCCAGGCTGGGCTCACAGTAGCAGAACAGCTGAACAACTTCACCGATCAGCCTGACAAATCACCACACATAATCACAGGCTTAAAAGAAATAAGGCATGTCTGTGTTCCTATTTGTTTGTGATTTCTCTGGCAGCAAAAGCTAACCAATCCAAACGGTTAGTAACTAGAAAGACAGTCACCTAAACAATGCCGCCTGGTAAGTACCATGGGAATAGAGGGCATGTGGGGCATGGGTTAATTATCTTGGCAATTCAGGACCGTAACCTTAATTACATTCTTAGTCACAGTGCTGTACTTTGCACTGCGTTTACTCGGCTGGATTCCCAACTGAAGGACAACAAAAAGCTAGGAGTCCATAAGCACATGACGAGAACTGTTAAAGCTGTCCAGGGGTAGGGCATCAACGAGCCACCGTCAGCTTTCAGCAATGATGCCATTATAAGATGAGTTCATTGACATTAAATCCCATCAGCCCTCACATCTTGTTTATCACTTGACAACAAGGCCACTTTCTGGCTTTCTAATCTTTGGAAATATATCAGTCTCAAGCAAACCCAGCTAACAATTTTGTTGTTGTTCATTGCTTTCTTCATGCTGTCTCTTGTGCATGCACTTCCTCTCTCTTTCCACCGCCACACCTCAGGGCAGACCTTGTTACCTCACTCTGACAGAAACAGCTTTCCTACTGCTTCCTCCATGGCAGAGTTTCTTTCTGCCTAAGTGTCTTCAGATCATTGCCAGGTAATTTACACACTAAAGTCCAAAGACCAAGTGCTCAGCATATGCTCATATTATGTTATACACATAAGTATCATAATTATCACCATGTTCCAACTCAAACGCTTTACTACAGTGCGATTAATCATTTAAAGGTGTCTTGCTGGGCCAGTACGAAGGCTCTGCAGGTAAGGACCTGAGTTTAACCCGTGAAACCCACAAGCTGGAAGGAAGTAACCATCTTCCAGGGTTGTTCTTTGACTGCTATATATGTAAATGCTTACTGCGTGTGCACACACACGTGTGCATATGTGCACACACACAAAATATAAACAAACATACAATGCCATCTATTTACATCCTGAGATACCATCCTATTTAAATATTATATACTTTGCAAACTGGTACTTAAAATCAACCTCTACCATAAAACTTGTATTTTCTCTTGCAATGCTATCTATCTCCATAGTCCATATAAGGTCTATAACACATGTCCTGGCAATTCTGCACTCAAGTCCACTGTTCTGCCACAACTTAATTTCACCTGTATATTTATAGTCTCCTTAACGACAGCAATGAGAGTTTTGATTTTTGTATTTCAAAACTGGTAGACTACATAAATTATACTGAAACCAAATAGAAAGGATCCCTCACCTGAAACATGATTCCCTTCACACTGGGGAGGGGAGTGATCAGTTACCAAGTGCAGGATCTTCTGGGAAGATGAGGTTTCAAAACAAAGCTACAGAGATATGCTAGCCAACACGGTGAATACATAAATGCCCTCCAATAACAAATTTTGAAATGGTTAATAGCACATCAACTAAAAAAGTCTTTAAAAATCGCCACAAATACAATTTTAGCCATTGTAGATTGACCGCTATTTGATCTTGCCTCGGGCCATGTTCATGTGTAAATATAAGACACCACAAAAGCCTGAGACTAAACAAGAAATACAGGCTGCGCGGCTGCAGTGAGCTCTGAGTTCACGTCCTGACTGAGGGCACTTCCTAATAGATTTAGGCCACAGGAAGCAGAGCCAAATGAAGAATAGCAAGCGTTTTGGTCAGGGTGTCAGATACACACGCAAAAGCCTCTCAGACATCTGCAGCCAGATCACCTCCACTCTCTGGTGAAATAGTAACAAAGGGCCAGAAGCTCAGCAGAAAGACGCTGGGCTGTCAAGGCTCTGGGGGGATTACAGGACATAAGGAGCAGAGAGACACTGGGCACAAGCATCTGGGTTAAGGAGAGACCAGTAAACCCACCGAACATGTGGTTACAGCAGTCAATGGACAGACCATGTTGAGTCAGGAGCACACCTTAAAACAAGGGCGACTCTAAATCCATCTTAATAAGGCCAGAGAGTCCGAGTATGGCAACAGTGAAGTCTGTGTGAAAGAGAAACACGCAAATCCTGCACATGACGGTGTCTGTAACGAACAACAAAACACTGAAGCCTGCAAAGAAGCAGGCACCTGTGTCCCAGAAGAAAGAAAAATGACACAATGATGAAACTGAAGGTCAGCGGCTGTAAAACAGCCAACAACAAAAGCATGTTCAATAACATACAGGACAAGATCGACTCAATAACATACCGGAAAAGACAGATGCAGTGAACGAATAGACACTGTCAGCATCAAACTAAAAAAAGCTTTTTTGTTTGGTTGGTTTTGTGTTTTTCAAGACCGGTTTCTCTGTAGCTTTGGAGCCTGTCCTGGAACTAGCTCTGGTAGACCAGGCTGACCTTGAACTCACAGAATCTGCCTGTCTCTGCCTCCCGAGGGCTGGGATTAAAGGCGTGTGCCACCACCGCCCAGCCTACAAAGGCTTTTTAACAAAGAGATCAATCCTAGAACTGAAAGGAAATTTCACCAGATGGATTTCCCAGTAAGTTGAGCGTTATAGAAGAAAGGATCAGTAAACTGAAAAAAAGGTCAGTAAAAACTATTCAAAAAGTAAAATACAGAGGAAAGGCAGAAAGGAAGTGAACACCACCTCTGATTTAGGAGACAGTACCAGGCAGCTTATGTATTTGTAATTTAAAGAGCTGGAAAAAAAGGAAAGAGAAAATATTTGTAGAACCAAGGTTAAAAAGAAATATCAAAAGTTGGTTTATATAACTCAACCCATATATCCAAGAAATTAAATCCCCATGTTAGTAGAAACGTACAAAGTTTTTGTTATGTAGCAAGATTCTGTCTCAAAAAACAAAGAAACAAAAACACAGCTAAGAACTAACCCTAAATTAAAAGTTCCCCAAAAATCCAGGGGCAAGGACATGATATCTATGTTTACATACACATACATGGGAGAGTAGAAGAAAGGAGCAATGGGCAGGTGGCTGAGTTACCATCACAACAGAAGCTGACAGACAAAGCAAAGGCAACTCAGGGTGCTACAGGGAAAAATCACTGGCCCAGAATTTATTATAATTTGTAATTGCTTATGCTCTTTGACCATGAAGATGGACTGACACTTTCCAATAAAGAAGAGCAGAGAAAATTCGTAACTAGAATTGACAAAAGACATGCTAAAAGTAGATCTTCCTGTTGAGAAGAAATGAAATAGACTAAGCTGGGTGGTGGTGGCACACACCTTTAATCCCAGCACTCGGGAGGCATGTATCCTGCAGAGGAAACAAACACTTAATTCTCACATGGTGGAAGGTGGAAGAGCAAGAGGGGACAAACTCCTTCCTCAAGCCCCTTTATCAATCTCTTTATGGCAGGGGGAGGGGTATGTGTGCTATGACCTATCACCTCTTAAAGGCCCACTACCCTTAATACCACACTGGCCATCTGCACTCTGTAGAACTGCAAGCAGAACATTCTCAAAGACAGAGGTCATAAATCCCATCTCAACACAAACACCAGGCCATCAGTCACATCGCAACACATGCCAGGGGAGGTATGCATAATATGTGCTGCTGTCTGGACGGGAGTACCCAGACAGGTCATGTTTTACAGACATGGTCAACAGGCTGGTGCTACTGGGAAGCGGTGTTCTACTAGGACATGTCCTTGAAGTATGTTGTGGGACCCGAGGAGCAGATCTTGAGTTACTGCCAAGTGCTCTGGCCATGACATACTGCCATGTTGGATGTTTACAGTAGCAGGCCACCTGGTAGAAGACGGGAACCTCCAAAACCATCAACAAGCCCTTTTCCTTTATAGAAGTTAACTAATTCAGGTATTGCATTATAGTGACAGAAATCTGCTGAATACTTATGTAACCTAAACATGATATTCAGTAAAATACTAGTAACCAAAAGATAGCACCAAAATTCTCAAATATATAAAATTAGTTAAGCCATCGTGGTAAAGGGGAGGGCCTCAGAATAAATGTAAACAAATAAACATAACCTCACTCCCCTGCTTCAAAGAAGCATCTAGAGTCCTGCTGTGAGTCACTGTCACCGAGGGGACAGGGACACCTTAGCACTGTGATTAGAGTGTACGCCAAAATAAGAAACAAATCTTCGGGCTGGTCCGAAGGTAGTGAGTTATCTCAACTGATTGTCACAGTCAGCTCCTGTTCTACACTTTCCCCCTTCTCACTACTGCACTTGACTAGTCTTTAAAAAAAAAAAGAAAGAAAAGAAAAAAGAAACAAATCTTCGCCATGGTTGTCTTTTAATCATAGCTGACAAACATCCATGGGATCAAAAAGATGTTTGGGACACTTTTAAATCATATTGTAATTAAGTGTCAATTATATGTATCCCATTCTAAGTAAAATCTGTTTTTAGTAGTGTCAGAGAGAATAAGTTTGTAGAGCTATGGGCATTCTCTAAGGATTGTAGTAAATCAGAGAAAAACTTACATGTTATAATTAAAGTCAGTCATGCCTGGTTTTCCTCATAAATACCAAATCAAGGCTCTTGCTCATCTGTCTATTGGACTGTGCTCTGGAGCTCTGCTTCCCATTCCTAGATTACAGAGTTCCTATTCCCTAACATGCAGAACAGGGTTTAACTGTGATGTCTGGCCTGCCGCGCAGTGCCCTAATAGAAGGAGCAATACCCAGGAAGCACAACAACGTGCGAGCACCAAAGTCAGGCTTCACACACAGCTCTTTCGGTCTTCGGTCTAATTTAGAACCACCAGTACTGGGTACTGCTTACTGCACAGATGCCAATGTGCAGTGCATGGCCGAAGAGGAAGAGGTCACCTGTGCTGATGCCAGAAGTAAAGAGGTCCCTCTCTCATGTGTCCTTGTCAGTAGCCTCGATAACCCTGATTCAATAAGCAAAAATCTCCTTTAACCTACAAATGATGAGTTAATATGAGTATGTGATCTGTCTTGTGGTTTCCTCACATCTTAAGTTTAAAAAAAAACAAATAACATTGCGTTTAGTGAGGAAAATCTGAAATAAGCTGACTGACATTAAGGCCAACAGTCACTCAGGAGTATCGACTTAGTGTTTTGTGGGGCTATTGGGGTTGGTTTGGTTTGGTTATAGTTGTTGTTATGTCTTTTACATGGTTTTATTGTGTAGCCTAGGCTAGCCTTGAAGTAACAATCCTGTTCCTGCCTCCTCCAGAATGTTGGGATTTATGATGTGTGCTGCCATGCCTTAATTCTTAACTATTGGATGAGGATGAATGTGAGTGACAGATCTGTATTTATACAGTCCAAGAACTCTTAAAGGAGCCATTTAGGGAGAGTTGTGGGCAGGGGTCCTTAGAGGGGCCAACAATATCCCACCAAGGCTAAGACAACTCACAAATGATGCCCCTTCATTATCCATGTACTTTCTTAGTTATTTGGTTCTTTAGGCTTAAGAAAGATTAATATCAAAAAAGGAAATTTAAAACTAAAATTATAATCTAAACTCCACTTAGTTCTGTACTTCTGTTTTCGGTCAGTATTGTATTTCTAAGTACCTGGTGCACAAGAAGGATTTGATGGCTCCTCAAATGAATTGCTACTGTAGAACTAAAACTCTACACATGTTAGATCTATTTAATCATTTCCTGAAGTGTGAACGGGACGACCTTGTAATACATGCTTCATAATTTGTCAATTCTACCATATGAAAGCTGGGAGGGAGGAAGAAAAATAACGTGAAAATGATTGCTAAGATAAGCAAACGCTGGCTCCCTCTCCTCCCTGCCTCTAATTCTACTAACTCCAAAGACTCCCTTATTTACCTTCTACTCATATTCCCAGTTATGTGCTTATATTTTTGTCAGCGACTAATCATTTTTAGAACTGTGTTTCTTCTATGACAGATGAAGGCTCAGCTTCCACCACCACCACTGTGTCCTCTCCCTTTCCCACACTGGAATTGACTTAGAATTCAAATACTGAATTTTATAATCAATGTCTGTCTCCAATTTGCCATAGTTTTCTTTGGGTAAATTAAATGTAAGAAACTAGTTAATAACTGCAAGATAAAATCCCCAAAACATCTAGTGTCAGGACCAAAAAGTATCCTTCCATAAAACCAACTGTTCTACACATAATCACTGAAAACCAAGAATTGGCTTCATGCACACCCACGCCTTTTTCTTTCTATTGACCCATCAAGATGGCAAGAAAATCTGAGTCTTCTAACCAAGGCAACGTCACAAACAAAACCCAATTATGTTAGAGGCAGATATCCATACAGTCTATCTCTAACCTGCTCTCTCCTTTAACAAGAAACAGAACAGGACTCAAAGAAATTAGTTGGCTTACTGAGAGCTACACAGCTTAATGAGGAATGCAACTTCCTAATCATTTTGTTTGGTTACTTTGCAAACAAAAAGAGCACTATGCAAATAGAAGCTAAATAAAATAATCCCTGCCTGATGATGCTTCATTAAAAAATATGGAAGAAGTCAAGAGAACACAGGATGGTCAATATAACTCCTTATGGGGAGGCCAACAGAACAGAGAAATGAAGATGGGGGAAGGTGATGCTGAGCCATGCCTGAAGGGTGGGCAGTCAGCTGGGTGGGTAAATGTATTAAAGAGGGAAACGGGGGGCAAGTGACTGAAAGCGGGTATAGATGACTTGAGAATTAGGAGGTGAGGATTTAGGGGGGTGAGGTATGGTGAAAGCAACTGTAAGACAAGTGTGACTCACTTCAGAATAGGAGAGGACAGGAAAGCACACTATGATGCCAGGGCTAAAGGGGCCAAAAGAAGAGACTGCACTGGGCGAAAGGGGAGAAAAGAAAGCCAGAAATCCAGCCTGGAAGGGATGGGCAGCAGCCAAGAGACTCTGGGAGCAACTGAAGGAGCAAGTGAGGGTTAGGAAGGAAGGGCCGTGGGAAGCCTGTGGATGGCAGAGGGGGCTATCAACGGTGTCCCCTTAGGTGTGAAAGTAACAGTGTGAGCGGGTGAGCGGGGTGATGAGAGATTTAAGCTCACATACTGATGGGGGAATCTCTGTAGATGTGTCCAGGCATCTCAGCAATCAAACCCTGCCTTCTATGACTTGTCAAAAATGGCTATTCCCCTTCTGTCTAGCAGATATGTAGTAAGTGCAGAGACATTACCTAAAACATCACCCACCTATTGCAACACACGACTAAACTACCTCAACAGCAACTTGGACTAACTCCTATTTGGCTATCACAGTAGACTTTCTAGAGAAGCAGGGTGTTTCCCCCACTCCTCAGAAGAAAGAACCATAATTGCAGGGTAAATGACCAACCATGCTATACTCTTAAATAACTAGGAACTCTTTCAATGGTTCTGTGTGCTTGTTAAAATTGAGTTAAATGTCTTCAGTTTGCAACTGGGTAAATAAATGGAAAGAAATTATATTCTACCAAATGAGTACTATAATTGTCATGAGAACAATGGAAGATATTTAATGACTGTCAGATACCACGCTTTTGATTTTAATTTCCCAAGTGCATCAACGTTTTCTTATAATAGGGGAAATGACTTTTTTGGGGAAAGTATGTAGTGCATGAACTAATCCTGTGCATGGTAGGCAAACACCCAGCCAGCAGGCACGCCCCACCTCCATTTCCAAACAGGAGGACTGGCATGAGTGCCTACAAACACCCATTCACTGACAACTACTCTCATGACCTCTTCCCTTTTCAACCACGAAGCTCATAACTCATCCATTTCTCTGGAATTCTGATTCACCTTCTAGACTCTTCTCTTTTCACATTCAAGTTTTAACATTAAATCTTAAACATTAGAGAACTCTCCCTGCACCTTTATTTATGCTTTTATTGTCATTGTTTTGACCAAATCTTTCAAGGCTCTGAGGTTTAATGATACCTGCACAGACATACTAGTTACCACGCTTCATGGATTCAGAGCATTAGAAATGAATTAACTAAGTAAATAGAGTATTCAACCGTCTATATTTTAGGTTCACCTTAGTCCATTTCCTGCAGAAAGTCCTTCCCAGGACTCCTACTCGGTTTAGAAATAGTTTGAGTGCATTTTAAAAATATATATTTTCGGGCTGGAGAGATAGCTCAGTGGTTAAAAGCACTGACTGCTCTTCCAGAGGACCTGAGTTCAATTCCCAGCAACCACATGGCAGCTCACAACTGTCTGAAGATCCAGTTCCAGGGGATCTGACACCTTCACACCAATGCACATAAACTAAAAGTTAAATAAACCATAAAAATATTTTTAAAAAATATATTTTCTACTTCCTAGATTTTATATTTGTTTTCAGTTTTGGTTTGCTACCAACCAGTGGTATTATACATTATCATAAGTAATTTTATAAATATCCAACAGGGCAAAATTAGGTTTAACTTAACTTTCATTCTCAACTTCACCTGTGTGTTTCTTTCTTACTACCCTAAATTTTCCCCATGTGAATGGCCACCCATATTTCTTCAATACTGTCTTCCTTTTAAATTTCTAACTCATAAAAGTACAGTGGTTACAGACAGAAACCCTGTCTTGAAAAAAAAAAAGTACACCATATGGCGCTGGTGAGAGGGTTCAGCAGGTAAAGGCGCTTGCTGCCAAGCCTGACGACCTGAGTTCAATCCTCAAGATCCACGCGGGGAAAGCACTGAACTGACTCCTGCAAATTGTCCCTGACCTCCGCAAACTAAAGAAACAGATGTGATTTTTTAAAAAGTGCACCATATGTAGAGGTTTATACGAGATGCTGTAGTCTTCTGTACCATGCCCATACCTCAACAACAACAACAGAGACACTAACACCAATACATGGTTGGCCCTAAGAAACCCATGTTAAGGAACCACTAGCTAGGAAACATCTTGAAGAGTCATTAAGACATGAGGTAGAGATTTATGCTAACATATGTGAAATAGTCGCTATCTCATTCCTAAAATTCTTGTCTTTGAAGGCATGTTTTCTAAGACAATTAAGCAAATTATTTTTCTATTCAAACGAGCTATGGATTTAGAGAGAGAGCCAATCAATACATACCGTGCGGGAGAAGTGGCAGGGGATACAGTATGGGGTGGGTGGATATGCAGCATAACAGAGCTAGATCAAATCGCAGGACACATAATAAACTTCTGGGAAGTTTTTGTTTATCTGAATGAATAAAATTTATTCAAACAATCTAGTCCCTTAAATGTTAACCTCTTTCTCAGAAGGAATGCTCAACTTGACGTGGACCGTTCACTCTGTCAGTTCAGCTTTATAAGTAGCAGGCCACAGAAATTCTCCTGAGCCTTGTTTATCGAGAGGTTTACATGGAAGAAAACAAACATCTGTCCAGTCTAATGCAAAATGCATGGCTGCCCACACACATTTGACTGATACAGGCGAGGACGGAGTTACAGCTTTGTTTATTCTAGACACAGCCAGAAGTTGCAGGATGAGTTAGTTCATCATGCAATGGAGCCGAGCTAAACATACTGCTTGCAGTAGCTGTGTCACGGGGAGGACACAGGCAGTACGCTTGCGTTGTCTAGGATCTGAACTGACAAACACCACTGCCAGTCACTTTCTCTGTCCTTTTCAGCCAAGACCGCTTTCCATGTACCGGGTGCACAGGCACACACTTAAACTCTCTGAGTTTGTTACTAACAAAGAAAAAGATTAGCTACCTATGCACACACACAGTATCTTTCCCATGACCATACATCTATGTATATTACATCTATGTATGCTTATGAGTATCATGAAGAGAAGTGAGGCTCAGAACAGTAATCGAGGACAGCAAGAAAGCTGTCCTTGGGCCTCCCAGGACACAAGACATCAGGGTGGAGATGGCATCTTGTCTCTTCCTAGTCTGGGTGCTGGGTTTCGTGGACTACATTGAGTCTGTCAAAAGCAAGAGGTCAGATGCACGGTTTCAAGCTGCGCTGTCTGAAAATGCTACCACTGTGGGGTGTACCGACCATGCTAGTGGGAGCCCCAAGGGCCGCAAGGTCATCAGAAGGTGAAAGTGGAAACACAGGAAACCCGGTGAGCAAGGCTGCTCCCAGGGTTGTACACCTAGATCCTTGGAACAGGCTCACGAATGACAAGCATTTACTTCTGGAGGCCGTATTTTATTTCAGACCTTCTGGGTAAGTGTAAAAACATCCGTGTTAGCAATGGTTCCTTTTCTGGGAGAGGCTAGCAATAAAATCATGGTTCCAATGGAATTTAGAGAAGTTCTAACTTTGCAAAAAAGAGTTTTAAACATACACAGAGACACGGACGCACACACATGGACACACACACACGCCTTACTTGTGACAGCGGACGCACACACATGGACACACACACACACACTCTACTTGTGACAGCGGACGCACACACATGGACACACACACACACCT